>QJSC01004500.1:266787-429801 GCA_003697955.1 Calidris pygmaea | reverse complement strand
ACATTGTCCAATTTAACACAGGCTCGTCCCACTGGAGGTAAGCTTTTTCACGGTATAATCTTAAGCACTTAATGACAGTACAGTCTGTCTTGAGGGTATTGTAATTTTCCTAATTTGAAACTCATATGTTCAGCATAATAGATGTTTGTATCAAAGTGGTACCTGAAATTTTAAACTCATTAAATCTGACAGTGGTAGAGAAGCTACTCAGAAGTGATCTTTGAAATGGAAAGCAACAGAAGATGTTGGCTGTTGATGTAGAGTAGGGCATCAGAGAAGAAATCCCCCCCCCCCCCCCTAAAAAAAGCCCAAGAAAACAGGTTGAGAAGAGTTTACTGTGTTTTTCAGTTTGAGGTACTTAAGTTTATTAATATAGTTATTTTTCAGACAGCTTTGGTTTAAAATTGTAGCCATACTTGTATATGAATGCGTATCTGTTTCAGATTGTTAAATGAAACTAGTTGAAATTGATTACTAGTTGAAACTTGGTTTTAAAGGTAAAAATACTTTAAATCCCCAAGCTTTCAGAAACTTGATAATGAAGCACAGAACTGAGACAACTTCCAGACCTAAAGCAAAAGGAATCAGTTGTGGCTTTCAGTAGATGAAATAGTGAGCATTACTATGTTCTTGGTAGAACGTTTTGTGTTTATTGGTGATGTCGTTGTTTAGTTCTGCCAAATTCCTCATCTTTTTCTTTTGAAGTTTTAAGTTTTACTCTAAGCCACATCAACAGATTGCAAGGGAGACTTGGGAGTTTGTGTATCCAGGAGGGAGGGTTAGAAAAACTAAACGTAATATTGGGATATGTGCTTAATATGCATCTTAAAACTCTATTCACAGTAAAGAAAAAGAAAGATAAATTATTTTAATTGCTATACTGGTAAAACTTTAAAGTACTAATACAGAAACTTTGATCTTGCATTCTTCTTTTTCTTTGCAAGGTTGGAATTCATACCAAGGCATGGTTTATCGCTGGGATATTTCTGCTAATGACTATTCCAATATCTCTCTGGGGAATACTACAACACTTAGTCCATTATACTCAACCTGAATTACAGAAGCCAATAATAAGGTAACATTTCACATTTTGTCTGTGCTACAAATGTTGAATTTAATTCAGACTAAAAATACTTCTAGTAATATGAAATATTCTTTTATTATTGTAACAGGATTCTGTGGATGGTGCCGATTTACAGTTTAGACAGTGTAAGTGTTCTCTTACTGTTAACAGCTTGATAAACTTCTGTTTGCTGCGGGGGTGAGGAAAAACAGTGCCACAGTTAGCAGAAACTATGCTGCATGGAGAGTCGTAGTCCTAGAAACTTCTGGGCATTCCTATTTATGGAGTACATCAGAAGCGTAGCTGCTGGCGATATTAGACTCTTCTTGTGGAGCTTGTGGGATCACTTTTGCTAACTGTTCTTAAACCTGTCCTTGAATATCCTTTATGACAGATGTGGAAATGGGTACGACGAGCCTGCTTTTGGTCCTTCCATCTTCAGTAACAGCTGAACTGGAAACCAGACAGATCCAAGTAACTGTCTCAAAATTGAGTGCCTTTCCTTTCTTTCTGGAGTTAGGCTTAGCACTAAAATTCTTTCCTGAGTGCTAAATTTCTATCTTTTTGCTTCAGGGGGGAAAAGGGTAAGATCCCACAAAACCCCCACTTCTGAGTACTTTTATGCAATAAAATTCTATTTGCCATACCAGGTACGGTTCCCAAATATGTCACTTGTAGCAGTGATTTCAGCCAGAGCTGGGCAACAAATATACTAAATCTGTGGGCTGTACGGGAGGTGTGTTTACATGTCACCACCTCTTGACTTTGCAAATGCTCTTGTTTCCCCCACAAGAGACCGCTTTCCAGGAACTTTTCCTTTGATTTTTTTCTCCCATCTCTTGAGTGTTTATGAAGTGTCACCCATGTATGTGTGTTCCCAGCCCTGCCCCCCCCCTTTTTTTTTTTTTTTAATATTTTGAAAGACTAGGATTTAGAGTATCTGAGAGTGAGGAAGAAAACAACATTATCTGTTTCCTATGGGGAATATCTAGTGGGAGGTGTTCCTGCCCATGGCAGGGGGGTTGGAACTCTATGATCTTTAAGGTCCCTTCCAACTCTAATCATTCTATGATTTTGTGAATATCAGCTACCTCAGGCTGATATTTCGATTTCAAGTACGGAATTTTCCTCTGGAAGAAAATTACCTGCTACTTAAATGAGCTCTAGCCAGTTTTTCAGAGACATTTCTGGCGTACTGAAATCTTTCCCCAGACTCCTGGGTCTTATGGCCTTTGCTGTGTATGTGGTATCCTCCCAGAGTGCTTAATCTGAGCTGAACTTAAAGTTTTCTTCTCAGATTCAAATGCTGTGTTCTCGGTTTACTAGATGGAGTGTTATATCTTCCACAGAGCTGTTGCAGTGTCTGTTATCTCTAGTATTTCTTAACTGTGATGTGGTTGTGAAGCGTCTTCCTGTGTTCCTCTGGTCAGAGAAGGCAGAGCATTCGCTCTACTACAACCTGGGGAAGCAAAGTAAATTCAAAAGGCCTGCCTCTATTTAACCCCACCCCCCTGCCAAGAAAAAACAATGCACAAAACAAAAAAACCCACCCACCCAGTAGGACAGGATGCACTAAACCGTGCAACAGCAGTGTGATACTCAAAATCAAAAATTGAGAGCTCTGGCAGCTGATCCATAATCACAGTTTTGCAGAAAAGTCACTTTTTCTGTCTGAAATTCTGGTTTAGAGGGATGACCGCCGCTTTAATCTGCTGCTTTCTACTGCATTTTGCAAACGCGCTGGACCAAACGTTTACACATTAGACACCGAAAGAAATCAACTTTGCACTGTCAGACTAAAAACTTAGTTCTCAAAGCCATACTAACCATGAATATGTTGATTTCAGGAAACAGTTCTATCTTGTCTCCTCCCGACAGGGGTAGGTTACGTGTAGGGAACCATCTCCTTTTAGTTACTTCGAAATTAAAGACGTGAGTTGTGTGGTCAAAAATCCAGAGCGTCTCTTTGCGCGGTGCTTTAAGCGTGCTTCCATTGGAAGCAGCAGAGATGCCATCTGAAATCCTACCGGCATTTTTACAGAACGTTACTTTCTAGCTCTACCATCACACTCTTATTAGCCAAATCCTTCAAGCCCCGCTTAATTACTGCCTGCTGTCTGATGAATTATTGCTTGCTGAACTAGCCGGCCAGTGTTGTCATTGGAATCACTGTTGTCTTTCTTGTGTGTAACCTTTTGTGTACCTCTCTTCTTACAGTGGATAGCTTTGAAATACCCCAACATTGCAATATATGTGGATACATGTCGGGAATGCTATGAAGCTTATGTCATCTATAATTTTATGGTTTTTCTTTCAAATTATCTAACCAACCGGTATCCAAACCTCGTATTAATAATAGAAGCGAAAGATCAGCAGAGACATCTGCCGCCTCTCTGTTGTTGTCCATCGTGGGCTATGGGAGAGTGAGTACATGATGACATCTTAAAATTTTAAGCTGTGTAATCAGATACAAACGTTTTGTTTTCATATTTAGTAGTGTGGCTTGGCTGAGGCAGTTTACGCTTTGCACGCACTTTGTTTATCAACTATGAACCTCTTCTGAAAGCAGCTGTGAACATGTCTTCATCAAGCTGTAAAATCATCCTATAAATTGCACGTAACTTCTAACATACATTGACTCAGGTGGTCCTGAAGGAATCTTTCTTGGTTTTGAAAAATACTGGAAAAAGTTCCCCTTGAATTTGCTTCGTTTGTTACCATACAATATTTCCCCAAAGCCTCATGTAGAATTGCTGGTGAGCCTGTTGCTTTTACTTCCCCAGGTGAAGGACAAAAGGCCATATGCCCCTGAACTGCTTGTTTCTGCATGCTTAATCTGATAAGCACCTCTCTTAAGAGATTTTAATAAAGCTGTTTAAAATGTTAAAGACAAACTATGGATGTAAGTCATTCTTAAACGTCTTCAACCGCAGTGAAAATTGCGTTCTCTTTGTTTAGTCCATGGCTAAAAGAAGTGAATCATTGAGTATTTCCTGTAATTTATCTATAAGTCTTGGTCTTTTGTGTATTGCATATATACACACTATACACTGTAGCATTTAAGTCCTGGAAGCAGAAGTTGAAACTACCACAAAATAAAAATTCAGTTTAGCGAAACTACTGAGAACAGGAAATTTCCATAAGTGAATTGGCTTTAAATTCTTATACAATGAATTTTGTGTTTCTCTTGCAGAGTTTTATTGTTTAGATGTAAACTGGGTGTTTTGCAGTACACCGTTGTCAGACCATTTACCACCATTATTGCTTTGTAAGTATGCCCATAAATAATTGATATTGATCTTCAGGATGTAATTTTGAGTTACACTGGAAAGAATTTTCATGCCCTTTGTATTGAATCAACGCAGTTTGAAAGCAGACCGGTCGTGTTACACGCTAAATGGGTCCTGGCAATTTGAATCACCCATGATTTCTTTATGACTTCTCTATAGAAAATTAATACTTGCAGGATTGAAATAATAAATACTTAATGCTTGATGCTGAAAGCAGTGGGAGAGAATGAGAAGTACTGTTTATGTGGGAAAGGCATTTTTATGATCTCTTAATTTTTTGAGTCTTTTTCTTCATGCTTCTCCCTTTTCTCATTAGCTTCCACAATTGCATATTTTTAAGTCAGGTTTTATGCAACTTTTAAAATTTTATAAAAACTTTGCAGGTGACAAGCTTGACTGTGTGCCTTCATACACGTCATAGAACCTGTTGTTGTAACCTGTTACACCTGTAAAGTACGTAGTGATTAATTTTAAAAATTCTTTCAGAATTTGTGAACTAGTGGGAGTGTACGATGAAGGAAACTTCAGCTTCAACAACGCGTGGACTTACTTGGTTATACTTAACAACATGTCACAGCTAGTGAGTATCAGGAGTACATCTTTCTGCTCTTTTAAGCCATTGTATTAGTATTACCTGAATCTTTTTATGTGAACTACTGACAGTAATTGTGTTGGCATCTGGTAATTACAGAATCATATGGGGTTGGAAGGGACCTCTGGAGATCATCTAGTCCAACCCCCTGCCAAAGCAGGTCCACCTAGAGCAGGTCCCACAGGAACATGTCCAGGTGGGGTTTGAATGTCTCCAGAGAAAGAGACTCCACCACCTCCCTGGGCAGCCTCTGCCAGGGCTCTGCCACCCTCACAGCAAAGAAGTTCCTCCTCATCTTTAGGTGGAACATCTTATATTCAAGTTTGTGTCCATTTCCTCTTGTCCTGTCCCTGGGCGCCACTGAAAAAAGACCAGCCCCATCCTCTTGACACCCTCCCTTTAAATATTTATAAGCATTGATCAGATCCCCCCTCAGCCTTCTCTTCTCCAGACTAAAAAGACCCAAGTCCCTCAGCCTCTCCTCATAAGAGAGGTGCTCCAAGCGCCTCATCATCTTTGTAGCCCTCTGCTGTCCTTTCTCCAGCAGTTCCCTGTCCGTCTGGAACTGGGGAGCCCAGAACTGGTCCCAGTGCACCAGATGGGGCCTCCCCAGAGCAGAGCAGAGGGGAAGGATGACCTCCCTCCACCTGCTGGTCACACTCTTCCTGATGCCCCCCAGGATGCCATTGGTCTTCTTGGCCACCAGGGCACATTGTTGGCTCATGGGCATCCTATTGTCCACCAGAACTCCCAGGTCTTTCTCCTCGGAGGTGCTCTCCAGCAGGTCAGCCCCCAAAATTCTTACGGGTGGAATATTTCCCACTGTAAGTCAAAGTTACTATCTATTAAATACTATGGATGCAAAATACTAGGGAAACAGCCTAAAACTTCTGTTCTTTTTACTGTGAAGCTGCATAAAGCAGCAGCTTGGGCTCCTTGCTGCTGAGCCTACCAGCCTCCGAGCTTCTTACTCCTCTGGGCAACGGCAGCAGGAGTCAGAACAGCCGTGACATCCCACCCAAACGGGGTGTCCTCCTCCTGCCACCGCTGCGTTTGGTGGGTGACTGGTATTTGGTTTGGTAGGGAAGGAGCTGTAACCGCTTTCTTCTGCCACAAGTCCCAGCAGCAGCTACTCCTGGTTGACAGGATTGCTTAAAGAGACTTCAGGAGGGAGAGGCTAGAAGAACCTGGGGGAGAAGGGGAGATCAGTTCCTCAGGTTTAGCCGTACCTTGGTTCGGTTGCTTGCAGTTGTCATTAATGGGAAACTCATTCAGATTTGGGGGGGAGGTGGCATCCGTTGCCTCGCCTCTTGGAAACAGGCAACATTTCAGGCGTTTTTAACAGAAGCCTGAAAGAACGTGTGCTTTTTGGGCCATTTTCTCTAGAAAAGATTTGGTGGGACCTTCCTGTGCTATGCTTTAGTGTGTAGATGACCTCAGTCTCTGTCTGCCAGTACCATGCATTTCAGAAATACAATTTCTAGCAAAAAAAAAAAAAAAAAAAAGTCTGCTTTAAAACAGTAAAGCAAAAGTTTTCATAAACCCAGAGCCTCCTTTCTTAAAATAGGTAGCTTTTTAGCTTTGTATCGTACGGTGATATTATTTTTAACTGAAGAGATGCCGTAAAACAACTCCCTCGTAAAATAAAGCTTTTCTTAATTTTCTTCTCCTGTTAGTTTGCTATGTATTGCCTCGTGCTGTTTTATAAAGTACTACGTGAAGAGCTGAATCCTATCCAACCTGTTGGCAAGTTCCTTTGCGTGAAGATGGTCGTTTTTGTTTCTTTCTGGTAAGTGAGTTATTTACTTACTGCTGCTTGTTCTCAGGATGGATCGTAAAAGAGCTAAAAAGGCTGGATTTGTTACTGAGGTTGGAAGCCTCAAAAAAATCTACCCGTACTCTTAGTGAAGTGCTGAGAGGGGAAAACAGTACTATTATGTTAAACAGAGCAGGCTTGTTCCCTTCAGGTTAATTTTTAGACATTTTGTAAGGTGATTCTCAAGAACCTAATTTATTTTAGAATCTTCACGTGCAGTTATTTCAAACCAAAAAAAAAGATTTTTATTTTTTTTATTTTTTTTATTTTTTTTTTTTACTTTTGGAAGTAAAAAAAAAATTACTTTAACTTTTTCAAAATAAGTTCCTGTAAGTTACTATTTTAAGCACTGCTCACAATTAGCTGCTAATGAGAGTGCATTTGACTGCCTGAAGATTACTCTGTGGGTTGCAATAGTACCCTGAAAGAGAAGCAACTTGTTCTAATAACTAACTGGAGCAAGACACTCTCTGGTTGTGTTCCCCGGTGGTCTTTAGGACCATGGATGAATGATATGTCTTTTTTAAGTCTGTTTTGTTGTGTTTTTCTCCTCTTAAAACCTAAATATATAAACAGTACGTTTCTTGTAAGATTCTTCCCTATGTACATACGTGTGTACACATACACAGGCCTTGTTTACCAGATTTGCTTGGAGATTTTGTGGCACTGCTGTTACAGTAAATAAATAAAAAACCCCCAATCTTTATAGGCAAGCTGTGCTTATTGCACTGTTGGTGAAAGTTGGCGTTATTTCTGAGAAACACACCTGGGAATGGCAAAGTGTGGAAGCTGTGGCTACCGGCCTACAGGTAGGAGCAAACAATTACTTCTTAGGAGGAATCATAGAATGGTTTGGGTTGGAAGGGACCTTAAAGATCATCAAGTTCCACCCCCCTGCCCTGGGCAGGGACACCTCCCACCACACCAGGTTGCTCCAAGCCCCATCCAGCCTGGACTTGAACCCCTCCAGGGATGGGGCAGCCATTTCTCCCCTGGGCAACCTGTTCCAGTGCCTCACCACCCTCACAGGAAGGAATTTCTTCCTGATATCTCATCTAAATCTCCCCTTTTCCAATTTAAAACCGTTCCCCCAGCAGGCAAGGGCTGATTCCAGTACCTGTGGCTCCCTGAAGCCTGCCCAGAACATCCTACCTCTGGCAGAAAAGTCGCTGTTGCCAGTATCCTGAGGCGACTGCAGCCTTTCCCTTGTTTCTCCAGTTATCGACTCAGTCCTTAATCATTCATCTCTTCTCTCGTTGCAGGATTTTATCATTTGTGTCGAGATGTTCCTGGCTGCCATTGCGCACCACTACAGCTTTTCCTACAAACCTTACGTTCAAGAGGCTGAAGAAGGCTCCTGCTTTGACTCTTTTCTCGCCATGTGGGATATTTCTGACATAAGGGCAGATATATCAGAACAGGTTCGAAATGTTGGTAAGTAGCAGGCAGGTCTGTAAGATCTCTTAACAGCCTATGTATTTGCAGCTTCGTTTTGCCATCTCTCTAGTACCTTGAGAACATTACGTATCGAATTAGTGGCCGCTGCATCCCCAGATGATTTCATGGTTTATCTGGCACTTTGCTCTTGCCGGTACTCCTGACTGATTTAGAGTCTAGTTTTTAATTTTTCTTTTAAGTAGAAGGATCTCGGGGTAAGTTTCAGGTGTGATAGGTTAAAAGAAAGGGATGTCCTTTTTGTTGTGTGGTGCGTTTGGGGTTTTTTTGTGGGTTTGTGTTTTTTTTTTTAATGGAAAGACATAATTTTATTTATTACAGCTAACGATGCCCATGTAAAACTCTTGTAAAACAAAGACTCACCTTCTGATTTAACGTGTCTATTTGAGTGTTGATGTGGTCAAAGACCTTGGTGTAGTGTTGGAAGTGCTGAAAGGTCTTTTCCTTTGGCGTGATTCTAGGAAGGACGGTTTTGGGCCAGCCGAGGAAAATGTTTTTTGCTGAGGATCATGAACAAAACGAACATACGAGTTTACTGTCTTCATCTACTCAAGACCCAATTTCTGATGCTTCTTCAATGCCATCTTCACCCATGGGTCATTACCAGGGGTTTGGACACACCGTGACACCTCTCACAACGCCGACAGCAGCCCCCGCGGTTGATGGCATTTATAACGCTCCTGCGACTCGAGACTCTGAGGAGTCGCCCGAACTAGAGCACAGTTTATCAGAGAAAGCTTTGGGTAAAAGTTAGACTCGCTTTCTTTTTTGGTCTTTGAACGTCTCAAGGAGCCTGCTGTCTGCTGGCCACACGTGTCCTGTTAACGAGCGCTGTTAGTGAGGAAAGACAAAAAGCTTGGAAAAGCTACTGCGCAGAGAGGAAGAGGATGATCTTGGCTGTAACTGACATCCCAATTCTGAATTCCACAATGGATGGGAGCGCCCCACAAGTATAAAACACGCACACCGTAAAAGTTTCGGCATAAATTTAACAAGCAACTCCTTTAAACTGCTAAACACTTAACGCATCATGTCAAAACGACGCCGGCTTTTGTTAATACAAAAGAAACGTTTGAGAAAAAAAAAAAATTGCTCTGCTCTTCTAAAGGTGAGGCGTAAGTACTGCTGGCAACGGGGAATGTCAAGAATGTAATTGAAGGAAGGCAGCAGCAAAGAAGTGTTAGTGTTAGCTTTGGTTGTCCTCTTAATGACGGTAACTTCCCATACCCCCGTGCTGAATGGGGTGTGGACGAAACGGTAACGTCTGTACAGATGCCATCTTCTGCCCTTTCCTGCGTAGCTAAACAAAACCCCCTTCATGAAGATAATTATTACAGAGCATCAGTAAAGAATCTACACAAAGCAAGCATTCCCTGCAGGCCTCGCTCTAAAATTCTGTGCTCAGAACAGAACGGTTGGCATTATCTGTTGTCCTTGCAGCTCTTAATTTGCAATATGTCTTTTACATGTAGAAGAGACAGCCAGGATGATAGGTTTTGGAATAATGCTTTACACTTGACTACTTTCTTCCTGCCCTTCTAAAATAAGAATAACGGTTACTACCCTATTCTGGGCGGAGGGGAATAAAGGATGTCAAAGTAGAAAACAAAACTGATTTCTTTATTTTGGGCTGCAAGAAATTCTTTAAGGCTTATGGTTTTTTTTTTAAGCTGCTAAAGCAGGCTACCCTGACAATGTGTCCGTAGTAACTTGTATTCATAAATTTGTGTGTGTGAATATTGTATTATGCTTCTAGTATAGCCTGCTTTCAAATATACGAGTTGATTTCGTTTATTTTCCCCACCCACCATCCCAGAAGAGACCTTTGCTGAGGTAAAATGGAGTAGCTAGTCTAATACTGGAGTTACTGGTGTTAGATTTCAGACTGAGTAGTCTACCTGTATCAAACTCTTATTTTGCAAAAACTGACAAAACCAGAGGGGTATTGTTTTTATTCCATTACTGGATCTTTACTACTACTGCATGTTTGCAAACTGACAAAAAAAAACAAACCCACCCCCTAGAGCGCTGACCTTTTAAGTGACATCTGAAGGTTCTCTTTCAGGATTGTCAGCATTTACAGGATAAACGTTTAACTTCTGGCTGTCATGGTAAATTCATTTTAAGTGCTTTTTTTGCAGTACTAGTGTGATGTAAATATTGCGCCTTACTCACTAGGCTGCGGGTTTTATAGTTGACTGGACTTGCTGTATCTGGATTTAGTGAGAAAATGCAAATCATCATTTTCAATTTGCCAAGTCATTGCCTTTGTTGTAAATAATCAATTAAAGATTTTATTTAAACTGTTCACCTTCTTTCAATTTCATGTACTGCTTCGGTAATTTAAGGGTGCGAATGACACGTGGATGCAACTGTCCTTTTCGTGGGAGAAGGGGATCTTCGGTACAACTTGTACAAAAGTTTGTGATTTCTGTATTTTAAGGCTTATGGTGAAAAAGGAATTCTTGTTTGAGCTCAGAAAGAATCAGAATCTGCTTATATATGCTTGATTCTAGGTGTAACAGGCTGAGAGAGCTGGGGCTGGTCAGCCTGGAGGCCCCAGCCCTGGAGACATTCAAGGTCAAGGCTTGATGAGGCTCTGAGCGATCTGATCTAATTAAAGATGTCCCTATTACTGCAAGGGGGTTGGACTAGATGGCCTTTAAAGGTCCCTTCCAACTCATTCCCTGATTCTCTGTACGCAGGTAAATAGGGGCCGTGGTAGAAATAATACCTGAAAGATCAGAGCTGCTGGAAGATACATAGCTCCTGTGCTCTAGCTTTTCAAACATCTCACAATGAGGAATTTTTTGTACAAGAATTTGTCTGTTTGGTGTATAAGTAGGGGACTTTGATAGGAAAACAGCTAGTTAAGTGTCTTGGTTGCTTCTTTCACAGCATTTCTGGAAAGCTGTTATTTTATTATTACTCAGTTATTCCATGGGCACAGTATTTTTTTTTTTTTCTGGGAGAAAAGCTGTTTTTTCATCACAGTCTCTTCCAGGATCACACCTTTCCATTCATGATTATCACTGAATCTCCAAAAATAAACATATGTCTTTCAATGACACCTACCTTGGCTTTAGAAAACTCCAGCAGCATTCCATAGCAGGACTTACCAAGTTTGTTTGCAAATGAATGTTTTATATTTGTATATAAATCTTCAGAAGATTGTTCTTGCCTTCAAGTGCTGCTTGAAAACTCAGTAGCGGTCATTTTCAGCTCTTTAGTCTCATTGAGTAAGCCTCATTAAATAGTATGTCCTTAATTTTTCTTTACATCATTTTATTGCCTTAATTAATTGTGAAAAAGCTTAAGAAATAGGCCTAACCACTATTATTTACTGGGTTTGCTTTTATCAGCAGTCCTGCAGCATAAGGCACCTCAACACTTCTCTATAAAACTGCACTTTGGTGAAAATAACTAAACCCAGGGGGTGCAGGGTATGGCACAGTAACTCAGATTTTTATGGATCATGGGGTTTGTTTGTTTGTTTAAGAAAAGCTGTTTTCTATGTAGTATGAAAAGCCTCTGCCCTACTCTAACACAGGTTTTGTTATGGATTGTAGCCCTTGGATAAAGCCTGGAATCCAGTTGTTTTACTTCCTGAAAACTTGGTTTCATCCTTACCTCTGTTTTGGGAGAAAAAAAAACAAAACAAAAACTGGAGACCTTTCTTCCACTCTTCTAGGAGTTTTATTACAGCAATTTATCAGGTGCATTATATTACCAAAAATGTTTCTCTGCGGGATTCTAACAAGTTTACTAACTTTACCTTCTGCTGTACAACTTGAGTTATTCAACAGCGCTCCTTTACAACTTTTTACAATTATCTACGTGCCGCTTGTGAAAGTGCAACTGGAAGGGCCTTACGGTCCCTGCCACGAGGCTGACGTCTCGGTACACACCAGGAGGATGCTCTGGGAACTGAGCAGCAGCACTACAGTTGGAGAAACAAGGACTCTTAACCTTGAACAGCCTTTTTGAGCCGTCAGATAGAATTTAGACTTTAATATAAATTAACCTCCGCGATGTTACGAACAGCACATTTGTGCATAGGTAATTAGCCACCAATCAGTTTATCCACGACCTTCTTCACCGTTTAACTGTAATGCTAATATTGCTTTTATGGTGTTGAACATCGAGCACAAGTTCAGCCCCGACCTGGACGTGGATGGGCTCATCCAGAACAACCGCCGCTTGTTTCCAGTGCGAGAACTCATCAGATGTATTCAAGCTGTGGTCTTCATCGAGGTGGATGTGGTACCAGAAGGGAATGGCAGTGACTTGGCCAGACTTACAAATTTGTACCTAAAAAATATTTAAAAATCCGAGTTTCATTAGTCAAAGAAGTAAGAAAATAAAGTAGTTCAAACCGTTCCAGTCCGTTTCAGAGAGGCGTGCAGACAAGTCAATTCTGTACTGATGGTTTTGGCCGAGGTGAGCAATGAAGAAACAGCTCTGCAGAAGAGCAGCTCAGCACGCTCCTGCCTTTCTGTCGGCACACAACTCACCTTCACTTCTCTGCTGGAGCTGTTCAACAAGGGGTTCATGAGATCCAGCCTCAAAAGCTCCACTGGCTTGCTCAAGGGTACGCACGGTAGCGTCGAGAGATCCAAGTACACACGAACAGGTACCTGCGGGCACACACCGGAACTTCAGGCATCAACAGCCAGTGAAAAGTGAAGGGGCAATCATAACGCAAAGGTTTCTATGGATTACAGTAATGCCTGGAAGAGAGAGCCAAAATGCAAAATACACCCTTCTAATCCCTCTTGAGACGTGTCCGTTGGGACACTCGGTGAGGAAGGAGATGGTACCAGCACAGTCGCTCCTCCGCACGGTAACACCGCGTCTTCTGTTACGCAGACAGGACTTCTCCCACACCAGTTCTAAAACAAACGTTGCCCATTTTAGTTTATCTCAAGGACCCTGTGGGGTCACATAAACCTCTCCTGCTAACCTCAACAACGTGAGGAAGTTTCAGCTCTGCAGTTTACCCCAAAGCGAAGCAGCTGGACGGCTGCAGGCTTTGGGACCGTGCCCCTGAAGACACACCCCCACCAACTTCGTACCTTGAACTGGTTGATAAAAGGGGCTATATTAAACCCAAGGGTTGGTTCTGTCCCTTGAACAGCGCTCTCCAGTAACAGAGACTGCGATTCCACAAGCATCCCGTACACCAACACGTACTGGGGGAAAATCTTCCCCCCGCTGTGAAGCAAACATCTGTAAAATGAGAAGAGATTTCACGCCTGAAGCCTATCATTCCACAGCAGTGAGAGAACATTAATTACATTTAAGAAAAGCACACCAGTTCTTCCTCTGAAGTCAAGTGCTCAGAAGCATCTGAGTAGAGTCCCAGTGGACAATAGGATGCCCATGAGCCAGCAATGTGCCCTGGTGGCCAGAAGGTCAATGGATCCTGGGGGGCATCAAGAAGAGTGTGACCAGCAGGTGGAGGGAGGTCATTCTGCCCCTCTGCTCTGCCCTGGGGAGGCCCCATCTGGAGCACTGGGACCAGTTCTGGGCTCCCCAGTTCCAGAAGGACAGGGAACTGCTGGAGAGGGGACAGCAGAGGGCTACAAAGATGATGAGGGGCCTGGAGCATCTCTCTTACGAGGAGAGGCTGAGGGACTTGGGTCTTTTGAGTCTGGAGAAGAGAAGGCTGAGGGGGGATCTGATCAATGCTTATAAATATTTAAAGGGTGGTGTCAAGAGGATGGGACCGTTTTTTTTTTTTTCAGTTCCACCTAAACATGAGGAATAACTTCTTTGCTGTGAGGGTGGTAGAGCCCTGGCAGAGGCTGCCCAGGGAGGTGGTGGAGTCTCCTTCTCTGGAGACATTCCAAACCCACCTGGACACGTTCCTGTGCAACCTGCTCTGGGTGGACCCGCTTTGGCAAGGGGTTGGACTAGATGATCTCCAGAGGTCCCTTGGAATATTCTTCCATCACTAAGCATGGAACAGAGAAGATTCTCCAGCACCACAAAAAGGGGATAAACCCTTTTCACATTTTTTTTTTTTTTCCTACCCGTTTCCATCATTTTATTTCTTTCACTCTGCATTTCTTCCCACCCCGGGTAACAGGCTTTTTCAACCTTGCACTAAAAGCCACCTCAGCTGTTACTAAGATGCTGCCTATCTCCTGGGAACTTCTGACAGACCAAGAAATAAGATCTTCCATTCACATTCTCGCATACAAACTATGAAGAAGTCTATAAAAGTGAAAACTTGACACTTTTTTTTTTTTCCTCTTTAAAAAAAAGATCCATGTATACAATGGTCACACCAGAAACACTCTGGGAGGTTCAAACTGTTCAGAAAACCAGCTTTTTTCTGCTCTACAGAAGCAAGATGACAGCAATTTTGTAGTTAGAAGGAATATTTTCAAAAGTTTTCAGATAATTATGGATTCCCAGGAATACTTTTGTCCATTTATACTGTACCTGGATATTGCAGCCTTTTCCATCACCTCCTGCTGGATTAAACCTGATGTCTCTATAACATCCAAGATAATAATACTCCACAGTTTGTCTGATTTAGGTCTCTGTAGCACCACGCTTTCATCTTCTAAGTGACTCAGCCAAAACTCTAATGTTTCCTTGGGGAAATGGTTAGCTTCTGAAATGACACTAAGTGCTGCCTGGTGCTGTTCTTTCTCGATAGAACTGTAGGCTCTAACGGGTCCAAGTTTGCCAGCTATAACGGGGAGGATGGAGAAGCCTTCAGACACATCTAAAATGTACAAAGGATCGGGAGCCACGTCTAGAGAGCTCTTGGTTTGACCTTCCTGGGGGTGCATCCCACTGCCGTGTCCATCAACATCCATGGACTGCAAGTCCTTACGTGGCCTTAATGAGGACAACACTTTGCCCATGGCAGCTTTGAAGCATTGGTGGTACGGTCCGTTGTTCAGCAGGGCTATTTCTGTGGATTCCAACACGCACCCTCCACCGGTGCCGTCCCGTTTGTTAGTTGTCTGAAGCCCAGCCAGAGCATGACATAATTCAGCCTCGTTGCCCAAACTCAGGGCGTCCTCTCTCTCGCTGACGTCCATCCCGCACTCGGAAGTCAAAGGAGAAATCTTCTGGATCTTCAAGTAGCAGTCTTGGCAGCAAACTTCCATCGACACAGTATCTCCGGGCTTCACGGAATAATCTTGGCAAAAACAGCACAGAAGAGTCACGTCAAGTTATTTCACGGCAAGTATCAAGTGAAGCAGCCACACGGTGCTTAAAAAAAAACCCCAAACAAATCCACAAGAAAAGCATTATCTCATTTCTTCATTGATTGTTAGTAGCGTGTAGGAAAGAATTGTTCTAGTCTGTAGTTCACAAGCTGAAATTTGCAACTGTGTGGTGACATTTGCCTTAAACTGTCTCAAACTAGGCAAAACCTATTTATTCTCAACACAAGCCTTTCTACGATTAATATGTATTACTTTTAAGTGTTCTATCAACAGCAGAGCAGGACAAAACCAGCCTGGTAAAGAAACTGCTTTTGCTTTAAAATGTGTGCATTTTAATACCTCCTGTAGACAAAGGTAAATTCATAGTTACACGGAAAACAATAGCCACGGTTTAGAAAGGGCAACTTATTCCAAATAAATTTTCCTGGGACATTTACGGTGTACAAGCTTAAGACGGTCTTTGGATACTCTCTGTGTATGTTCTAAGAAAGTAAATCAACTGATACCAGACCAGAATTTCAGAACAGAACTGCTATAGTTTGACAAATATTTCTTTCAATGGCAACAGAGGCTACAAAGATCTCTTCCCTCTCCTACGCTTTCCACTGAACCACTCCATGGCACGGCTGCCCCTGCCGTCTCTTATTTCTAAGTCAGGAGGAGCTGTGGACTCTCTCGAGGGTAGAGAGGCCTTAGGGAGAGATCTGGCTACACTAGAGAGCTGGGCAATTAACAACTCTGCAAAATTTAACAAGAGCAAGCGCCGGATTCTCCAGCTGGGCTGAGGTGGAGATACGCATCCTGGTTCTACATCCAATTTTGGGGACGAGATGCTGGAGCGCAGCCCCATGGAAAGAGAGCTGGGGGGTTTGGGTGGATGGCAAGTACGAGTCAACAACATGCCCTGACAGCAAAACGGGCCAACCGTGTCCTGGGGTGCATCAAGAAAAGCACAGCTGGCCAGCTGAGGGAGGTGACTGTCCCGCTCTGGGGCAGCCCCACCTCGAGCACTGTGTGCATTTTTTGGGGGCCTCAATCTAAGAAGGACATCCCACTGTTAGAGTGTGTCCAGAGAAGGGTGAAGATGGTGGATGGACTCAGGAGGAGTGGCTGAACTTACTCGCTTTGTTGGGCTCGGAGAAGAGAAGGCTGAGGGGTGTCCCCATCGCAGCCGACAATTTCCTCACAAGGAGGGGGCAACGGAGGGGAAGGTGCTGCTCCCCTCTCTCTGGTGACCAGCGATAGGACACAAGGAAACGGAACGAAGCTGCACCAGGGGAAGTTCAGTTTGGCCATTAGAAAAAAGGTTTTTTACTGAAACTGTGGTCGGTCGCTGGACCAGGGTCTCCAGGGAGGTGGTCACCGCACCAGGCCTGTCAGAGTTCAAGGACCATCTGGACAAGGCTCTTAGTCGTGTGGTTTAGTTTTAGGTAGTCCTGAGAGGAGCAGGAAGTTGGACTCAATAATCCTTAGGGATCCCTTGAGATACTTTAAGATTCTGTGAACTAGGAGAACAGAGAAGAGGTAAACGGAGATGTCCTGGCTTGAGGTAAAACAGAACTGATTTTCTGTTCAGTAATTTTACCTTTTTTAGCTGGGCCTCTTCTAAACTAAACTCTGAAATTAACAGCATGTTGTTCAGAAACTGTTCACTCTCACAGTGGTAAGACCTGATTATAGCAAGGAATGGTGTGAGAGGCCCTTGCTTATACTTATTGCTATAACAACCACGGTCAGATAAATTCTTTATTTGCCCCATTGGAGGGTTGGAAGTGGAAAAGCGAAGAGGGGTCCCACCTCTAGGGAGGAGAGGACAGGAGAGGTGACCCAAAAGTGACCAACAGGGTATTCCATCCCATCTGCCCCATGCTCAGTGTAAAAGCTGAGGGATCAAAGGGTCAACTCCCTTCCTTCAATGGCCGACGTCCAAGGAGGACCCTGTCTCTTTGTCTGCCTTTGATCCTCATCCAAGCATTCCTGACTCCAGACCTGGAATCCAGCTCCTGTCCATCACCGAGCCCAGTCTGGGACTTTTCCCTGTGCCTGTTGGTGATGGGATCATCATTCTGGGAGCTTGATACGGTTTTGTATACACTGTATACATTTTTATTTTATTTACTTATTTTTTTCCCTTTTCTTCTTCTTCTTATTTCATTATTTATTTATATTTTCATTCAAGTAGTTTAGTCTTTTTCTAAACTCATAATTTTTTTTATCCCCTTCTTCCTCTCCTCTCTTTTCCTTGGGGGGTGGAGGGAGGGGCCATCTGTCCTTCTGGTTGGTCAATTCGGTCAAAACCACGACAGATTTATTGGCGCCCAACGTGGAGCTCGACTGTGGTACAACTAGAGCTCTGGTAGATTGTCTGAATAGTTTGAATTCCAGTTTGCTCGGGGATTAAAACAGACAGCTTACATCAGCTTACACTGTGGTCAAAACCACGACAGGAGAGTAGAGGCTGCTGGAAACGACAGTGGGGGTGTGGGGTCACAAGTTAGAGCCCAAAATGGAGGTGAGGGACAGGCAAGAATGTTTAGTTTTGGTTTTCTGGCTGTAGCAGCTACCAATTCCTACCTCACCCCCCACTCCTCCCTTTCACGAGTCACACCGTGACTAAGTGGAGCCAGTTAGCAGCCCCACTGTTTGGAGCTGCTCCACAGTGCCTTTAATTCAGTATAGAAACAAATCAACTTAAGGAAAAGCATTCTCCCAGATCTTAAGCAGGTCCTTTATCCGCTTCACAGCGGAGTCACACGAACAAGACCTGTGCACTACAGTCCAGAAACGTGCTCAGGAACCACCTCACACCTACTTGCTGTTGAACTTTTCACAGAATTGTCAGAGTTGAAGGGACCTCTAGAGATCATCTGGTCCAACTCCCCTGCTAAAGCAGGAACGCCTAGAGCACATCACTCAGGAGCATCCAGGCAGGGCTTGAAGATCTCCAGAGAAGGGGACTCCACACCCTCCCTGGGCAGCCTCTTCCAGGGCTCTGTCACCCTCACCCCAAAGAAGTTTTTTCTCATATTTGAATGGAACTTCCCATGTTCCAGCTTGTGCCCGTTGCCCCTTGTCCTATCGCTGGAAACCACTGAAAAGAGTCCAGCTCCAACATCCTTCAACCCACCCTTTAGATACTTATCAACATAAATAAGGTCTCCCCTCAGTCTTTGCTTGTCCAGGCTAAAGAGTCCCAGCTCCTTGAGCCTTTCCTCGTAAGGGAGGTGCTCCAATCCCTTAATCATCTTTGTTGCCCTACGCTGGACTCTCTCCGGCAGTTCCCTGTCCCTCTTGAACTGGGGAGCCCAGAACTGGATGCAGTATTCCAGTTGTGGCCTCACCAGTGCAGAGTAGAGGGGGAGAATGACCTCCCTCGACCTACTGGCCACACTCTTTCCTATGCAGCCCTCTTGGCATAGGAATTCCACTGGCCCTCTTGGCAACAAGGGCACAATGCTGGCGCATGGAAAGGGTGCTATCTACCAGCACTCCCAGATCTTTCTCCTCAGTGGTGCTTCCCAGAAGATCCATCCCTAACCTGTATTTCCTACACCTAATTGCTGCCACCTCCTAATCTCCGAGATAACCTAACTAGCTCAAAACCAAAATCAAACCAAGTGTATTAAATACCGCCACAAGAAAATCCCCAGGACGTACCAAGGAGGCCCTGCACAGGATAGACTGCCTGTTCCCAGCACGTTTCCTCACTGGGACTTGTAGATAGAGCGTGCTCATCATCCAGCTGTAGTACAAACCACACCACAACAGCATCTAGCATTCCTCCTTCAGTGACTGGCAGGCTGAGCTTCCAGGGCTTTCTAGCTGCAAGGCTTTTCAGCTCCTGACCAGAGTGGAAAGAGGGGAAAAAAAAAAAAAAAAAAAGAGTGAGAGCGTTTCTTTCCATAAATAAAAGATGGGGTTTATTACACTCGAATTTCTGCACCGACCCATGAGGGCACACAACAGAAACCTGAAGTTAACAAGGCACTGCAACACCAATTATCATTAGGACTCGCTAGCACAGGAGCTGTCGACCCACACACAAGTGCAGTTACACACGTGACCAGCCTGTGCCCATCAGCCATTAAAGCAAACACACCTACATCTGAAAACACACTTATTTAAAAACACTGAAAACCGCAAGAAAGGCTTCAGCCTGGCAAGGCTCGCCTCGTGAGAGTAAACAGAGCCAGTCTTTTGGGCTGGATTCAAGCCAAGGCTGAGGTACATACCTCACTTAAAACCTGCATTCAATCAGTTCTAGAAATACTGTACCTAAGCACTGAATTCACTTGAACGCAGGTTTGGCAAAATCATTACAAAAACACCAAGTCAAACATCTTTGAGGATATTTTCTCTGCTACCTGGGCTTTGAGTAAAAGCTCAGGCATGTACCATTTCCTACTGGGAAGAACCAAGATCTGCCCTAAAGGGATCAGGTTATAAATTCTCCAGTACTCCTAAAACATTCTGAGTACGTAATAGGAATTAGGTCTTCTTCCACGTACAATCTATTTTTCTCATTAATTACCTTCTGCTACCAACACTGACAAACATTAAAGGCCCAGCTCTAACGTAGCTAGTTCTGGCATAAACCAAGTAACAATAGGTTAATCAAGGACCAAAGATTCTCTAAGTCACAACCTTTCTATTTAGTAACACAACAGCCTTGCCTAAGCATTTATCAGCTTCCTGATCTGCTAACGTCAACATTTCTCCTCTCTCTGTTTCAATCTTAAAATACACAGGGCAAAAGAAAAGTTCCACTCTCAGAGTAGCTCCCACACACTGCATTTTTTATTATTTCACTTTTTATTCCCATTCTGTCTTCTCCCCAGAGTTGCTCTACCTCTCTTCTCACAGCTGAGAGATGTCCGGACAATGCGTGTGTCAGAATTACTGGATGCTAATAAAGTTCATAACGAGATCTCACTGCTCCTCAATAAAAATACTTTGCTGCTAGTCATTTTTTCCATACGTCCTCAACTGGAGAAAAAGAACAAAGAGTAGGAAGCTGAAGCTTTGCTGGCAGTAAGCCCCTTGAAGCAAGACAGCAAGAGGAAAAGCATGCATCTGTTTCTCAGTTTCTGGAAAGTTACAGCTGTTTAGCAGCGTATTTTATATTAACAATATTTTTCCTGATTATTCCTTAAAAGCAGCAGGCCCAAAGTTCTCATCCACTAGTTTAGTAACTGCAGTGTTACATCCTTATCTTGTGGCACACAACAATTAAAACCCACTTGAAGGCAGTTATTCCAGCCTTCTCCACTCTCTACCATGTCACTTATCCCGTATTTATTCCTGACGTTTGTCCACTGCATAAACCTTTTTCTATTATTTATGACAACTACAGACTCGAACAGCTCTAACGCATCAGGATGGCAATTTATCAACCACTGTACCTAAAGAGGCAGCAAAGAAAATAAAGCAGTGATGCAGGAGTAGGTACGGAATTATGCTATGCCACGTATATCCTCTGAATAAAAAAAGATAACTTGCATTAAAAAAAATGTAAGGAAAAACTACACAAAAAACGCAGTTATTAAGTTTCCTATCCCTTAACCCAGATTTTCTCAAATATTCCACACAGTAACTTCTCGTTAAAATTAGGAAGAGCCAGTATGTGCAACTGTTGGCAAGAGCTCAGGTCCTCTAGGGCCTGAAAGCGAGACCGAGCTTTAATTACTGGCTGCTGAGGTAAACACTGGCTTCCACTCCCAGTGGCTCCGATCTGCTGCCAGCAAACATGCACCCAGGTAGAACCTGCAGCCTGTAATTACAGCCACATTCCCCTGCCTGGGAGCAACCCGGCTGCTGCTGCTGCTAATAATAGCAGTAATAAAGTAATCGCCATAAAACTCAGCTGCCCCTTTTTTTTTTTTTTTAAATTTTGACTTCTTATCATTATTTCTCTGATGCCTTTGAAGCCTCCTACAACACAGTTTGAGAAACATCGTGTACCGTATTTTAAGACTTTTTCCTCAGGTCTGTCAGTTTAGGTCTGGGTAGTTAGTACAAGCACATAAATGCAAAATCCCTCTCATTCTTTGAAAATGCAAAATCCCTCTCATTCTTTGAAATACAACTTTAGAAAACGGGTCTTTGAAATGATCTTACTAGTGTTAAGTGACCTCATATCTGAATTTCAATATTTAGTAGACAATTCTGCTACTGTAAGTATAGCAGAGTTTTTTATTCCAATAGAAGCAGAGACATTTTTTCTTTTTTATTGTTTACCGGCACAGATTGAACATCCAGGTGTGGCCACGACAAAAACAAACAAACCAACCAACCAACCTCAGGTTGAAACTAACTTACCCGTTCTTGGAACTGCCTTATTTGCTCAGTGAAAAAAGTGACAACAAACAGTAGCCAGTGATTTCCAAACAATTAATTGCATCTCTTCTCTTTACCCCCACTTATCATATCTTACCATTTCACGACAGAACCATTCCCTTAGTCTAACTGAAACTTCAAAGGCGTGGTTCTGAAACACCGTTTAAAGAGTAACGCTGTTTTTTCACTCCTTAAAATTATCTTTACAATCTCCAGCAGGCAGATACTAAAGAGTAGGCATCTCGGATGACAGCAATAGTTTCTTATTGATGCTAGAAGCAGAAGCAACATTAGGTCACTGCGAGATCGCTCCCAGCAGTACACTGAAGAGCCTTGTCTTATTTCATTTTTAATCTCAGGATGTCAGACGAGCCAAATAGGAAAAAGCTATTGATTCAGAAACACTGCAATTCCTGGCCAAGCAGTAGCCAGGAATACTTTATATTTATATAACAGACTCTATTTTTATCTCTGACTCAACACTAACTCCTCACCACAGGTCAATGAGCAAGAAACACACCAGAGATCAGATGTACCATCTTTTTAGCACGCTCAGCTGCGAGTGGCTGAGGTCCTTGCCTTACAGTTCAGGCCTATTTAGTATATGCATACAAAGGGATTTTGTGCAAAACACACAAAATAATGCTACCATATTCCAGACTGCTGTATTACAGAAATACCATCAAATACCAAAGGAGCTGAAGGGTGGAATCAACCTGATTAAATATGGTAATTTCTTTATCTCCCCTCTCTTTTACGCTTACCCATCAACGCTTACAGACATTTTTCTGTCAGATGTAAAATACTTTCTTTCTCTTTTGTCTTCAGAGTTTCTTGAAGACTCTAACTTTAGAGGAATAAACTAAGTCAGCTTCACAACTGCAGAAATCATTAAGACGGGTCTGTTGCATTCCTTCTCCCCCTCCCCGCTCTGAGGCTGGCAGTTGTTTGATCCCTTGGTGAGCTAATTTAGTTCCCTAAACAATGTCAAACAAACAAAAAAGTCCACCTTCAAAACTGTCATCTGATGAATCACATCACCACACAACCAGACAAGTATCACAACCAGCAGAGGATTTCAGTGCAACCCTGCCAACTTTGCACTCCTGAACTGTTCTGCAATTGAACCCAGAAAGCAAATAAGATACGGGGCTCTCATTATTCATAAATAGATTACTTAAAAAGGACATTAAAAAAAGAATTACCTGCAGATTGTTGAAATCTACTGTCATGACTTGACAGGGTTCTGTCAGAGGTATGTAACCTCCAGGGATACGACTGAGCTTCTCGGTGGTGTAAGGTTCAACGGTTTCCTCTGAACCAGCAGAAGCGTATGTCGGGCTAAAGAACTGCACTGAATTTGGCAAGCGGACACCAGCAACTTCTTGCGTTCCCACTCTGGGAGTAAAAGAAAAAAAAAAAGGGGAAGAAATGAAACCACAAATAATTTGACCAAAAAAACCCAACGGAAATTCTTCCCAGGCTTAGCATTTTTAAATGCAGCGAGTGTAAGAATGGAAAACCTAAAAAGAAAAACCAGAAGAATTTTGTGGGATTTTTGTCATGTTCAGAGCAGCTCTACAGCAAAACGCACATCTCTTTCAAGAATCAGAACTGAATGATGTCACTAGAAACTGAGAAAAGGCTCAGCATGTCCTTTGTCAAAGGTCACAGACTTTTGCCCCTGGAAGTACAACTCCTGGAGTCTTGACAGAGAACTAGAAAGAAGAATATACTCTGTGATAATAAGAGCAAATAAAGCTTTTCTGCCGCTGCATTAGATAGACAATGAAGGTGTTTCTTTCAGGTGAACAGAGTAGTCAGAACAAAGACAAATAGATATGCAATAAGAAAATTAATTTTTGTAATCTCTTTGATATAAAACTTCCATTTTGCAGTACTGCTATGTATTTATCAAGCACAATAAGGCATTTTTCACAGTTACACAGCTGCAAAGAAAGTCTTAGAGTTGATTCCTCGGTGGAAAAGGCTTTGACAATTCAGAGTACGCATATCCTCTCTTGTAAGACAGAAGATCAATTAGGTTTCTAGAAAAAACCTTATACAGAAAGTTTCAAAGAAGAAAGAATGCTGTAACTGCTTTAAAACAATTACTTACCTACACTGTCCATCTCTTAGGTTTGAGCACTTAAAAAAATATTCTCAAAGTACAAGTCAGGAACTTGCATGAGACAAACCCTGCACAAGCTATTTATTCTGAAACAGTACATTTTTTAGTTTATTCTGAAACAGTACATTTGTCTGTGAGGGACTTAGTGCTTCCCAACTGAAGTGACAGCTATCAATAAATCTGCATTCTTACAGTGAGATCTAGCACTCAGAAGTTCAAATGACAACTAGTTAAATTTCTCTTTCTAGAACCATTTTTAATTCCGAATCACTTTCTCAGGAGCCTCCCCTCCCTGCAATTAAGTATGACTAGACAGGCTCTGACAACGTTCTCATCAGATACAGTCATCTCCTTGATCCAGAGAAGCTCCCAACCACACAACTGAATAGGCTGAAAAATCCATAACCTGGATTTTTAGGCTTATATAACCTGAATAATATATAACCTTAGGCCTCGTAGCCTGAATTTTCAAAGAAATACTGCAACTAAAACAGAATAGCTGCTGTACGAGGCCTATATTGTGGAAGAGGTCAGCAGATTATTATATGGTCATGAACCCTTCCAGTTTGAATACGTAAGCACAGAAGCAGAGCCATTATAATGCCTCTATTTCTGGGGCCCATCAACTAAAATTGCGCATTTTAAAAAAATACCTGAAACCTGAAATTCTTACAGTGACTCAAATTAGTAAATTAACTCCTATTCTGGCATATTTTATTCAAAATTACTAAACGTAGATGCCCTAATGGAGCACACCTATGTTCTCCTAGAATATTGTTTTACTGTTACAGATGAGTCTTGAAAGTTATCTAGTTCAAACTTGAAAAACACTGTGTAGGATACTCTGGTATCGTAAACATTTTGAGGAAGTCTAAATTTATCCTTAGTAGAACTCAAGTCTTCTCACAACTTTGTCAGTTCATTTGTTCTTCTGGAAGTAAACACGTTTCACATGGATATGAAATAACTGCTTCAAATAGAGTGCAATGACTTCAGGAGAAAATGAAAGCTTACCATAAAAAAAAATAATATATATCTATTACACAACACCAGAGAAGAGTTAAGCCCTATAGTCATTCCAGGGAACACAAGCAATACACATAAGCAGCACCAGCTGTAAAGAAACATTATTACTTGATGTTTTAATGATAATTGTAAAGCTACAATGATGGTTAAACCAGCACAAAAGTTTTTGTAAAGTTGGCTTAAGTGCATCAAAAATAGAGTCACAATAAAACTGGATGATTTACCTAGAATTTCACTATATCCTATGAAAAAAACCCCTAAAAACAATGAGAGCACAGGAAATGCAGCATAACTTCAAATTGCTAAAATAAAGGGACGGAACACAAAGCAGAAGAATACAAAGACTGTGATACGCAAGCCTATCAACAGTTGAAGTGAAGGGGGATTCGATCCCTCAGCAAGATGAATCAGTGTTTAATGATGGATTAAACACACTCCTGAATGTACTTCAGAAAAACCCCTCAGGTATTCATAGATTCCTGGACGCTACATGTACTTATAATCACTCAAAAAACCAAAATTAAATGATGAGGAAAAGCTCAGAGAAAATCTGTATTAATTGTAGAAGACAGAAGCTGTGCTAGATGATATAAAAAGCATCAGAAAACAGAGTCTTTCGCACTGCTATTTCATTATGCACCCTGCTCAGAAAAAAAAGCACATCCAAACCCCAAAGTTTTGCTGTAGATCATGAAAACACTTAAGGAGATGTGGGGATATGCATATCAGAATAATTCAAAGAGATCTGGATATTTTAAATCTGAGAATAGGCAAGTGTTTTACATAAAGCTTAATAGAACTTGTTAAAATAGATTTAAGACAGGTATTCTTACTGGAGGAAAAGGGGATGTCAAACTATAAAGGAAAGAAATTTAAAAGTGACTTTTTTCTTCTTCCTACAGTGTATAATTAATTTGTGGCAATCATTTCACTCCAGCTAGCCACCTGACCTTAAGCTATAATATTAGAATAGACTGTTAATTCAACAATCCAAAGCTACAATACATTAACTTTCATCCTGTTTACATTTTGTAAGGAACAGTCAATGCCATGTTTCAAGGCAAAAACCTATTTTCTAATTCATGAATAATTAAATTATCCTAAAAGAAAGTTCTTCTGGGACCATCTATTATGGGAACTTCTGTCTCTTTCTGGCCATTATCCAGGTCTACTGCTTCAGAAAAATCACTGATGCAGCCTGGTGATTTTTCATGTGGTACACTGAAGCTCCTATAACAGTTGTGTTTTCTTAAATCTGCAACGAAATTAATCCTAAACAAAATACATGAAGTCCAAACCTCTCAGACAGATACTGTCTCCATACCGTGGTTCTAGAATTTGAGAAAAAAAATGAATATGAAAATAACTGATACACAGTCAGAACTGGTCTGAGCAAAGAAACCCTACTATATGCTAGCTCAGAATTAAGCAGAAAGATAATGCTAGGTGGGATTATTAACACTTAGGCTTTACAAAGTCCTGTCCTCATCCTCTGAAAGGGTTAGATACAGCAGCAAGGTACGGAGCGGATCATAAAGAGGGTAAAACGAAGGAGGATAAAGGCCAAGCGTTAATCCAAGAATCTCTAATACAGAGATTGAGAAATAATTTTACTATTAAGGAATTAAATTTCTTTAGCATGTGTTAAAGGCATGTATTTCACCGTAACTGAAAATCAGGAGTTTCTAATGAAGTGATCCAGAAAGTCTGAACCACAAAGGGGAGAGAAAAAACCCACAAACAAACGAGCCTGGAAAAAGGGTGGGGAGGATGAGAGCAGAAATGTGTTTAATGAAAACAGATAAATGAGCTATTAAAAAAAAAAAAAATAAAACAAACGATAAAAAATCCTCCATAAAACCCACCAGTCTCTCTTCCCAAATAATAAATACAGGTTCAAACTGTGCTAGAATTTAAACATACCTGTGATGTCTACGTATCTCTTTGCATTCCACTGCCATCCCAAATATTGTAGCACTTGCAGGAATGACTCTGCCATAGTCTCTGGTACTGCCATCTTGATTTTTAGGCTGTGAAAACACGAATAACAACATGCAATGAGATAGTGACCTATTTCTACCATTAAGGCAAAGCACAGGTTACGTATTAATAAGCCATTAAATACTACAGCCAAAACATCAGTAAGTTCTTAGTGATTAGTAAAGCTCCTGCTCTTAGTCATTCCAGTCGACTCTCAAAGGATTTTCTTAACTACTGGGTTTCAATATATCCACGCATCAGCTTTACTTTTCAGTCTACTAATACTTCCTCTGCATAATTTTAAAAGTGTTTTTTTAAATTTATATTCTGTTAGAATATAAATTTTTCTTTGAGGACCTCTCCTGTATGCATCATTCCTACACTTAACACTAGAGGTCATCAGTTTGTTCAAGACAATACAAAAAGCTTTCTGCCAGATAAGATTTTTTTTAAAATTACTTGAAATCACTGAGACATCAAAATAAAAGCGAAGTCCTTCTATTTCATAGAAACTAACAGAGGTTAACCCATGTAAGACTCCTTGTCATATTACTTTGCTTAATGTATGCTAGCTAAAATGCAAAAATACATAAAGTAAAATCCAAGAGACCCAGTGGAATTGTTCAGTCTTCCAGAAAAGTTCCAAGGTAGCAAAAATAAATTAAGAACATAAGAATATGTTTAACAAATTGTAACTGACTCCTCTCTAGTGTTATGATGAGAAATAATTCTACCATAATTCAGCACTTTCTGCTCAGACTGACACGACTTTCTGCTACTAGCTGCTGTCTCGAAATGACCGGGCTGCAATCAAACTTAGAAGAGAATAGCATCTTTAAAACACAAACAAATCCCTTTGGTGTTACTTACAAAGGGGAGGGGGAAGAAAAAAAGGAACAAACAGTGACCAAGGCTGAACCACCTCTGTATGCTAGAAAGCTAATAAGGGAAACACGCACTGCACGTACCTGTCTACTCAGAACACATGCTGACAGAAGTACGTGTGCTTTCACCAAAATCAAATTCACAGAAGAAATCCAGATCACTCATTTTTAAACTATATAGAGGCATAAAATATTTACAAAACAGTTGTTCCTCATGCACATGTGCACGACGTGTACACATACACACACATTTCCGCAGAAATACATATACACCAAAACAGGAGCCCCATTTACACACGTGTACCCACACCACTTACCTTTGGTGGTAAAAGTAAATGTTCCCAAGCGTGTATCAAGCTCTCCACAATCCCCTCTCCAAATAAACCAGCATCAACTGTTTCTGTGACAACCAAGGAAACCCTAGATGACAAAAAGGACACCGTGAAATATAATACATAACACACATTCCTGTTAACAGTCATTCTTTTAAAGAAAAAAAAAAAACAAAAACAAACTCCACACCAACATGAGCTCAGATCAAAACTTCCACCAGCGTTCTAAAGTTTCAATGGGCAATTTAAGTCTTCCAACAAATGACTTGGTTTGAATTGTTGTTAGAAGTTATTCAAGATGCAGATAAAAGAGAATAAATATTGAGCAAGAATTTACCATAAAGCTTCTTGTTCAGCATTTATAAATACATTGTGTGGGAAGAATCTAGCCAAAACAGGAAGATGTTTCAGCCTGGGCACACAGCCAGTGATACTGCAGAATATGTATTTTGTCTGAATCTTGTGCAAGAGATCCACGCATGTGTTAAAAAGGAATTAAAAAAAAAAAACCAACAACCTATACTCACAGCACCCCAAAATTACTATGCAGACTCACAGACCCCCAAAATCCTAAATCCTTTGAATTAAAACCAAAAAGCACATGGCATGATAAGACAAGGCATTCCCAGAACACTAACAATTTATTCCTGACAGGCGACATCCAGTAACCCACCGTATGGTGGGAGCTTCATCACTTCAGATTACGAGCCTGTACCATCTACCAGACACTTCATTAAATGTTATAAAGTCATAGTAAACTGGATTATTTCCTTCCTGCGTTTAATCTGCATCCCTAGCAGCAGTGAGCTGAAGCAATAAACCAGTCCTTCACATATACCAAAACTTCACAAAATCCCCTCAGATTTCTACCTGCTGGAAATTTACAGATCCTCCAGAAGAACCCCAGCCGGATACAGCGAGCAAAGAGGAGCAGGGTAGCATAAAAATCCCTGATCGAATATACTGAAAGCTGTATCGCTGTTCAAATTCTAATTTGCCAAGAGCAATTCCACGCTGATGATCTGTCCCAGCAGCTCTTACTGTGCTTTATACTTAATATTGGAAAAATAAGCTACTTAAAATTTTCCAAAGCACGTGGATCTCGGCTATACAGACAGGTGGGCAGCTGTGTATACACAAACAAAAAGCTCAAAGACACAACCTTATGATCACAGGAGGAACTGCAACACCCTTCCACTGAATTTTACTCCGATATGTAAAGCCACACAGAGAGCCCCATGGATCCCTGCCACGGCGGGGTGCTGACTTACACAGCTAAAGTCATCTCAGCCACCACCAGCCCTCCAGATGCAACCAGGAACCCATGCAACATGACCTTCTTGCCTCCAAACACAGTTGCACTCTCCTTAGGGGACAGAGGAGAGGGGAGGGGAGGTTTTCTCTCACTCCCTAATCAGAAGAGGCAAGCAATCTGCAATTTCTGAGCTCTCTGACAGACACAGAAGTTGACTCGGAGTCGCACAGGTGTGGTATGTCCCAGAAACTGTCTTCTTTTGCAGGCCCTGTTACATACTTCCATCCTACTCACAGGCTGCAGAAGTAAGCCACAAGTTGTTAAGTATAAAAGTATCTGAAAATTACTTTTATGATGTAGTAATCTAATTCCTCTTTTCATATTGCTGCAATATAATCACATACGCCCCGAAGCTCCCACCAGCAAGGAATTCAACTCCTTAATTTATGACATTGTACTAATTTCTGTGGTAGATCAACAATCTAAAAAAACCTGTTATCATTTCTCACTCCTCTATAAAAACATAAAACATATAGAGAACCTTTTCCCATTATAGTTAATATCACAGACAAAGTTATTTCCTGCTTAGGTCACAGGGTATTTTCTACTTTCTTGAAACTAAGAGCAAATTAAAAATACTATCACAACAGAGAGCAATAACGTACCTTTCAGGTATGTGCTTTGGAATTTCTAGATCAAGTGACTTCAAATGCAGAAGTTTGATCTCTCTTTCCATATTATTTGCTGCCACAACATCACGGGCAAGTTCATACATGGTTTTTGATAGTTCACAGGCATAGACAAAAGATGCTCCTGCTTTTTTTGCAAACATACTGAAAAACATGTAAAATCATTTTAAGTAAAGCATGGCCAGATACGAGTTGCTCTTAAGTTCTATTTCTGCATCTGCTTTATACTTCTGAGAACACCGTTCAAGTCTAAAAATCATCTAATCTATCTTGTACAAACACCGATATCACACAAATTGGTATCCTCTTGAAATATCTTTTGGTATTCACCAAAAAAATAATAAAATACAGCTAGTATAAGGATACTCCGCAGCTATGCTAAATGCACTCTTTATACTACGGTATTTTCACTAAGAAACTTTCTACACAAAAAACAGCTGCATCAAATAAAAAAAATGGGTTCCAAAAATACTATTAGACACTAACTTCCAGACTCAGGGACTGCTGAAAGCTTTATTTCCTTTAAGCTTCGTCTCAAAAAATGAGTGAAAACGCTTGGGTTTTTTCCCCACTACCAACCAAATTTTGTTTGCCAAATATATTTCTATTGAGTTCATGTTAAATACGCGCTTACGACACACCTCAAGATTCCTGTTCCTGTTCCAATATCAAGGACAGATTTGCATCCTGAGCGGACAGCGTTCTCGATGGCTTTTAGGTACGTAAGATTCCTCTTGGTATCGTTGAGCATGATGAAGTGCCAGCGTTCCACGAGCCAGTTCGCAACACGGTAGAAGTTCTCCTTTGCGTCAGCAAAGTCTGGGTTAAGCTTCACTGCTTTATGGAAATATCCAGCTGCTTCATCTCTAAAGCCCATTCTAATAGTAAAAATGACAAAAAATAAAAAAACCAGCATGCATTCAGCTGCCAAGCATCTGTAAATTTCTGTAGATCTACAAAGAGATCTTATATGAGTTAAAAGACAATGGAAGTATTTTGCATTCGTTAGAAATATCTTTAGAAACACTGCTATTACCTTATGAAAAAGAATGCTTTACAGCTCTACAACAAATCACTTCAAAATGCAAAGGAAGTCAAAAAAATACCATTGTACACACCAGTCTTCATCTACTACTACAACTTTCGACAAAATAGAACAGGTTTTGCAAGAACTTGCTGCAACAACCTGACAGCAGCCAACTCTGCAATCCAGCTTCAGATTTTCAAGTCAAGAGAATGCTACAAACCACAAAACTGTTCTGGAACGTGCTGTAAACCCTCCAAGTTTTGAGTTCCTTGCTTAAAGTGGCAACTTTGGAACTAAATTGCTAACTTGAAGCAAGTTTTTATGATACCTATAACACATTCTCAAATAAGACGGCACTGAAAAAAACGCCAAAATCTATGAAATGCAACAAACATGTACATTTGAATACAATGCTGGAAGAGTTTTTCCTTAAAGCAAACAAAATAATCACAAAAAGCAAACCTAATCAAAACTATCTGGACCTAGGACCTATGATTTCAATCTTAAAATTCCAGTCTCAGAAGATCTTAGAACTCTTCGCAACAGCAAAACATCATGTTTTGCAGTGTTTGGAGAAAGCAGGAAAAGAATGCTGTACACTAATAAAAGCTTAAGCTCAAATAACTTAAGAACAGCCCTAGAGAGAACAGCATGCACGACCAGCTTCTTCACTTCAAAGGTCTGTTTTATGTGCTCTTAAGAAGGAACAGAATTAAAAGACAGTTTTCAGAAATCTAACAGGTAAGAAAGAAAAGAAAATTGCATGTTAACCCTAACTACAGTTAACACAGTGACTGAACAATTCTGGTCTCTCTTGTGTAGTAATTTCTTGGTAGATTGGTAGAAAACATTTGAAGGCAGTGCTTTTACTTTAGTAAAAGTGATTTTGCCTTTTTTCTTTTTGCTGTTGACTACCAACATATATTTCAGCAATGGCTACGCTATGTGAAGCTGACAAGCATCTGAAGTTCAACAGTACACACTACACAGCGTTATGCGCATACTTGCCTTTATTTCCTTTAAGCACATTTTATGTGCTCTGCTGAATTAGGTATTGTTTATTAACATATAATACTAAACGTGATCCTTACAAAAGCTGAATATACATTACTACAAACCTGAAAAGATGTTCTCCCATACTATTACATATCACTTCATCGTTCGGATACAGTTCAAGTGCTTGCTCGTAACAGTTAAACAGATCTTGAATCCGTGCCAGAGAATCTAGCTCTTCTGCCCATTTAAAGAGAGTAAACTGAAATGTTTCCTAGAAAACAAAATGTGTATCACTGAGTTGCTGGAAGTTACCAGAAGCAGAGAACTGAGCCCTGAAAACATCTAGAAATATTCTGACGTGCACCTGAACACCCTCATTTCTTTAAGCAGCAGCACACAACTGATTGCTACCATCCCAGGTTAGTTGGCTTACTTGAAGAAGCAGAAACAAGCTCTTGGATCCCCACGCAGGGTATCATCACCCAGCAGTACACACTAAGGGCCTCTGTGTATATTAATGCATGCTGTACTACAAGTCAATACTAATAAGGCTCTACTTTTTATTAAACTTATTTGACACACACAGGCTAAAAGAGAAGTGCATTAATTCCCTTCCCACAGGCACACACAGCTTATTAGAGTTACTGGCTCTCCCCATTACGACTGTTTTCTGCTTTTATTCTGAAGACTGAACAGGAGAATCAATTACACACAACAAATCACAAGCACAAAACACATCACAAAGCCTCAAGAGGAATACAGTAAATAAAATTGTTTCAAGTAATTCAAAGAGCACTTACTTTGACACTAGTTTTTAACTCGGGAGCTAGATTTAGTACCAGGAGATAGTGAGCGTATGCAGTTCCAAAATCCTGGTCCTCCAGACAATGCTGAGCACTCTGCAAAGACCTGGAAACCAACTCCCGCCTGCCGGCTTCCTGACCACCTCTGTTGTTACAGTGAAATTTAGCGTTGGAGTTGGGCATTCTGAAGGATGTAAATACTCACTCTTCCTAAAATAAAAAAAAAATAAAAAAAAGTTGTGTATATTACAGGCCAAAGAAGTTGCACACAAAGCTGACAGATTGATCAACGTTTTAATTTTCACTGGCATTAGTAAACACATCCTCCCTCCCTCCCAGATCCTAAACATTCAAAACCATCCTCATCTTTATACCATTGATAATTCCACTAACTTTAAAACGAGTGTTCATCATTCAAAAGTCAGGTGCGCATCGTCCTGGAAATAAGTTACACTTTTTCGCTTTTTAAAATTAGTTTTCGTAACACACAAACTTTTCCGCTTCAACAGCAGTAGCTTCATAAAGCAAAGACCCCCAGAAAAAGAGCCAATGAGCTCACACGGCTTATTTTACACACAGCAACACAACCATTTTCCCCCCTTAAGAAAACGTTAAAGAGTTAACATAATAAATACGTGCATTTTTATAACTGCCTGGGTTACCACTTTTAATTTTTAATGCTTACCTAATTAAGAGGGCCTGATACCACCTTCAGGATCTTCAGGTGCATCCTAGAGCTGAAGAAAGTGAACGTTACACGGGGAGAGACTGCAGGGTACACGGCACCATCACAGAATCGCCTAGGTTGGAAGAAAACTTTAAGATAATCTAGTCCAACCATCAACCTGACAAAACACAAAAAAAACCCAAAAAAAAACCCCCACCAACACTAAACCATAATCCTGAGCACCACGTCAACTCGTCTTATGAATATCTCCAGGGATGGTGCCTCAACCACTTCCCTGGGAAGCCCATTCCAAAACGCTTGATAGCCCTTTTAGTGAAGAAATTGTACCTAATATCCAACCTGAACTTCCCCTGGGGCAACTTGAGGCCATTTCCTCTTGTCCCATCGCCTGTCCCTTGGGAGAACAGACCGACCCCCTCCTTTCAGGGAGTTGTAGAGAGCGAGAAGGTCTCCCCTCAGCCTCCTTTTCTCCAGGCTGAACACCCCCAGCTCCCTCAGCCTCTCCTCACAAGACTTGTGCTCCAGACCCCTCACCAGCTCCGTTGCCCTTCTCTGGTAGGCGCTTTTTTTTCCTCGAAAAAAACCAACCCCAAACATCAGCCACGTCTCAAGCCAGCACCAGCAATTTACGCAGGGCCCCGCAAAACCTGGGAGAGCCGCGCAAACCCGCCTTGGCCCTACGGACTCGGGGGCCCGGGGAGAGGGGTGGGGGGGCTGAGAGGCCGAGGGGCCTGGCTCCCACCGGCGGGAAAGCCTCGCAGGCCGCAGCACCTCCAACACACCTCCCCGGCTCGCCGGATGAGCCCCCAGAACCGCCGAACCGGGCAGGGCGGTGAGGGATTTCCTCTGCGGCCGGGCTAGGAGGGGGGAGGGGATACAGGGAGCTCCCGGGGCCATCACCTGCTCGGCGCCGAACGGGGCTCCCACAGAGCGGAGGCGCACGCTGCCGGCCGCCGCCATCTTGCTGCCGGGCGGAAGTCAGCACGCACGCGCGGGGCGCCTTCCCGCCCTGTGGGCGCGGCCGGGCCCTGAGGGGACGACGGCGCCCCCCCCAGCCCCTGCCAAGGACTCCTCTAGTCCCCACAAACCCTCCCCAGTAAATCCAGAACCCTCTTCCCAGGACCCTGAGGGCCTAACGCGGGATTGCCCGCAGCGAGATTAAAGAAAAATCTTGCTTAAGCTTTATTTCCGTTCGGTTTGTGACAAGAGGTGACCCACCTGGGGTGGGTGTGGTGTCTCCCCCCCCCACCCCAAGGTCTTTTTCCACAGTTTTAAGGCGTGGAGGTTCACTTATTTTTATCTTTTGTTTCCTTAAAGGGGATTTACATGTTTTAAAAGCCAATGAAAAAAAAAAAAGCCAGAAACTAGCGTTAGAGAAAAGCTAATGCTTCGGAAGGTGACAAGAAGGAGGCACTGTGCAACTAAAAGAATTCATAATTTTACTGGTAAGTAGAAGTACAGAGAAGGACTCAACTATTTTTTTTTTAATGCTAGTTTAGCTTCTTACTTTTCAGGTGAAATATGGTGAATTGACAAAAAACTGTTTTACGACTTCTTCCCTACAGAGGTGGGATAAAGGTATTTTCATTTTCCACGTTCTTTCTCCATCCACACTCAGTCTGTTAAAGCTGGTGGCTCAGCTCATACAAACACGGGACTAGAAGCGACCCGCAGCAATGCTAAATCCAGTCCCTCGCTGTTCTTTGCTCTTTCACACCTGCTAAGAACCACCACCTTCAACCAGATCTAATGCAACAACCACGTGCTGTGTGCAGGCACTGCCCTGTGGTCATGGTGTTCCTAACATTTAGTTTTAATTCCACTGTTGGAAAGTCCCAAGAACGGCAGCTGAGGACAATATTCACACTGCCTAGTTTTTGTTTTTTTTTAAATCATAAAGAGTTTCCCGGCGGTCTTGGACCTTTGACTAACAACTTGGCTCTGCTGCAATAAAAGTTGTGACGAGCAAAATTCAGATCTTTGCTCCACGTCTGCAGTCCCTTATCTCGCTCCCTCCCATGCCTATGACACGACTATGACCGCAAACTGGCAGATAGAACTTTCTAAGACTCAATGTGAAGTTTATAAAGCAGGCATTCTTTGTCGTGGCGCCGGGTGGGCAGGGGGTGGCTCCTCCTATTGTGCACACCGAATACTGTTGTCACATTAAATTTATACACAGCAGGGATACATATTCAATGTGATCCCGAGAAAACATTAGCTAACTAATTAAATTTCTGAGAATTCATTTACATATTATAATAAGGTTTTGGGCATGTGTAGTTGTGCCTTCTGGTGGTCCTCATTTTGAGTGAGGGTTGTTTCTTCCTCAGTCTTCATCTTCTTCACCTGTCCTTTGGCTCACTTTTCCAGTTGGCAAAACATTCTAACTGCTTAATTGCTCATTAAAACTCATGATCTCCCCACTACCACCTGTTTGTCAGACAATGTCCATAGTTATTGCACCCCTGTCTTAGGTCACCATGTTGCCAGGGCCACAGACATCCTTTCTTACCTTACTAAGTCCTTGAAAGCATTTGGGATGGTTGCTAAAATAGCTACATTTCTTCTCCAAAAGAAGAGTCTCTACAGTTTAACTGTTTATAAACTACATAAAATCTGCCTTAGGTATTACGACTTACCTTCTTTCTCTGTGCTGCCCAGCAGGCTGCCTGCTCTGGGCAACAACCACACGCAGGGCCCTGGAGTGCAGATCTTTTCTAAAAAAGGCAGAGTTCATTTGGTCTTGCCCTACTTCTGGGACAAGAACAGGCCACGGCATTGTTTACTAATTATGAAATGTTTGGAAGCTGTTCATCTTTACTTTCCTTCTCTAAAGCATGAAAGCAGCTCTTCCAGGCTTGTACAGCTGTGGATATTGCATATGCCTTCACTTTTGAGAAACATTAAATGAGTAGCACTTAAAAATGTCAGGCCAACATTTTGAATAAGATGAAAATAGCACGCATGGAGGGAGAACATGAGTCTAAATGAAATACAGTGGCAGTTAAGCTGTAATCTGCAGCAAACTTAATTACTATTCTATAATATTATAAGAGGGGGGAGGCCTACAAATGTTTTGAGAGAAGTGACCCAAAGGAAAAAACTGAGAACAGGTGACCTGAACACCACTAGAATCAACTCCTGATAGAGGAAAGACACACTGGAAAAACATAAAATAAAAACTGGGAAAGTCCTTGGGCTGGATGAAGTCCACGAGGATGTGCAAATACTAGTGTCAGAAAGTTTATCAAATATTTTATATGTGAACTGAGTTTTAAAGGAGGATGTAATATCTTACTAAATCATCTGGTATCAACAAACACCCAAGCCTTCCTTCAGTTTTGAAGGAAAAGCTATGAACTTTAAATTATTTACAGATGGGGAAAAAGCTTCTTTGGATTTAGTTTAATTATGCTTCCCAGCTAGAGGATGATAGTATGGGGGAAAAGAAAGTATTAGCACCTGTGGGATATATATAGAGAAAAAAACCCCCAAACAACAAAGTACAGGCAATTATCACCCATGGACAGTGAGGTGTAACAGGAGCTGGAGTGTACCAAATACTGTAACGAGACACTATTTGTGTAGCTCCATGATTTTCCAGACTTGTTCAGCTGTTTATTTGGTTATTTTTTGTCAGAGTAAATGCCAGATGGATAGCATAAATGCTATCAGTGCCTATTTTAAGCATAAATTAAGTAGTACTGTGTGCTAAGTCGACCCATTTGTGGGAGACAATTACTAAAAAGTGTGAGTTGTAAAATCCTCACAATTTGCACGAATCAATTCAGTTCAAAGGCTGGGGAGGATATTTGTTAATCTCATACTCACAACTTTTTAATGGAACATTTCAGGAAAAAAAAAAAAAAGTGGCCACAGAGTATAATGTTTTCCACACTGAAAAAGCATCCAGCTGCAAACTAAAATAATTCATTGGGTAAGGATTGTGCTGTAAAGGAGTGCCAGATAGGAACGCCCATCATATCAGATATAGACATGATTGCCATAATAATCATCAGATTGATTGACAGTAGAATAATTAACGTTGGTCTGCATCATGGGTGGTCAGAGATTAGTCTGCTGCTCATTGCAGTCTTGATGGATGAGAGGAGAAGGAACATGCAACCTGGAGGTACCTCACATATGCGTGAGGCCCCTAACATCTCACAAGCCAACAGTGATGACACAGTAGTGAGCAAGATGGGAGCCAGAAGGAAACCCTATAAACCTTCTATAAACCCATGAGAGGCACTTTTCTCCTAACAGAGGTATAAGTACTTAGACAAGAGAAGAAATAATACCTTGGAAGGATGCTTCTGCTAATGACGTTTTCAACAACTCAACACAGCTGAGTGTTGCAAATGGTAGGAGCTGGTATCAATGCTCTGTAATAAAACGATAATAAAACTGAAAGTTAAATTCACTAGTTTCTAACCCATCTCTCCATAACAGACAGATTGATCAGCAAGAGATGAGAACAGTCTCTCATGAAAATCAGGACGTTGAAGTGATCAGACAAGAACGTTAAGGAAGGTAAGATGTAAGGAAACTTACTCTACGCTGATGTATACCTATTGCATATAATGACTTCCTTGCAAGGAATGTCAAGGAAAAATAACCAAAGCAAAGATAAATACATGGTATGTGGACAGGACGTTGCCAGAACTTCACATAATCAATCTATGTCATAGTCTTTTAAAAGAAGCTACAAGGCGGCTGTAAAATTAGGTGACCTGGAGTAGGGGATGGCAGAAAAGAGGACAATTTTCTAAACTGCTGATATAAAAACACTTCTAGCCTTAATTAGTGAAGCAAGTGCAACTCATTTATTGCTCATTAGGTAAGTAATGTCTGTCCATTTTAATTAATGGGTTATTATTTCTCTTCAGTCTTCCATCTCAGTTTTTTTTTTTTGAAATCACAATTCTGACGATTCAGGATCCGACAATGTTTTGAACTGGTGGGTCAGGTTTAGGAAAAGATATATATATAATAATTTTGGTGGTAGGAATCCAGTATGTTGTCTGGATACCAACACTGGATAAATAGAGTATAATATCAACACAGCAGTGAATTTGCTTCCTTGCTTTATTGTGTAAATACAAGTTAACTCTTTTTATTCTGGGAAAAGCATGTTATGTGTATGTATGTATTTCTGTTGGACTGCCGCCGTTCCTTTTACCTGCAACTAGAATGGAATACATTTTTACTTCACGTGATTGAGGTGGGGGGACCAATTTCCTCTAATGGGCCTGTCATGGTAGAACAAATCTAAATTTTAGACCTGGTATTTTTTTTGCCAGCTAAAAACTTCAGGGCTAAGCTAAACATTCACTTTTTTTTTTTTTTCTTTTAAATTTGAATACAAGCAACTCCACACAATGCAAGCAACCCAATTACGGATGTGAGGGTGATCTGGCTGCGACACCTGTCACCCCATTGATGGCCAGGGTTGGTTCTGCTGGTCTGGCAGGTGTCCCCTTCCTCCCTCACCCCTCCTGAAGCTGCACGCTGGGTCAAAGAGGACAATCTTCCCCGATAGACACGTACCGTTCATCGGTCAAGGGAGCGGGGCACCTGAGCTCCCTGGCTAGAACCTCCAAACGAGCTCAATTACTTTACAACACTCCAGTGGAAGTGTAATAAGGGAAGTTACAGTAACTATAAACAAGCATGAAAAATATTATTCTGATTTTAATCCCGAAGACAACTACAGGACAAAGTAAACAAACTACTCACGGAAGGCATACCTACTCTTGAGATGCTGCTCCAGTAATCTAAACAGAGATAAGGACTGTTTGTTGTTTCTTTAAGATAGGGTTGGTTTGTTTTTAAAAAAAATCTTTTTAAACTGAGTTTTGAGTAGCACAGTGACTTCTCGGTTAATTAATATTAGAAAATAAATCTCTACAGCAGATAACGTGATCTAGCAGGTGGGACACTTAGCTGGAAGGCTGAATGTTCAGGACCTGTTCCCAATAGCACCTCCTGGCCCGCTGTGATTTCAGACAAGTCATCTGCACTTTTAAGTCGCAGATGATTCAGAGGGGCCACACTCCTATTTAAGACTACTTTCAGGAGCTGTGATTACTCCTGAGCCTTCATATCAAGCCCTCTCTGCCCACCCCTTTCTTCACACACTTGTATTTTCTTATTTTCCTCATCTACATGAACAACGAGGTCACGATCTTTGCCTTTGATCACAAAAATCCGTGCTTACTCACCCGAGCTCCGTGTTGGGAGGGTAACACGTCCCCTCAGTCTGGTCTCCGAAGCAGACTCTCAAGCGGATAGTTGTTAAAAAAACCTAAATGTTGCAAAATTGAATCCTACTGATTGTACGAACAGGAATTATTTCAAATGAGGTTGCTTAAGTGCCTGCCTACTTCCATACGTGACTTCTGCAGGTTGGTGCCTGCTGTCATAGGCAGGAGGGTTGATAGCAACGCTGCCAGCTATCTTCCTCTCATCAGTCATTTCTAGAAATCTTAAGTGCTACTTTTTAAGAAAAAGATAGAAGTAGCTTTTTTTTTTTTTTTTTTTTTTTAAACGTGAGTCTTCAAAATGTAATCTATACCCCCCCAAAAAAACCCAACTCTGTTATTCTCCGGCCAATCCAGACTAAGGCTTAACTGCAGGGCCCAACAATAATACATTTAAATTAACACCCAAAGCTCATCGCTTCAAAAGGAGCAGGAACTAACTCCTCAGTTTGCCGAAATATGAAATAGATGGAAGTTACTCCCCAAACGAGACACCTGGACATACATTCAGGACTAAAATAGATACGCCCTGGTCATCTAAAGGTTTTGAAGCTCCACCGAATCGCTATGAATTGCGCTACTGTGAAATCGTTAAAACCAGGGCATTATACCCAAACTACAAACACTATAAAACTATAAATGCAAACTAACTGTAATAAAAATAACTATATAACAGCACAAACCGGCAGGTAAAACTTTCTAAGACTCAATTTAAAGTTTAGAAAGTGTTTTTTATCACGGCGCCGGGTGGGCAGGGGGTGGCTCCTCCTGTTGTGCTCCCCGAATGCTGTTGTCACTTTAAATTTATACACAGCAGGGATACATATTCAATGTGATCCCGAGAAAACATTAGCTAACTAATTAAATTTTTGAGAATTCATTTACATATTATAATAAGCTTTCAGGCACGCGTAGTTGTGCCTTCTGGTGGTCCTCATTTTGAGTGAGGGTCTTTTCTTCCTCAGTCTTCATCTTCTTCACCTGTTCCTTTGCCTCGCTTTTCATGTTGGTGAAGCATTCCAACTGCTTAATTGCTTATTAAAACTAATGATCTCCCTGTTACCACCTGTGTGTCAGACAACGTTCATATTTATTGCACCCCTGTCTTAGGTCACCACGTTCTACTGGGCCACAGACATCCTAAGTCCTTGAAACCATTTGGGGTGGTTGCTAAAATAGCTCCCTTTCTTCTCTGAAAGAAGATTCTCTGCAGTTTAACTATTTATAAGCTACGTAAGACCTGCCTCAGGTATCATAACTGTGCTAAAGATAACTAAAAAACTATCAATATAAACTATATGAAGTGTAATTATAAGACCTTCCTGTTGTTTTCTGGGGTTTCCTAACGTTCTGAACCCAAACGGCTCAGCCTCGAGCGGTCTTCCCGAGGCCCCTTCTGGGCAGGAGAGCTCTTTGCGCGAAGTTTCATTATCATCATCCTCAAGAAATCAAGGCGGCTCCCTCCCGGCTCCCGCCCTCGTGTAACCGGTCGCCGCGGGGCGGGCTGGAAGGAAGGAAGGAAGGGGCGGGCGGGAGGTGGGTCCTGGCCCGGCCCTTGGCGAGCGGGGAGGGCGGCTCCGTTCGCCTCGCCTTTGCCCGAGCCCAGCCCCGTATTGGCGGCGGGGCGGGGGGGGGGGGGGTAGAAACCCGCCGTTCTCCGGTGTCTTTGTGGCTACGCCAGCCCGGGGAGGTGAAGGCCGGTGGGGGAGGAGGCGAGTCCGTCCCCCCCCCTCCCCGTTCACCCCACCTCCGGTGCAGCAGCCGCCGCCGCCNGCCGCCGCCGCCATGGGGCTGCAGCCCTTAGAGTTCAGCGACTGCTACCTGGATAGCCCTTGGTTCAGGGAGCGGGTGCGAGCCCACGAAGCCGAGCTGGAGAAGACTAATAAGTTTATTAAGGAGTTGCTCAAGGATGGGAAAAACCTCATCGCCGCCACCAAAAGTGAGTGGGGCGGTGCGGGGGGGGGTTAGACGGCGGGTCGCTTGCGGGGGCGGCTGCCGGCGGCTCGGGGCCCGGCGCCGAGAGGTTTCCAAAGCCTCGGGAGCCGGTGGCGCTGCCTTTTGTTGCGGAGAGGTTTTTGGTTTGTTTTTTTTTTTTTTTTTTTTTTTATTGCACTGGCTTTCTCCAGCCTTCTCCTTTGGGCTCCCCCACCTTTTTGAGGACGTGGGTCCTCTCCAGCCCGTCGCGGCGGAGAAGGGGATACAGGGCTAGCGGCAGGTAAGCTCTGCTTCCCCTAACGCCGGCTCCGTCTGCCCGGGCCTGGCTGATGCTTTTGGCCGGGCCAAGCCCCGAGCGATCGACGGTGTTAAATCCGGGGAGAACTGGGTTTCGAGTTTTAGCCCGGTGCCTCGCAAGCTGGGCGTCTGCAAATTGCATATCTCCGCATCGCGATGTCCACACACACGCACACACATACATATCTCTGTCTATAATCCATGAAGAGGCTGCTGAAAATACCCCTCTTAAAATTTCAAGTATGTTCAGCAATTACCAGGTTTGCGGTCCTGTGGTGACAGCACTAGTTGCCAGTTTTGTGTCTTTGGCCTCTAAAAATGTGGCGGTGCCTTTCAATTTTGCATTTTACTCCTTGAAAATATATATATGCGTGTGCATATTTATCGCTAACTACGCTGTAGTTTATGTAGGAATCATGTTATTTTCCTTGAATGCCCACGTTAATGCATGTTCTTCATGTGCTATTGTGGTAATATAATTTTTTTCCATTTAACTGAAGATATAGTAGTATAGTCTAGTGGGATGATTGACAATACCAATTATTCAAATAAAACACTAACACAGTGCTCTGGGATGGTGTTCTCAAAAGTATACTGCCTCTTTGCTGTCATGGAAAACTTCTGAAGGCAGGGAATTAGGCTTTCCAAGATATTTCCCTTAAAGTAAACGGAGAGGGGTCTGGCCAAAGGTTTGAGCAGTGTAGCTGTCTGGGTATGGTGAGGGTTTTAAAAACTGAGGTAACTCATTTTGTACAAATAAAGAGACATTCTTTCCTGGTTTTGTCTCTGTTTGATGTGCTGGGGTAAAAAAAAAAAAAAAGGTGGAAAATACGGTATCAAATTTCACTTGTTCAACTTTTATTGTTTGGCCTGTTAATACTCAGTTATTGCAAATTGTGTTCCTTGAGGATTATTTGAAATCTGGGACTTGAACTGTCAGTATAAATCGTCTTACCTTGGAGTGCAAAGTAAAAAAATGTCCCTAAACTTGGATAAGAAGGGTAGAGGGAAATCATTTCACTTGACTTCTGTTCCTCAAGCGTCTAGATGGTATTTTGGCAACTGCCCCAAACCCTCAGTTTCTCAACTAGGGTTCCATATAGAGAACTTAATTTGAAAGCGTGGAGCTGATGGTGGCGAGGAAAGCCCTAACTCATCCGAGCCTCTAGTCGACGGCAGAATCCTGTGCTGGTAGCTGCGACTTGGCGTGCGGCGCGCGGCACCCTTAGCTGTGTGTGGTGGGAGCCAAGGGGGTCAGTGTGCCAAGGAGAGCCACCTGGCCTGAGAGTGCTTCGGGCGAGCCCACGAGAAATATTTAGAGAAGCTCTCTGAGATCCTGCCCGGTGTTCAGGTCAAAGCAATTCCTTCCTTTCTGAGATGACAATCGGAAGTTTTCTTTTCGAGATCAGGTGCTGTACCTTATTCTGAGAAACTTCTGTGCTTCGCCTTACTTGTTTGAGAAGCGGAAACAGAGATTAGATCCTTCCTTGCACATTGCAGGTTCCTGCAGTTGTCTTCCNAATGGTAAGATCATTCAGCATATTAGCTATATCCTACGGAGAATAGTTTATTAGTTTTAGGAATTATACATATTGATAGCTGTGAAATGAATTCACCTATTAGTTCTGGCCACAGTAGGTCAGAAAGTAAGGAATACAGTGGTTGTAATTGTGATTTTTAGGATGGTGAGTGTTGCTGTTGCTGATGATAACAATTTGGGAAATCTGAAAACTCCCCGCCTCCAAGAGTGCCCTGTGTGACAGGTTTGAAGCTGAGTTGTCTTCCTCTGCTGCTGCTGGTGAAGCAGTGCCGCTCTTCAACGGACTTGAAAGACGAATCGAACCAGAGGAAACACAAGGAGGAGATAAAACCTGTTAAAACCCCAGCGGTTAGGGTATTCGTCCTCCTTGAGTTTTCAGAAGAAAACAACGGCATCTAAATTCTTTGAGGAACCTGATTCATTTGCTGTCGGGAAACCAAATGGGATTAATGTTTGTTTCAAAAACCCCAGCTCGAGAAGTGGTCTAGACACAGAGCTAGCTCTTCACCTCTGCCACCACTGCATTTTCTGCACAAAGACCGGCTTGCCACAATCTGGAGAATGTGATAGCAAAGCGTGGCATTTTGAGAGCTTAGATGACTGCCTCTTAGACAACACTTGGTTACAACTTTAGTCTTTTGAACAAAAAATGTCGTCTTAATAGTAGCTGAAGTACTTCTCTGTTTCTAGAACCAATCATCGAATGGTTTGGGTTGGAGGGGGACTTAAAGATCATCGCGTTCCAACCAAGTAAATTTTGAAATTTACATTTGGTTTAACTGATAAGCGAGCACAATACTTTTTTGTGAATGGGCTGTAAAATATAAAATGTAGTAGGCGCCCTACTGTTCTTAAATCTGTGGGAGATGAAATGACTGCAGTAGAGACTGCCTGCGTTCCCCTCCCTCAGCGCTTTCCTTATTTCACTTGTAAAGCAGCGACTTACAAGAAGCGTCGCGAGGATTCTTTAGGTGTGAATAACTGATGTGATTGAATAGATCCCGCTTCCTGCTTGACAGACAGCCTTGTAAATGACTTTGATGCTGCCTGAACCGGGTTATATCTTGAGAGGGGGTAAGCAGATACTGCTACCACTCCCTGTAATCGCAGGAGTCATCAGTGTCTCGCAGGACAAGCCAGTAACATGATGTGGATTCTTTCTTAGGCTCCTTTCCATTTGTCTCCTCAGTTGCATAGGGGTGTATTTTCTGCTCAGAAGAATTGATTTTCATCACTACAGGACTATATGGCTTTAAAAAAAAAAAAAGAAGAAAAAAGAAGGATCTTTTGTATTCTTAAATTGTTGAGTTGCCAGTATGAAGCATACTTCAAGTGTATCTTCACACTTTTCAGTTTCAGTTGTTTCAAGAGTCTGATCGAAAGATAAACAAGACTGATTCAAAGCTGTTTTGTTTCCTGTGTAATGGTTTGAATCACCGAGTTGTCTAGTTTAAGCTAAGTATTGGAAGAATGGATAAACAAGAGGTGGCACTTTCTTTTTTTTGATGGTTAAATATGTTTAAGAGGAGTACAGAAAGTCTTTTTTTTTTTATCCTACTGTTAGTGATTAGTAAATCCAATCAGGATACGCTTATGCCTTCTAGAAGAGTAATACAGTATTTCTCAGGGGATTCCAGCTCAGTTAAACAAGTGAGGATCAAAATAGTTTATAAATAACTTCTAGATGGAGTTAGTTGTTCTTCTGTTAAGAAAAATTGAATTTAAAGGTGCCTGATTGGAAAATCCTTATTCTGAAATGTGAAAGGAACTTGAGAGGTTCAGTTCTGAGCTCTTAAAATCTCTGAGATGCAAATTGTTGGAAGCTAGAGAATACACTGGATAAATACTACATGTTTGCCCCTGAATTCTTCTCCCGATGTTGGTCCAACTATTGGTCTTCTTGACACGAGTGTGAAATTTGTTTGGGTTTTTTGGAGGTGAGACTTTTCTGTAAACATACACAAGGAGTTGCCACTTTTTGAGAGACCTCGGGGAGGAGTAGGAGGAGCGAGTGTGAGCGGCGTAGGTTTTGGCCCTGGGCATCTCACTGGGGGTTTGCAAAGGATACTTGTGAGTGTGTGCTCACAGCTATTCCACGTGCCTGAAAGCAGAGCCTCCCCATTCTTGCACTTAGGCTCAGAGCAGAATTCCATTTCAGTCCACTGTGATGACTTTGTAATGGGCTGATGAAGATGGAGAAGCCGGGGAGACAGAAAAGTTGAGCTCCCAAGGAGGCTTTCAAGGGATGGCCAGTGTGCAGTGCCCATCTAAGGGAAGCCCAGACAAAGTTTGATAGGGAAGGGTGCCCCACATGGGTCTCTCGGCTAAAATGCATCATAGAGCCTTGCGTCAAGACAGGATCATCTCCTGCCACGTGGGCACCACAGTATTCGGATACTCTTATCCCTTGTGCTAGAATGCAGAGCAGCCACCTGCCTCCACTTGCTACCCGCTGTCCCCCGTGTGCGTTTTCACAGGGATAGACCTGTCCCTTATTACGTTGCCGTCTCTGGGTTGGCTGAGAGCAGGATAATTCCTCCTGTACCCTCAGGTTTTGGGTCGTGAGCTCAGTTCTGTGAGGTCTTGGCCATTGTATTTGGTTCAGCAGAGGAGGAAACCAGACACTTTGGCTTTACCCAGTGCTGGTCCCTGCAGGCAGCTCAGTGTGCTCAGGCTTCTTGTGACTTATTGCTATTTTTGGTTTATGATTTTTACAGAAGAGTTATTCCTTGCACTCTAGCAGACAGACTATGAAACAAGAACCAAATTTATTTTGTCTGTAGAAAGAGTTCCTTGGAATATAAAGAATTGATGATAATTGTTGCTGAAGAATGCTGGAATACTCCAGGGAGTACTTATGCATTCATAAGACAAAAAAAAAAATAATAGTGAATTCTCTTTCCTTTCTTCTAAGGTGTTATTAGTCACTGGTCACTTACAAGTTTGCAATCAAGAAGTTAAGCAGAGAAGACTGAAAATCTTGTCAGCAACAGGAATAAAGCCATTCCCAATCCCATCTCCAACCTACCGGAATTGGCTGAATCTTTCTTTTAACCAAGGTGACTGAAGAACCCAACCCAAACCCAAGACCGCATCAGATGTCTGAGTTGGCCAAACCCCTATTCTTTTTCTTGGCCAGTTCTCATAGCGGGTGGTGGTGGTGGTTGACCTCTCAGATACTGGCCTAGGTAGGCTTTTGGCCTGACCTGGTATGGATATTATTATGTAACTGTAAAAGCTGTTGTAATCCACATAATAACACAGCATAAAAGCCACTCGGATCACTTGAGCCATGGTGCTTTTTTTTTCCTTAAGCACTAATTGTCCATTTTTTAAGCTTTCCTTAGTATAAGCTGCACTTACGAAACCGCTTTGCTGAATGTATGATGTGTGCCAGCTCTCAAAGCCTTAGGAATTTTCTGCAACAGAAGTGTTGTTCTACTGGCATGTCAAAGAAGTAAGGTGAAACAGTTAATATAGGACTCATTCATAACTTCTAGAAAAGAAATGGATGTTCACTAAAGATGTAGAAAGAATCCAAAGACTGAGTAAAAACTCTGGTCATTTTTACTGAACAAGGAGAAGGGGAGTGGGGAACACTGTGAGAGGGCCTCAGCTGAACTCCTGTGCGAAGCTTCCTAAATCAGCAGTGATTAGTGGGGTCACTGATTATTTCACTTTGAATTCAGTGGCAGCTGTGAATTAATAAATCCTCACATTTAACATTTTAGAAAGCTGTTTTAGTTTTCAGGCAGTACCTCAAAAATGAGCTTTATTTCTGTTGTAAGGCATGCTTTAGGTGTGATAACAGTAAGCAAATAAATGCTCTATGTGAAAGTTCTGAGATTTAAATTTAAATATACTATGCTAGGGCACATTTAGATTAAAATTGCTGCTAGGCAGCTCTAGATCTTGTGTCGCAAAGGCTACTGAGCAGCATATACCTTTTAAAAAAAACCTTTGTATTGGAATTCAGCTCAGTAATGGAAACATTAGAAAACTAAGGCCAAAGGGGTACTTTTGGGCCCATCTGATACAGCTTTCCCTTAAGAGAGAATTGTTTATAATAATATAATAAAATGTTGCTTTTCCCTTCAAAATTGCCACAGCTAGGGCCTGTTTAACTGAGACAGTGCCTTTTTTTTTTTCTGCTTGTAGATAAAGTTGCTTCTGTATAAGGATCAGGGAAGTGCTTTCTTTTAAGAAGATACTCTGCAGAACCTTGTGTTCATCTCCACCCGAAGCAAAGCATTCATTAGTGTGTCAGTAGCTATAAAAAGTGTCAAGCTCATTCTGTGGAGGATGCCAGTTTGTCATCTTGAATCACGTCTCTTCAGCTTGGATTACTAACTAGCTCCATTACCTTCTTTGTCCTGTAGATGTTCCACTGTTCTTTTTTTTTTTTTTCCCTGTATTAAAAGGAATTTTAATTTCTTTTAATAGAAATTGTAGAGCATTGTGCTAGCAAACTAGAAGATGTGATTTCAGAAAATATGAATTTTCATGAAATTAGGTGGATTTTCTCAGTGATAAGAGCTGTGACAGGCCGTTGTTAAATGAAGTGATTCTGTTCTTTTAATCATTTGGGGGAAATACATAATTGTTCAGCTTTAGGTAAAACATGTAAGTGGTCATTAGAGAGCACATCAGTGATTAGTGGCATTGTCAGTCTTCAGGACAAAAACAATAGAAGTAAGTAGAGTGGTTTGTAATTTTTAGAAAAGTTGTCTGGTAAATTATGTTGTAGATTGTGTTGTAAAGTTTTTTTTTTTCCTGATATATTTCTTTTTTTTATGGCAAGCTTTTTAGAAACGTAGTGTTGAATTTTATGGAATCTGAATCCATCTGAAGGAGTTGGAAAAATGGATGGGTTTGCCCTACGTTCTGTTAAGTGCAAACACCTGGTTGCGATTAAAGAAAGAGAAATAGACCCACTGCTAAGGCTGCAGGTGTATGCAGTTCCTAAAATTTATCCTATGCTTGCCAGCTCTGTATTGCAGAAAATGGTTAACAAGCAGAGCTTAAGACACTGATACCAGTTCTCAAATCAGTCTGACATCAGCTTTCTAGCGTACAGGCCAGGTGCTCTGCCCTCACTTTGGACAGGGAGAGCTTGGAAACGTGTTTTGGAGCTGTATCCCAGTACTTCTCTCCTGGTTGTTTTTTAACGTTACATACTTGATGTATGTAGTTTACATGGACTTCAGTGTTCTGGTTTTTCAATTCCAACTGCAGTCACTATTGAAGTACTTAACATGTTAACTTAAAAAACCAGAGACTTGGCTATTTGAGGGAGACAGTCCACAGCATGTGAATCTTGGCAATGCTCTCAATGGTTTGATAGGGTGGGTTGTGGCTTTTTGAGATAACTTTTATGACTTGCTTATGTTTGATAGGCTTTCCTGTTAGGTTTAATGGCACTTTTCTGAGTTTCCAAAGCAGATTTGCTGTTGTTCTATGACAGTTGTTCTTGAGATGTTACGACACTCTCAGTCTTTTGATCATCCTTTAAAAGCCTTTGTGTTTTTGAGTTGACAAATTAAGACACTTTGAGCAGTTGAATACTTCCCTGGAATATGTAGTGAGCATAAAATATACGATCAGATGAGCTTGGGCACATATTGGCAGAATACTTTTAAGAAACTACTGTTCAGGGAATTTAGCATCTCTCTTTGCCGGTGGCTGCTGCCACCCACTGTAGTTGTCAAGTTGTAATCAGCACCCAAAGTCTGTCTTGTTGATAAGTCAAACCCATCTTCTTTGCCAAGCTTAAACTAAGCCATCACGTTTTGCAATGAGTGGAGGTAGGCACATGTGCTCCATCCCAGCAGCTCCTGAGTTGGTTGTGCCCTCTGGGTGTAACTGATAGAAGAGAGGGAAGCTACAGTGGCTGCAATTCAAAGTGCCACACATTATGTATCTGTGATAGATAGATACATGCCTGCTAGCCAAGGTGCACGTTTGGTACCTCGCTGGGAAAGAAGGTACTAGAAAGGGCCGTCTGTGGCTGGATTTATGCTATTCTCAAATTCTTTTTCTAAAAAGACATTTTTGGCAAATTTCGGCAGACGACCTCAATGTCGTCTTGTTTTTCCATATCTGCTTCCACCTACGGATGGAGCTTCTTGCAGCCACCCTGTTCTTTGTGCATGCTTTCTACTCTTTCTGCACTGGTTTTCTTTCCTCCCCTTGTTTTTCTTTTCCCTCCTGTGTGTTTGCTCATCTTTCGGGATAAAAATAGAGAGAAAACATCCAGGCCCTGAGAAGCAGTGTGGCCATCGCAGGCCAAGGCCAAATCAGAAGTTCCTGTAAATCATTCTTGCTGGGGTTGTCCTTTGTGGGAAAGGAGCAGCGGGAGGGAAAAATAACATACAGAGATGGAAAGTCACGGTGTTATTAAACAGATTGTGGTTTTACTACCGCCCACACCTTTGAATAAATGTCCCGTTGTTGCCTCTTTAGTTGAGAGGACAGGACAGGTGGGGGTTATCAGCTCATTAGGTAGGTCAGAGAGAACCAATCAATAGATCTGGTTGTTACAGCTTCCCTTAGTTCTCACCAGCTTTTGTGTATACACCTGGCTTGTCAGGACTGCGTGTCCTTGAAGATGAAAAAAAATATGCTTTGTTTAATTTGGCAAGGAAAATTGAGTATCCAGGATGAAACTCGGCAGGACTGTGTATCAGACCTGGGCCTTGGAGGACATTGGAGTGTGTGTGGTGGAACCAGGAGTAGGTTCTCAGCCACTTTGTTGCTGGTGAGTGTCTTTTATCTTTGAAATTTGTCCGTTGCCTTCACTAGGCTGATGCAAGCAGGCTTAGAAGTGATGAATGAGTTCATGGTGAAGAGTCTTGAAGCTTCTGTTGCACTTGCAGTGTTTCTGTCTTAAGAAAAATTAGAGTGTAATGTATCAAACCTCAAAAGTTGGGCGCTCTTCCCAAACAAAGGGAGAGCACTTTATTTTTGCTCATTTGTCTTTATCTGTGATTTTGTCAGTCATTAGAAAGAGTTCTGTGCTTTAAAAAATATTAATAATATTTGAATGTAGGGATGATGGAGTAAAGAAAGTTAAATTTGATCAGGAAACTTGTAGCAGATTTAAATGAAAATATGATTGCTTAAAAAGTTCTTCTTCTTCAAAAAAAATCCCACCATCTTGCAAACAGGTGGACGGAGTGTGCTGCCGGGTCACCAAGGACTTGAGAAGAGAAAACGTTTCAAAATACCGTTTTGGCAGTGGGTCACTGTTCTTAGAAATTTGTCATGGGCTGAGTTTGTAGTGTATGTGGTTTAACAGACTGTGAACGCTGCGTAGTTTCAGCCTTTGAAACACAGCAGTGCTCTGAGAACAAAACAGTGTAATTTACGTTGTCAGTACTTTTTTCCTGTTAAAATATCGGGTTGTACGCTCTCTCTGTCGAAAAGGCCTGGTCCAATTGACGAACTCGGTTACGAGCTGACTGTTTCTCCAAAGCTTTTGTCTGTTCAGCTCTTCAGCCTGCAAGCTTTCCTGGAACAAAGCTGACTTTCTTCCAGTCTGCTCTTAAACACTCTTCCTCTGTGATAACGTTACTGTACTTCGATTGGGTCTCGCTTTCCTTTATGCTTTCAGTCATTTCAAAATGCAGTTTCAAATATCTGTTGCACCTCCTGCGTAGCTGTTCCCCTGTTCCAGCAGATTTGAGCACCTTTGCTAAAAGAAATAAAACTACCTGGATGTATTGCATCCTTTCTTATTTCTTTTACTTGTAGAAGAATTTTACTATTTATTATTTTAAAAAGAATTTTACTAGTTCTAAAAAGAGTCTGCAAATGCTCCTCTGTTCTGTGGCTGTTTGTTTGGGGGTTTGTGGGTTTTTGTTGTTGTTGTTTTTTGGTTGGTTTTTTTTTTTTAACAAAACACATCTGTGTGTCTACCGACACCATTACTGCTCTTCCCATGGGGTTCTGTGGGGTTGCACCTGAGGGGGAAGCCTGCCCTCCTTGGGGGATAGGGGACTAACTAGTCAAGCTTGAAAACTTATTGTTGGCACCTGTTTCTCTCCTCGTACTGCAGTCTTTTTGCCATGTTTTATGAAGGACTGGGGCTAAGCTGCAGACATTCAGCTCAAGTTGTTACGTAGTTAATACAATGAACTAAGGAAACGTCTTGTGTTACACCCTTGGATCTCATGTATAGCAACTCGATTCTCTGTTCAGATGAACTTTGCTGAGGGTCTGGAGCAAAACAGAAGGAGGCTTGAACCTAGATAAGCCAGGATGCTATGGATTAAGAGCTGAAATGTGTTACCTGTCTTGGAAAGACTCATTCATCTGTTGGACAGTCCAAGCACCTGAGGACTGGTGGCCGTTATCTCTAAGTAGTGCTCAAGGACCGTAACCTGTTCTGAGGGAGTTGGCGACTGGAAATGCCCTCCTGGAGGGTTGAGATCTAATGTGTAGCAGCTTGGAAGGCCCATCAGAAGGGTTGTGTCTATATCTGGCCTAGTAATCACGATGATTGACTTAGCAGAAAAAGAGTTTTAATGTGTATATTTAAGAAGAAAACTCCATGGCAGGGGGGTTGGAACTTGATGATCTTTAAGGTCTCTTCTGACTCTAACCATTCTATGATTCTATGATGATTCTCCGATTCCTCCGAGCTAATTTGTATTGTATATAGGGTTTTGGTGTTTTTTTTTTAATCACTACTATAGGTTGCTGTCAGTCTTGAGGATCTTTCTATAGTGGACATGGTTCATGTCTGCAAGGTTAGTGAAATTAGAGGGGTGAAATTTTCATCTTTTATACAACTAGATTTTTACCTGGAGGCAAGCACAATACGGTTTACGTTTCCCCTCCACATCTTGCCTGTATATATCTCTACTTACTCCTCTTGTAACTGATTTGAGTCTTTTGTAATATAATACGGAAAAAAAAGAACACGTAGTGATAGAGCTTTTTATTTGCATCGTTCTGACACGAACACTAAGCAGCAAACAAATGATTTAAATAAATGGAATGATGACATGTCTTCATCCCTTCATCCCACGCTTTCTCCCTTCAAGCCAAAAATGTTTCATCTTTTCATATACATGGATAATTTTCTGGTATGAACAGAAGAACAAGCTGTGTCTAGAGAAGTGACTTTGGGAGCAGCTTTGGGCAAGCCCCTTCATCTTTTTACCTCTTTCTTTCTGTTGCTGTTTAATCTGTTGCCTCAAACTTGGGGGCATTTATCTATAAAGTATTTCACAAATGCTGAAACGTTGTAGGGAAGTGTTATCAGTCCCTTCTGCTTTATGTGAGACTGCACCCACTGCTCTTTTTCTGTAGTTATTATTTGAATTGAGTGGTAGTTGTAAGCTTTTTTTTTCTTTTTTTTTAATCTCTTCAAGTAAATTAGCTGAATACAGAATGTGATAGGAGAATGTGGCGTATTCTCCTACAGTCATGTTTTAGACATCTCAGTGTGGAGGACATGGGACAGCAGGAACTCAGAAAGCAGCTGTTCTGCCCTGGCCATGCAGATTATTTAAGTGGAAATTTAAGTCAGCGGTTTGGCTTTTCTAAAGTTTCTAGCATATAGTTATTCATGTTTTTATAGGAATTATCTACATGTGAAGAAAAACTTAGGTATGCCAGCCTTGTTATACTGCTCCGTGGACATACTGAAATCCACTTCAGATTGGTAAAGTTGTTGCAAAGCTTGCTTCATTGAGAAGTTTTTTTTTCCTCATTGCGCCTTTTGTTTGTAGTTCTTCATATTAAAGTTTTTACAGGGAAGATGGCTTTGATACCTTCTTGAAAATTAGCTTGGTGTTACTACTATTGATGCATTTTGAAATAAAATTAGGAATTAAGATGTCGGTCTAGAAAGGTAGCGGTTTTGTGTTGAATGGAGTGAGCAACTGGACCACGTTAGTGATTAACCTGATAGCTTCTCCCTTCCCCAGCTTCTTTCTGGTACAGAGAAAAATTTCTTTGAATGGAACTTGACAGTGTCTGTAAGGAACACGTAACAGAAACAAACAGGCAAAGCCCCTCTTGAAACAAAAATCCCCGATGCCCCAAAAGCATCAAACAAAACCCAGTTCTATCAACATTTGTTTCAGTTGCCATCCTTTTATAAATAAAGCTTTCTGTATATGCTCTCTGCTCCTGTTGTAATAGCTAGGATTTGCTTGTGCTTAGGATCTTGAAGGCTTTTGCAGTCAAAAGGGATTGTATGCTTTTGATGTCTTGGATTTGAAAGTAAATCCTTGTGAAGAGAATTTGTGTCTTTAAGCATAAATAGAGTTATCTTTTGAGAAAGGATGCCGTTCTTCATCATAGAATTATTTTTTTTTTTTCCCTGAGGCCGTCTCCTTCAGTTTCTTTTAAATATGGAAAATTCCTGTATTTTAATAGTGGCTGGGAGCTGATCTCATGTTTCACGAGGACATTATTGAATAGCCTTATTGGAACATTGCTTTCCTGGACACTATTATTAGTGTAGGAGCTGAGAGAGATATGAGCAGCTGCCGAGTTTCATTCTGAGTGCATGGATGGGTGGGTTGGGGTGGCATTCCCAGAGTGACAAGCAGAGGCACTGGGGGATGCCAGGAAGGAATTTTGCTTGGAAAATAGTTGACATCAGCTCAGTGGGTTGTGCTTCTGTCTCTTCTCTGTCTCCCTTACGAGACATCTTAATAGTGTCACTTTCTAGATGATTCTTGCCATAGCCTGCCAGAGATTGCTGCCTCCCTCACCTCATTTAATGTCTTTAGCTGCCTGTTCTGGTGAAAATGTACAGAGCAAACTTATGTGAATCTTCTAGTTTGAATATTAAGGCAGAACAGGAAAGTCCCAATATCATGGGTTTTAGCACATGCTAGCATGGATACATGCTCAGTGTTCCTAAGAAAGCTTGTGGTAGAGCTACTAGGACAGAACAAAAGCTGACTCAAGTCCTCTTTGAGGTATTTAATCCCTTGCTAGGCTTTGGAAGAGGTATGGTTTAGATTTTTTTAAATAATTATTCCTTTGCACCTGCTGTTGCTCTTTCCTACTCAGTAGTAATGTATTGAGTAGGAGTAATTTACTCAAAGAGGGAGAAGAGAGTGAAAGGTGTCTGGTGATGGCACTGTCACAGGCCACTGGTGTTACAACAGGAGAGGGTTCTCTGCTGGCAAGTTGATGACAAAACCAATAGGAATGTTGCTCCTAGGCTTTTTTTCTTCCTTTTCTTTCCCCAGAGTAAACTGCCATCTCTCCCAGTTGCATCCCTCCCTTGCAACCCTGGAGGTTTCGTCAATGTCACTTGAGTATTTATTAGAACAATGAGGGGCAAAAAACCAGGGCTTTTGTAGCCCCAAAAAATAGTCGATGGAATACATTGATGCCAATTATTAGTAACGTCAAAGAAAGACAGCGTGTCAGTGCTCTTCTTAGGAGGGGTGGGGTGGGGTTTCTTGCTTGCTTGTTTTTTGAAGTTACTCATTTATTTACAGTCTTTGTTTCCAGAGAGACACCCGTTATAAAGCTCTCCAGTGCAGTTTTCTTCAGCTTCAGTTGAAAGATTCTCTGACTTTTCCAGGAAAAACTATTCTGTACTATTTTGTACAACATTGTAAAATTGCTGTGACAGATTTCATTTACTGAGCATTTTTGAGTGCATCTGTGCATTTCTTTTCCTTTTCCACTGTGTTTTTTTGTTTGCTTAAAACTGTTGGGTTTGGTTTCTGGCAGTCACTTCACTAATTGTCTTGATGCTTTATGGACTTTTGCTCCTTTCTGGGTCAAAGCCTACAGGAACATTTTAGTGGTACGTGTAGTAGAGGGAGCTGAGGATTCCTGGCTGTCAGCAAACAGTTTAATTAATTTTTTTGTTTGTTTTCTTAAGTTACGATGATGTTTGCCTATGATGTAATTCAGTGTTTTTGGAATGGATTAGATTCTAGTAAGAATTATAAGTGGGTAATGAATGTGATGGGGAGAATTGAGAGTTGTTTTTATATACGTGCCCTCCGTTGTGTCTAAGTAAAATGAAGTGTATCTATCTGGCAATGACTAATCTTTCTGCATATGAAATAATTACGGAATTTCCCTTCTGCATGAATTCCTGATTTACCCTCTAATCATGCCGTGAACAGCTTGGTGCGGTGGGGATTGTTGATGGCAAGAAGTTCTTTTATTTAGAGTTGCCATTAGAAAAACCCAGTGGAAGGAGCTATGTGCAGGAAAGGTCATCAGGGAAATTAAAGGTGAGGTCTTTTACTTCTGATCAGCCCAGTCACAACCCATTTGGTAATGGTTTCCGGTGTTCTATTTGTAGCATTGTCATGTAAAGTATGTATGTACAATTTAATGCATAAATATGAGATTAGTCTTCAAAATAAACAAACAAACCTCTTAACCTACATAGCACTTAAAAAAAATAATCCAAAGTGCGTAAGGCATTTTAGCTTTCGACATCCTGCAAAGTAGGTTGGGCTGCTCCTTGTGTTTACAGATGGGTGAAGTGAGAGACCAAGCCATTAGATAAGATTGCACATGGAGTCTTTGTTGGAGATGGAGTTAGTAATTAGGAGGCCCTGACATTTGACCTTATTACCCCTGCATTAGAATGTCTTACAAAACAGAATAGCTTTGCAGATGGTTGGGATGGTGTTGTGAATTGTGTGACAGTTTCAGACTACCTGTTCAGTTCCCCAAGCGGCCATCAGAGCTGTTTTGGTGTGAGTGCTTGCAGATTTGAAGGTGATGCTTGGCATTTTAAATGCTCAGTTTTAGCACATAGTCAGGTTAAATTTTCCAGCGACTGCATCTGTTCGATTCTGTGTACTCTCTGGAATATGAAGGACCTGGGACTCTGCTTACCTTGGGACCTTCTTAGAACCAGGAACGAGCCAGCTGCGCCCGTCCAAGCTCACTGCCAGTTCTGGCTTGCTTTTCTCCTTTTCCTATCTCAGCCACCCCACCGACTTAGTCTCCGTCCTAACAGGCGGTTACTACTGAGACCAGTCCTAAATTTGGCCTGAAATTGTTCCTTCTGGACCCATCCTTAGTCCTAATTTGGTGACTGCAGCCTTTAGCAGATACAAACCAAGAAAGGAAATTTTCCCAGCCGATGCTAACGTCTCTCATCATTTGGCAAACCCTCCCTGAAGCCAGCAATGAGCATTCCTGCTGGCTGCTACCCAGCCCTAAAAGTAATTGACTGCATTTTTGGATCCTTCTCTTTCTGTGTCTTGACAGTGGTAACTAATAACAAATAAAAATTATCTGAAAAGCCTGCAAGTGAATCCTAACTCAAGTCTTGCCCTAACACAAAACAGGTGGCTCCCGCTGAACCGAAATCTAAATCTTACTTGCTTAGTTCCAGTGTCTTATGGTGTTTAGTTTTGGACAAATGTCTTAAATTAGAGTAGCGTGAATCTTTGGAAACCAGGAGGGAAGATTATAAATTGTAAATAAAACCGGTGTGGCTTTTGTTTACACCAGTGGGAAAGAAGATGACAAAATGAGAAACAGAAGCGTGTTGGGGTTTTTCATGGGCAACAGTCAGCAAACCGGCTTAATGATAGGTTGCCAGTAGTCACAAAGTTTTCAATTTTTTAAGGCAATTGGGTATTAGTAATATCACTTGACTTAAAAAGCACTTTCTTATTCTCTGTTGCTAATAAGGAGAAGAGGATGGTGGTGCTCTGTTCATGCAGGAGTTTCCATGTGCAGATGCCTGCTTTGGGATTTGGTCTGTGAATTGAGACAGAGAGCTGGGGCAGATTCCCCCCTCTCTCTTTCCAACCTTATTTGGGAAAGAAAACGAGTGCTTTTCCTTTCCTTTTGTATCCATATAGCTAATTGTAGGTGAATGATTTGTCTCATCAGTCTTGATGGTGCTTTGTTTGAAGTTTTAAATACAGGAGGAGTAGATAATGATTTTGTGTATCTTTTACTGGGAAAAATAAATTTATGTGGGAAAACTCTGTTCATTTACCACACTGTGTTTAGGAAACCACCGTCTCTTTTCTGCCCTTAGTGCTATCTAAAGTTATGCAACTGCAAACATTGTTCAAAACTTACCTTACTAACTTTGTCGAAGTTTCCCAGGCTGGTCTTTGGTATGTTTTATACCTTGTTTTGATGTAGGTTGCTGCAATGTAGAAACAGGAGGGATCAGCTTGCAATCCTCAGGTTTGTTTTAAACTTGCTTCTGTTATTGCTAACTCTATACTCTAAATAAATATGAGATCAAATCACGTGTTTTGAAAGAGTGGGCCGCGCTGGCGAAAAGCCGTGGATGTTGTGCAGTGGGTTTTGGCCACAGGAACAGAGAGGTATTTGCAAAGGAGTGAATCTGATCTCTTCTCTATTTTTCTTTAGAGGTTTCTTTCCCTTCAAACTTCTGTCTCGTTTTGACATCCCAGTGCATCTCTTCTTTCTCTTGCATCACCTGGCAGTTATACAGTACTTCTGTGAGCATTCCTGTGGTCAATAACATATATTAGTACAAGTTGAACTTCCAGCTTTCAGTGTGCCTCTAAAGAAGTAAAGGCAAAAAAATAAATCAGTATTTGAGATGTACCAAGGGCCAATGTTCACCCAGATGCTAAATGCAAAACTGGGGTGGCAGAAGGTAGAAAAACCCTGGAGGAGCTTCCAGAGGAAAAGGTACTGATGCTTTGCAGCGCGGTGCCTGGGGTTAGATGTTACCTCTTGCTGTCAGTGCAAGTTCCCTAGTCCCTGGTTAACACAACTTTTGTAAGGGCCAGAGCCTGGCAGTGAGAGGCTTTGTCCTGTGCTGAAGGTTTTGGTTAAAGGTGGTGTTATGGTTTGAGAAAACCCATAACAATTCATTGTCGTTTAGACAATTATTCTATCACCTGATGACCCCTCCCCACCCGGTAAAGGGAATTGGGGAACACAAAGAACCACGAGGTCTGAAATATAAATAGGTTTAATAGACTAAGACTAAATAATTAACAATAGTACTAAAGAACCAGTATTAATCCTGATACTGATGTAAGATAAACAAGAATTATGCTCAGCCAGTTATATCAGTAGGAAGTTGTGCACTCCCAGCAGGGACAGCAAATGTGGGACACTGCCAGCGCAATGGCTTCAGGAGGAAGAGAAGGGCTCACGGGTTCCGACACCGGGGCAAGGAGTCCTCTGGACCCACTGCCATCAGGGGAGAGAGAGCTACGCAGCAAACTTTTCTAATTTATATTGAATGTGACGTTCATGGTATGAAATAATCCTGTTGGCCAGCCTGGGTCAAGCGTCCAGGCCTTTGCTCCTCCTTGTCCTTGCACCTGGCAAGGCTTGAAAACACGGAGACCTTGAATCACAGAGAGCTTAGCTGGCTCAAAAGTAAATATTTTCATGAATTTGGACACTGGAGTCTTCTAAAAGTGCTGTTTTCCCCAGCATTAGAAGAAAAGTTAGTCCTGTGTCTCTCAACCCAGGACAGGTGGCAGGCACTGGAACTCCCCACTCCTCCTCAACCTTTTTTTGCATCCCCATCCCCGCCTTGGCTTTCAGGACTTCTGGCTGTGGTTTTATGACATAGTGCCTTGGGTGTGATGGTAGTCTGTATGCTTAAATTTCCTTGGGTTTGCTGTCACGTGTCTTTGCAGAACACTTCCTTTCCCTGCCTGCTCTGCCTCTTCTCCTGGAAGGTGTAGCTGCCATTTCCATTTAAACAATTATTTGTATCATCTCTCCTTTTCTCTAGGCGCTGAAGCAAAGGAGTTGAAGTATAAATTATAGGAGAACTTTTATTGTAAGGTCTCTGGGGAAAGTGGATGTTGTGCTTTCCTGTCTTGCATGTATGAGGCTGCAGCTTGTATCCACTCTATTGGACTCTTGCTTAATCAAATGTGCCAATATGCTTCCCCTTGAATAATTTTCCATGTACTCTTAAGTCAGATGCTGATGCTTGAAACATTGCCTGAACGTTTAAACACTTTGGATGGGCGGTGATACGAGTAACGTTCGTATTGTGATCCTATGAGCTCCTGCTGGTATTTGTGTATGTGCTTATGCGTTGTGTCCTGATGTCTGTGTACTCCTCATCCATGATGGGAAATGAAGGGAAGAAAAATATACTAACCAGAAAAACTTGTAACTCAGTCCACATACCTTCTTTGATACGCTGCCCGTTCCTCGACAGGGTTATTATTTGCGTTGCAGGATTTAAAGTTGAGGGCAGAATAGCCTGCAGCACCCTTTGTCAAACTAACAGAGAAACCTTCACAATTTGGTACAATTAAAAACAGTATCATTTCCGTAGCAGACATCATGTGGGAAGAGAACCTGATACCGCCCATCATGTTTACAATAAAATGTATTTCTTACGCACCGTGGGTCACTGAATTCCTCCCAGCAATTACTTATGGAGAGTAATTTATGCAGAAAAACTGTCAGCAAAACTATGAGCCTCAGCTGAGCCGGGTGAGATTTGTTATACACCCTGGCCTCCACTGGGGCTTTGGCACCTTTTTTGAATAATATGAAAGACCTTGTCAAGCTGTCTCTGATAATTAGGTCTGACACAGCTAATACCTGAAACACAGGCGGGACAGTCATGTGCCCAAATCGTGGCTTGTCAGCAGCGAAATGTGTTTGTATGGAGTTGCCTGTGGTGTTTTTGGAAAGGGAGTGTTGCATAAAGAACTTCTAGAAAAGTTTTGTAGGTGCTTTGTTCTGTGCTGAGATAAAATATTATAGTTCTTCTATGCCAAATGGTTATTTCTATATTTAATTAGAGTATAATAGTGTTCCTTGTTTGATAAGAAGAGATTGGTAGCTGTGCAGACATTGTGAAATACTGCAAACAAGTTGTTTTTGAGTACTTGGTGGTCACAGAAGTGCCTATATTGTCAGTCCTTCCTAGTGCTGAGGGAATTCAGGCACAGCAACACTCAACCATGTATCTTTTTTATTTATTAATGACCTCCAGTGTTTCCCCTCCTTTTTATTTTTAATGGATTATAATGTTGGATTAAGTAACAGGTAGTAGTTAATGTAGTAGGTGCTGCTGTTGCTTTCTCTAATGGCAAAGGAAGCAATTTAGAAAAAGAAAGCAAATAAAGTGTGAGTCTGCAGGAATGTCCCCATTCTTGATAGCTGAAACTGCAGGGAGCACGACCAAGATCACTTAACTGTCACATTAGATAAAAGAATCCTCTAGCAACCTGAGATTTCTGCTGGCATCATTTCTGCAGAAGAAATATACAGTGTGCAAATGCTGGCTTTCAAATTTAAGAAAAAGCACAAAGAATTATTTTCTGTTCCCTTATTGCCTTCCCATGTTATGTACATAAAATTTTTTCTCATTCATATTAAGAAATTGAAATAAATTTAGCTTGCTAATAAATGAAAGAGAGCTGCTTTAAAGGAATTCACATGGAAATTATTCATATTGTAATCAAATTCCTAAGAGAGATGCTGGGAAGATAAGTACATAATGCAGTCTGGAGTAAAGAGTCTTTTTTCCTTTACAAGAACTTTGCATGGGTGTGTTTTGTTGCTTTCTAGCTTTAAGACTCTCTTAATTTTCATTTCCCACTATCAGAGGAAACGTCTGTGCATTACTGTGGCAAAAAGGCTAACTGGATATAGTCAGAAACAGTTGTGGTTGCTTTCAACCAAATGTGGTCATTTGCTCAATTGTCTTAATGATTGTTTCCTCCACTTTCTTTTTAAGCTAGAAAAGAAAAGAAGACATGGCCAACAAAATTGAAAAGTTTGCAATTTAAGGAAAGAAGGGATTGGAACAGTCCTTGGCATTTTTCTGAATTACACATTCCTGCAGGTAGCAGGAGTCGCGCAAGTTGAGCAAAACAACATTGTCTCTTAGTGTTTTGCTTGGAGCCGTGGAATGGATTATGAAATTCCAGCAGTCGAATGAAACTTCAAATATAGAAGGCACAAATAAGAAAAAAAAAAAAATGTGGTGAGCTTGTGACTTGTGTTGTATGTGGTTTCCTTTTTTTTTCTTTGGTATTTCCAGTTTTCTCGAACGCTTTCAAGCCTTGGACTTGAAGAGAACTTGAATATCTGTGACTGAAACCCTTTTGAAAGCACAAAGAATGCCAAAGAAAAGCTAGGTTTGCAGCTGTCTAAAGCAACTTCCAGCTGATGACCTGGCCCTCTCACACCCTATTCTCTATTATACAAGTCTGGCTGCTGGATTGTTCAGGTGCAGTGCTGCCCTATGAGCAGCCAGAGGTTCCTTTGGTCCAGCTGATAGGATGTTAGTTAAGCTTCACTGAAGAAGTGTTAATTCTGGTTTATTTGAGTCATCAGCCCCGTTGCTGTTTCGAATAAATAGAAGATAAATTGGAACAAATGTTTGCATCTTATTCCATTTGGCGTGTTTGGCTGTATCACAGCATATTATTTAAGTTGCATCACAGGAATTGGTACTGTGACTTATTTTTTTCCCCCTAGTGTATTGCTAGCTCGTTTGGTTTTTCCTTCTGTTGTCTTTTTGTTTCTGTTTTCTGTGATGTTGTTAGACTTTTTTTTCTTTAAACCCAAGTATAAATCAATCTTGTCAGGGAAAGGGAATATTGAGTATCTTACTAGTACAAAAATGCTAGGCACAGAAATGAAGAAATGATCCATATGAGAATGAGGGCTATAAAAATGTTAGATTATTATTTATACGAGTATCAATACTTTTTTTTTTTTTTTCTTCTTTTTCCTCTTCCCCGAAGATGGCTGGCTATCCTGGAAAATGCTGTAATGCCTTCTGGTTTTGCCAGTTATCTAGCTAATCCGTGCACTATGCAGAGGGCGGACAGAATGGGTAGGGAGGCGTATTGCCTGATGCCTAGTGAAATTTCCCTCCCCTCAATTAATTGAATCATATCTGTACTGCAGAAGAGGACACCGACATTTGTATAAGTTCCATATGTAGTTTAACTGTCAAAGAGGATATAGTGAACCGGTGATACAGCATGGTGTGCAGGAGTGGAAACTGTGACAACAACTAATACTTAGAACTAACGCTGGGGGAGCTTCAGGTGCAGCTATGAGCAAATTAAACTGTTTCCAGCTTCCATGATTACTAAAATAAGCCCCTTAATTGCTAACTTTTAAAATTTTTTAATAAATATTGACTTACTAATCTCACATATTTGCACAATCTGAATGTTACTTGATGGCCATGCCTTCACAGCGTGATGAAGAATTTGGCAACTGGAGGATTAAACATCTGCTTAGTTGCTTGTGATCTAGGTCAGATACGGATCTGGTGTTCTGGATCATAAACCCCCAAACTGTTGGCAGTTACCACCCAGTAGACCTTCGCTGTAAATTACAGCTTCTTCTGACATCATGTAGAAGTGAATGTAGAGTTGCAGCATCATCCATTTTTGTTCCGTTGTACTGTTAAAAAGCACTTTTAAACAAAGTTATTGAAAAAAGTTATTGCGAAATACAGCCAGGAAATGAAACAAATGTATACATGAAGACATCTGCCTTAATATAAGGTTATGTTAGGTTTGGTTGATTTGACATTTAAAATAAATGAAGAGTATTGATGAGGATACTATTTTTTTTTTAATATGCAGTTGAAGCTACTACTTCTTTAACCTTGCTATATTGAATCATCAAGGTTAAGATTTATAGTGGCTATCTATTTCTTGTAGTGGAAGATCTGATTAAATATTTGTTATAGTTCTGCCTCCAGGTCGTGTTGGAATTATGCCAGCGCCTGTAGACTGATTTGCCTGAAAAGATAGATCCCTCAATCCTGAAAGTGCTATTTTTTACAATATAGATGTCTTTTTTCAAAGGTTTTAATTGTCGTCGTGTGTATCTTTTTTTCCTGAAGAATACTAATGCTTTTTTTAATGTATAAACTGCATGAATTGTACCCACTGTTTTAAAAACCAGGTATTTAAGATTTGTGGGTATACTCTAGTGAAATGGCTGGGCATTGTTTTGTTACCAGTGCACCTGAAGCAGAAGTGGTGAGAGTAAGACTTAGCAAACAGAATAGCTGGGTACATAGCTCAGAAATAAATAGATTTTAATTGCTGATACCGTAGAGGCTAAGGTACCTTCCTGGGAAATAGCTGGGGCACAGTGTGAGTCAGTGACTGTGTCAAAGCCTATTCATGGGCTGGAACGTAAAACTAAGTCTCTTGAGTCTTGTTCTTTGGCTTTGTGCATGAAGCCAGCTTTCCTAATTCAATATATTCATTTCTACTTCTAATTACCGTTTATGCCAAGGCACTTGAGTACTGGTAGACATGCGTGGCTTTCATATATATTTTTTTTTTTTTATTATTTTAGATTTTCTCAGGGCATTTCACTAGCATGAAATCATTGCTCCCCGCTCCTTCAAAATCCCTGTGTCTGACCCGCAGCTGTTCTGGGCTTGGGATGCTCGAACCGTGACACGCGTACGGAAGCTAGGCAGGTAGTTTGCAGCTAGGAGGATGCTGAGAGACCCTTGCAGCACGCAGATACCCTTTGGATTTGGGAAGAAGGTAGGGACGGCTGCTGTGGCAGGGCTGCTGCCAGCCGAGGGACTCTCAGGCACGTGGTGTGTGCCCAGCGTTTGCCAGCTGCTGCACCGCTATAAAGGATGTTGTCAGAGTCATCCTGTGTGTTTGTCTTGCTGTGGGTTCGTGACTTATCTTTAACCAACAACAGGTTAGACTTGCTTGGTGTTTGAATCCAGTTTTCCTTGCAATGCTGCTGTATCAGTGAGCTCTTGTGCTTTTTAAAAGGATGCGCCCAGTGGGTCGCTTCCTCTACGTGGGCTGCGTGCCCTTGGTGGCCCTCGTCTCATGGGTGCAGGATTTGCACAAGCCCAGGGATGTCTCTTTGCATCTTGGTCCCGTGTTTAGTTGTAGAGTTACATTTGCAAACGGGGGAAGTAGCAGAAACAAGGGTAAGGCTGCACATTGATCAGGGATTTCAGGTATGTCCCTTCAATGTGCTATTTTGCTTAAATTCTAGCACACCATCTTTCTTGTTAAAGAAATCCTGTTGGTGTTACGGTTTGTCACAAAGGAGTGTCTCGGTTCTGCTGGTGTTGAACAAGAAGAAATGGTTCTTCTTGTTTTTTAAATCTATTTGCAGACTTTGTCTCCTAACATTACTGTTGGGGAGAGGAGTAATGGATACAAAGCTTTTGAGATGCCTTATGAAATACTGGGGCATGTACCAAGTAATAATAATAATAATATTTTCTGCATGTATTTCTGCCAGTTATACCCTTTGAGTATTGAATTTTGTGTTTCAAACTGCTTGTTTGTTTGCACTAAATGCACTCTCATGCTTTCCCTGATCTACTTTTGGAAATACTTAGTGAACCGGGGCGAGGTTTTATTCAGTTGAGGTTTTCTGTCTGTGTGTGGGAACCTTTCCCCAGCTCAGATACTCCGCAGTCGCATGTGCAGAGGCTATCGTCCTGGTTTGAACTTTGTTCTGGCTTTTGGATGTGTCAAATGCTCCAGGATCAACAAGACGGCACGTAATGTAAGTGCAGGTCATCAGTGTTTAGTTTTGAAGTGGAAGCTGGCTGTGTGAGGGGAGATGTATTTCATGTTGCTTCATAATGTGGAAGCAAGGAAGATGGCTGGACTTTTGTGCGCTGCTCCTCAGAGGTGCTAGCCTGCCTTCGCCTGAATGAATTGGTGGAAGAAGGCGGGGGGCTACGTGGTCTTTCATGTTTTGTGGTCCAAGTGTAGTTCAAGATGCTGTTCAGTGCATCTCTCCGAATGCCTTATGTGAGTAATTCTTCTCATGTTTGGATCATGGTTAGGTGAAGTCTTGCAGTGTCATGAAAAGAAAATTAAAAAAAGAAGTTTCAGTTCTTTCGCCCGCAAGCACTTTGTTGGGCTCTGTGTTTGTGACTGAAGTACAAGGCTGTGATAGTGACATAAAGTGTAACTCATCCCGATACTCTGGAGTGCACAATAAAAGAAAGAGGTTATAGAATTGGAAAAAGTTAGATTACTAAATTTTCTGCAATAATCTCATTCCAGTCTTTTGAGCTATGCATTGATTATTGCAGTTTGGGTCATAAAGGTCTGCTTTAAGCATGGATTACACTGTGAGTCCAGCAATATATTTTTATATATAATTTAGGGGTGTTGGTTGATGAGAAGCTCAACACAAGCCCGCAACGTGTGGGCTCACAGCCCAGAAAGGAAATTGCATCCTGGGCTGCATCAAAAAAAGGATGGCCAGCAGGTTGAGGGAGGTGATTCTGCTCCTCTACTCTGCTCTGGTGAGACCCCACTTGGAGTACTGTATCCAGCTCTGGGGATCCCAACATAAGAAGCATATGGACCTGTTGGAGCAAGGCCAGGGAGGCCACGGAGATGATCCGAGGGCTGGAGCACCCTTGCTCTGAGAACAGGCTGAGAGAGTTGGGGTTGTTCATCCTGGAGAAGAGAAGGCTCCAAGGAGGCCTTATAGCAGCCTTCCAGTACCTCAAGGGGGCCTACAGGAAAGATGGAGATGGACTGTGTAGGAGAGCATAGCAAAAGGGTGACAGGTAATGTAAACTGAAAGAAGGGAGATTTAGATTAGATATTAGGAAGAAATTCTTTGCTGTGATGGTGGTGAAACATTGAGACAGGCTGCCCAGAGAAGTTGTGGATGCTCCGTCCATGGAAGTGTTCAAGGCCAGGCTGGATGGGGCTTTGAGCAACCTGGTCTAGTGGGAGATGTCCCTGCCCATGGTGGGGGGGCTGGAACTAGATGATCTTTAAGGTCCCATCCAACTCTAACCAGTCTATTATTCTATGATAATGTTGGGTCAGGCAGATTATCTACAAATTTTAGCCTATGCCCAGTCTTAATTTTTTAATTCTTCCCTATTTCCCTTGTTTTAATCTTGAAATTTCGTTAGGTAGTCAAAAGAGGCAGAAATATTTTTCTGTTCAGTAAAAGGTTCTGATCCTGACTCTGCCTTTGTTGATAACAGAACAATGCTTGTAGACATGTAAGTGAGAAGATTCATACAAAAATGAATCTTAGCTATGTACCTTACTAATTATTTCTGGGATAGCTGCAAATATCCTGACTTTGGTGGAATGAATTCAGAAAAAAAAAAAAAACCAGAACAATTTCTAGTCAGTTTTCTCAGTAGATCTCTTTCCTCTGGAGAGCTGGAGTTGTAATTCTGGCGTTATTGACCAGCAAAGGTCTTTGATGCCTGTTCTCCAGCAGTCATGTGTATTTTCTCATCTTGCTGTCAGTCAATGCAAATAAGAGGAAAGGTAAATAGGAGTCAGGGAGTCTTTGTAGAACTGTGCTTGTTGCATTTCTCAGTTGGACACTCCTGCTCTTGAAATAGCATGAGAAAACACCTCTGTCATAAGGTCAAATGAAGTGGCAGTTACAGGTCTGTGCCTACTTCTTTTTTTCCCCCATGAAGTTGGTACCACATGTAACTACTGCAAACTCACCACACATCTGTTTCGTCTGGTGTCAACCCTCAAATTTTTTCATAGGATCACTCAGGTTGGAAAAGACCCTTGGGATCATCAAGTCCAACCATCTGCCCTCCTCTACAAAGTTCTCCCCTACGCCATATCCCCCAACACCACATCTAAACAACTCTTCAACACATCCAGGGATGGTGACTCAACCCCCTCCCTGGGCAGCCTATTCCAGTCTCTGACCACTCTTTCGATGAAGAATTGTTTCCTCATGTCCACTCTAAACCTACCCTGTTGCAGCCTGAAGCCATTCCCTCTCGTTCTGTCACTAATTACTTGTGAGAAGAGACCAGCACCAACCTCTCTACAATGTCCTTTCAAGTAGTTGTAGAAAGTGATGAGGTCACCCCTCAGCCTCCTCTTCCTCAAACTAAAAATCATGGATTTTTATGGAACGTGGTCTTTTGGAATGAAAGGTAGGGGAGCTTACAATTTTATCGAGTTGCAAGGAACCACATCGAGCAGGTTTTGCAGGTTGCTAGAGGAGCAGTGAGCTGCAGCTGGAGGACCACAAGTGTAGGGTAGGCATATGGCTCTAAAGCTTTATCAGCAGGGTGAATCCTGACTGAAAGTGCCAATGCAAAAGTAAACCAGCCTTAGTTGTTGAAGCTAATCAACATTAAGGGCTTAATGTTCTTTGCTACGTAGCTTCTGACTGATCCTGCCTGAGATTTTCATGCCAGCGTGGCCTTCATCTTGTGCAGGACAGTGGGAAACAATACTGCCAAAATAGTATACTATTTCAAAAAAAATGCAGAGAACCCTAAACCATCGTGATACTATTAAGAGTGAGTACAAACCTCCTGTGGCCGTGTTGGTGGCCTGGCCTGTGCTGCTGAGCCCCACTGAGCCCTTCATCTGCCTCTGGTCTCCCTCCCCGTAGTCTGGAAGGTGCTCTCCCGTCCCTTTAGAAGAGGTTCTCGTTTGCCTACCTGCAGACTTTCCCCAGCAAAGCATCTGAGAAAAGCAGAGGTGTTGTACGTAGACAGTCTGTGAAGCAGGCAAGGTGCCATGGCCTGTGACTCTTGATGCTGTCCTGTACTGGTCCTACCTCAAAACAGCAACGGAATGGGTTGGAAGAGCCTAGGACCTTGAAGGACTGCTGTTCATTGAGTTGGGTTTCTAAATTGTGTATGCGTACTGCATCTTGTTCTTGTAAATCACAGAAACCTGCCACTTTAAATGGGAGGAGTAGAAAATGGTGATCTGAGTTTGACTAATGAATATAGAGCCTAATGCTGCTTGAGAATCTCATTCCCTTTGGAATATCACAGCTGATGTGTTAAAATGTTTGTTCTTTTCCTCTGCTTCAGCAATAATTTTACTATGAAACCTGGACATGAGAAGAAACATTAGTAAATGGAGGAAAAAAAATGCGCGGGGGACCTTCCAGTGTAGGAATTACTTTTTGGTGCCAACTGGGGCTAGAAAATGAGATTAACAAGGAACTTTAAAGCAAATGTGTTAGTTGGCCATTGGATCTTTCATGTGTGTTGCAGCTTTCTGCAACATTCATAAAGAGCTTTTGTTTATGAGGAGCAGAAGAAAAAGCAAGAAGCTGTGAACTGGTACCTCGTCTTCCTCATTCATTCATCCTAACAGAAATATGCTGCGTTAGATGATGTGACGGAGTAGGATAGTTTGCTAGTACCAGTGGAGTGCGCTAGATTGTTCGCTGTGGTTCTGAGGGCCATCTGTGGACCACTTCGGACCTCAGTTGGTTAGAAACTGTTCTGATTTACGTCGTTAGGACTAGGTTGGAATCTCCTGCTTCCTACAGAAACCAAACAATGTCTTTTCACCTGCCATTGGCAAACGCATTCACCGAACACTTTAGGGTTTCCAGTATTTTGCTGCCTTATTTGCATACCTGGTAGATTTAATCAGGCTAGCTCCTTTGTACAGACTTTTTATTGACTTTTATGGTTTATTTTCTGGACGTTTTATTGATGGCATAGTCCCACAACTGCAAAGCAGCAGTGCAGCACCAGCGAGACACAAAACCGGGATTCCTGACTCCTTTCCTTTGGGCTGCATTGCCTTTTGTGGCAAACGAGCTGTGAATTACTCAAAAAGAGGTTTGGGCAAAGGAAAGTGTACTTGATTTGTCTTGTGATAGACTCTTCTCTTTCATCAGAAAAATACTGCCAGCTTTTCAAAAGCTTGCTGCGAGACACCTACCTCACTAGTATTCTACTAATTATGTTTGTTTTTTGAATACATGCAGGTTGAGTAGCTTTTGAGTGCGCTGTTGATTGCAGGACTGAACTTCAGCTGCCAGGGCATCCACGTTACTGTTCTGTAACAACAACAACATACGGCTGGTCTTCCAAGTGCTTGGAAGTTTTCTCATAAAGGTGGTGCTCCAGACACAAGAAGTAAACTGTTCCCAAAGCTAAAAAAAAAAAAAAGATCTTCACAGATTTTTCCAGTTAGCCATCTCAAACTGCCTGTGAGAAATACTAGCAGAATTTTGGGAACAGGCTTTGTCAGTTGAAGAGCGGAGGCTGCTGAGGGTTGGCTGGATCAAGGATACTTCATTCATTCATGGTGGTTCTTCAGGGGAAAGAACAGACTTATCAAGTATGCTAATAGGTGGTTATCTTGCATTAAGGAGACCAGCTGTGAAACGACTGCAGAGTCTCTTGGTGGATTATTATTTTTTTTGTTGTTTCATTTTGGTTTTGTTTTTTAATATAGAAAGCAAAGCAGGATGTCCAAGCAGAATAACTGTCTATGTAGCTGTACATATAATGCATGCCTTTCTTGTGTGCATATTTAAAATGAAGGTGTTTAGATTATAGTTACACTTGGAAAGGTTGGATGGGATTAAATCTCTAGTTTGTATTCTGTATTCCAGATGGTCACCTTGATATCTGTTGCCTGCTGAGCAAGATTGGGCATGGTTGTGGTGAGACAGGAGACCAAAACTTGAGGGAAGACTTTTATGCCTGCTGTTACTATTGCTGTTTCTCTACCTACAGAACTTGTTCAAGTAGTTCTCGTAATGTTTTCTTTCACAGAATCACATGGGGTTGGAAGGGACCTCTGGAGATCATCTAGTCCAACCCCCTGCCAAAGCAGGGCCACCCAGAGCAGGTTGCACAGGAACGTGTCCAGGCGGGTTTGGAATGTCTCCAGAGAAGGAGACTCCACCACCTCCCTGGGCAGCCTCTTCCAGGGCTCTGCCACCCTCACAGCAAAGAGCTTCCTCCTCATGTTTAGGTGGAACTTCTTCTAGTCAAGTTTGTGCCCGTTTCCTCTTCTCCTGTCCCTGGGCACCACTGAAAAAAGACAGGTTTTTATCTTTCTGAGGGAGGAGAAGAGGAGAATAATGTTTCAGTTCTGTAGGGCAAGAAATGTTTTTTCCATTGGAAAAAGTAATTTTTAATATTGTATTTTTTTAAATACTATATTAGGTACTTAAAGAAGGGGGGAAAAACTGTGTTGTAGCGAAGACCCGTGCTGTCCTGTGACTTAGCTGAGTAATCATTGTGCTGGCAGTCAGTCTCTTCTGCTCTCTTGCTTTCAGCTTATGACTTTGAATATATGGAAAGTCTGTGCCTCTTTCATGTTAGCCTGAGTTGTGGGTTTTCTTTTCCCCTCGAGTGTGGGAAGGAACAGGCTACTGAGGGAGCCAGACTGAAAGGTCTAATTTAGGGAAATGTGTGTCTTATATTGTCCAACAACTCTGCCACTCCCATCTCCGTTGAAATGTGGGATTAATTTTAGGGCGTTCTTCACTGCTCAAATGCCTGTTATCTCATAGGTGATTTGTGTGTTTTGATAAGAAACTTTGATAAGTATTTTCTAAAAGGTTTTGGTTTTGCAGCTGTAATCAATGACATACAAAACTTAGGAGAAATCAAGGGGTGTTGCATTAGGGAAGACAGTTGTGGGGTTTTTGTTTGTTTTTTAACTGGAAAGAAAAAGCCCAAGAGAAGGGAGAAGAGTAAAAAATTAAAATTAACCCCCCCCCATCACCATGATCCGGGTTCTTTTTAATGTTTGTAAGTAACTCTGTAGCAACATTAATCAGTCTTCTTTGTGCACTTCTATATGCTTTCAGGATTATTTATCTGCTCTCCCACTATGACCATTTTTGTTACTTGTGCTAATTAGCTTTAAAAAAGGAGAAGGGGATTTCTTCTATCATCCAGGCCAATTTCTAGTTTATTTTAAAATGTTTCTTCCATCTGATTTTTTCCTTCTTGAAATAAAGTACTAAAAATAGAGAAATAAAATCCATCTCCCTAAAATAGAGAGGCTGCAAATTGTTACGGAAGCGTGCAATAACCAGAGTGTCCAGCTTGGGTATCGTCATTCAAGCCCCCGAAGTTTGTCTTAAATGGAACTTTGCGAGGTTGGGGGTTTTTGCTGCACCTCCCTTTTGCACAGGGACCCTCGTGATCCTGCTGCTGTTCTACTGAGATGTCTGGATTGCAGGTTCCTGGTAGATGATCAATTTACTCTGCTAATCCTTTTTCCTCTAGAGTCTTGAGCATCCGTGACTCAAAGTGACTTCACTTTCAAAAACAAAGTGTGTTTGTTTTTTTTTTTTAAAGGTCTGTGATATACTGAGAAAAGGTTTTAAAAAAATACTTAAGTGCATATTTTTCCTTAACAGCCTATGTTTTTTTTTTTTCCTTGCAGAACTCAGTAGTTTCCATATAGCAGTCTTGTCACCTACATTTCTGTTTCAAAAGACGTAGGCTGGTCGCTTGAGACTGCAAGTCTCTTGATTTGCCTCAAACCAGAGACTGGAGAGTATTTAAGCACCATCTCTTTAGATCCACAAAAAAAAATAATTGTTTAAATCTGGTTATTGCTTTTAAGACAGTTTACAGAAGAGCCCCTTTCACTGAAATCTCTGCCAAACAAATGGCTTTCGTGTTGGTTTTGTACTCTAAAATGCATAAACTGAGGTGAACCACATGGCAGTTGGGTAAGTTGAATGATGATTTTGACAGGTAACATTTTCTATTTTCTTGGCGATGTTGGGGGTACAGAGGGTGGGACAAAAGACTACACAGGACAGCTGTGTAGTCTTTCCTGTCAGCCTGGCCAAATTTAGACCTAGTCAGGCAACTATACCCCACAGTTGTCATAATACTTCACATTTGGTCCCTTTCCTCAAAATTTTGTTTTGTTGGGTGTCAGGGATTGTTAGTTAATTACTTGCCTTTCTTTCATCCTCTTGGTTCTTTTCTGCTTGATTCTAAGCTTGACATATGAAGAAATAATCTGATCTGAAAGGCATGCACATTTAAAGTGGTGCGAGCAGCCAGGACAGTTTGTACCAGTGAGTGCTAAAGCTTGAGCTATAAAGCCAGTACAGCTGGAGTGCAGACCGATGGACATGCAGTGTTTACCCTACAGTCTCAAGTTGAATAATTAACATATGTCACTGATGAATATTCAGCGGTCAGCCTGCAGTCAGACAGAACGTCCTTTATCCCCAGTGCTGTCAGAGCCCGCTTGGATAATAGACTTTGTGAATTTTCCTAAGATGTCAGAGAGGAGGAATTCTAAATTCTCCTGGTTTTCGTCCCCAAACCTCACAAAGTGCTGCTGCACTAAATGCTTTAGAAGTATAAGGCTGCAAAGTATTTTTATTACTTCCTTGATAACCAAAATAAATGTTGCCCTTGAATCATAGAATGATTAAGTTGGAAGGGACCTTAAAGACCAACCATGGGCAGGGGCACCTCCCACCAGACCAGGTTGCTCCAAGCCCCATCCAGCCTGGCCTTGAACCCCTCCAGGGATGGGGCAGCCACAGCTTCTCTGGGCAACCTGTTCCAGGGTCTCACCACCCTCACAGTAAGATTTTCTTCCTAATATTTAATAAATCTCCCCTCTTTCAATTTAAAACCGTTACCCTTTGTCCTATCACTATACTGCTTGATAAAGAGTCCCTCCCCATTTTTCCTGTAAGCCCCTTTAGGTCCTGGAAGTGTCCTGCTTATCCTCAGTGCTGGTTTGGGTTTAAGAGCTTTTCACAGTTTTCAAACCTGAGGTCTGTCTTCTGGCTATTGAGAATAACTCAAGTGTTTTGTGGTTTTGATTTGCTTTCTAACTAGCATTTCTCCTGATAGATTTGTTGGTAGTGCTCTTGCGTGATCCTGTTGCAAGATAAGTATCATAGAAGGTGTGGCATACCTTCTTTTTTCTTTTAAGCTGATTTTAAGTGATTTTTTTTTTCTTTGTAGAACAATTCTGTGTACGTAGGTGTATGTGCTGTGCATAACTCCCTGTGTTGCACAGATACAGTAAGTTCATTGGTGAAGGCCACAGCATTCCTTTAGATTCCATAATTTATCATCCTGTATTTGTACTGTGGTAATTTCAGGCAACAGCCTTGAAATTTGAGGCTCTTCTGTTAGTATTGTACATGTAGCATAGATTGTCACTGTCCAAGCAACTCCTCAGTTGAACTGTTAGGCTGGTAGAATGGTGGGTTATTTTTTTTTTTTCATTTTGTCTTGTTTTAGAGAAGGATTATGCTTAGATTTTTAACTTGATAGCATTTGTGGTCAGTCACGGGTCAGCTTTAGTCCTCTATTCCCCTTTTGTCCACTTCTCTCTCACTCTGACACACGCAAGTTAAAGCTCTGGCTATGCTGAATATGTCTGGGCTAGCGAGACAGAGCTGCGGATCCTGTGACTGAAGATAAGCAGGGACAGTACTTGAATATAAATTGTTGGTGGTGGGTCCAGGGGAGAGAGGCAAAACAAAAATCAATGCTTCTTGTTTTATAAACAAATTCTCTGAAGCTTAGTAATGCCTCAACCCCAGAGATGGGAATAGAAACTTCACAAATCGGAACATTTTATAACACAGTTTTTTCTTTGGAAACGCTGGCTCATTCTTCCCTTCTGTTTTCCTCAGCTTCCATCAGTGAAACTCAAACAGTACTGAACCCAAGTCCTGAACTTCTGTACTCCTACTCTATTATGTAAAGTGTTCCTCATATCATCGAAGTGGTGAGAACAGTCACTTCCCTTGCAGGAAATACATACCAGTTTCTAAGGGAGGTTGCGAATATTTTTGCAGTATTGCTCAACTTAGGGAAGAAACTGCGTTATTGAGGTTGAAGTTCAACAAGGCCAAGTGTTGGGTCCTGCCCTTGGGTACCACCAACCCCCTGCAGCGCTACAGGCTGGGGGCAGAGTGGCTGGAGCTGCCTGGCAGAAGAGGACCTGGGGGTGTTGGTTGCCTGTGGGCTGAAGATGAGTCAGCAGTGTGCCCAGGTGGCCAAGAAGGCCACCAGCATCCTGGCCTGTGTCAGGAACAGCGTGGGGAGTAGGACCCGAGAGGTGATGGTTCCCCGGTACTGGGCACTGGTGAGGCCTCACCTCGAGGGCTGTGTCCAGTTTTGGGCCCCTTCCCACAAAAAAGACATTGAGGTGCTGGAGCGGGTCCAGAGAAGGGCAACGGAGCTGGTGAGGGGTCTGGAGAGTAAGTCTTATGAGGAGGGGCTGAGGGAGCTGGGGGTGTTCAGCCTGGAGAAAAGGAGGCTGAGGGGAGACCTTCTCGCTCTCTCCAACTCCCTGAAAGGAAGGTGTAGAGAGGTGGGGATTGGTCTCTTCTCCCAAGTCACAGGCAATGGGACAAGAGGAAATGGCCTCAAGTTGCTCCAGGGGAGGTTCAGGTTGGATATTAGGAACAATTTTTACACGGAAAGGGTTATTAAGCCTTGGGACAGGCTGCCAGGGCAGTGGTTGAGGCACCATCCCTGGAGGTATTTAAAAGATGGGTTGACATAGTGCTTAGAGACATGGTTTAGTGATGGTTTTTTATCAGAGTTAGGTTGCTGGTTGGACTCGATGATCTTAAAGGTCCCTTCCAACCCAGACAATTCTATGATTATCTTCTCTCTCGTGAGAACTCCCTATGTCAGAAATGCAGAGTTCATGGTAATGCACTGAAACAGTTAAGTTACATAGGCTCGTACTGTCACTCTTAAATTATACATTACGCTCATCTAAAAACAAAGCCAGCTTGACTTCTCTCTAAAATCGAGACAGTAAATTTAAGCTAATTTTTGTGTCAAAGCGTAAAGGACGTAAGTAATTTAAAAATGCTTCTTACTGTGTTGTGTATGGGAAGTCTTCCTTACGGGAAGTCTTCCTTTTGTTTGAAAACAGGATGAAATATGAAAGTTGCATTGGAAGACTATACAGCCAGCTTGGTTTCCTGCTTATAAGTTACTTTGGTATCTCTGTGTAGGATTGCAAGATGTTTATCTCATGCCTTGTGCCTCTTGTGAGGATATGGTGTTTACTTTTGACTGTCCTAAATTGCTTTTGCTCAGTTGTCTTGGGTTTTTTGAGCTTTTAGTGGTCTTCGATCTGGGGAGCAGTTGCCACTGATACCCAGATTGGAAACTCATTTTGGAGAAATCCTAGACCGGCGGGGCTTTCACATGTTAGCGTGCCAGTAACTTTAAGGTCAAAGGTTTTTTCCCAATTTGAGTAACTTTGACTGTTTCTCTTTTACATGCATAGTAAAATCCTACAATTGATTCACTGGCCTCTCGTAAAATTTCTAATCTGCAATTGACGGAAGAGTTGTGGGATTTCTTTGTGCATAGAGTTCAAATATTGCACAGCTGTGCAGAGCAGAGATAAGTAAAGTTTCTCTATTGGAATATACCATACTATGTAGTTGAATATTTAAATAAATATTTCCTGGCAAGCTCTGTTAGTGATTATTGATGGCAGGAGCAGTAACTTTATTCCTCTGTCCAGGCAAATAAACTGCAATAATCAGAGAACCTGGCAGGTGAAATGATGCTGGAGCGTCAGGGCTTCCTCTAGTGACAACTTTAAAAGAGCGACAGTGAGAGCAGAGAAATGGAAGTGGGAGGCTCATCATTTGCTTTCACGTTTCCTGTATTTCAGTGCTTTCTGCTGTTTCTATTTAAATAAAGGAATCCCGCATTCAGTATACAGATGTTGAAATATTCTGTGGTGTATGTGTATGGTTTTGGTCTGACCTAATTAGAAGCTTCGGTTTTTATATGGTTTAGCCAGAAAAAGCTCACGTGAGAGCTATTAGAAAAATTTCCTTTTGACACACAACTGTTGTTTTGCTTTACGTGTAAAATCCCTATTTGACAGTTTTGGAAAATTGTGTAGTAAAACTTTTTTTTGATTTGGGCATCTAGTTTAGCTACCCACTGCAATGCTGTCGGAAACTATACATGACGTCAGTAGAGGCTGCTGCCAGCTGTTTTCCCTGTCAAAACTTGAATTCGTGGCCCTTCTGTGACTAACTACAGCAAAGTTATTCTTGAGCTCTTCCCTCTTAGGGGGCCTGTTGTGGTCATCCCATCCTTCTTGATGCTGAAGGTTCACTCCGACTTGCCTACAGTGGGCAAAAGCGTCGGTACCTCAATAAAAGGAGTTTAATGCAAATCTTGCCAGAGTTCCTTACCTCTGCATTTTGGATTTGGATTTTAATTTTTTTAATTTTTAGTGTAGAAATGCCCTAAATCGTCAAGTATTTTCCAAAATGCATTCATGCTCTCACCTTTTAATAAATGAGTAAGTAAATAAATAGCCCAAAGGTTGGGCACTTGGCCGTTACTTGTTGAATTACAGATCTCAGTGACTCATTTGTCTGATTTCTCCTTGTGTTTTCCTCTCCCCTCTCCCTCTTGAATCCTGTTGCACTTGGGAAACTAAAGCTGTACTATCTAAGGTTTTCCTCAGCCTACTGGAAGAATTTTGCTTAATTTTCATGACTCGGGAGCAGAGAAACTGGCGAAAACGTAACTTCATTTTCTGGGCCTTTTCTGGTCCTACTGATGACAAAGTATTTGGTAGCCATTTCATATAACACTCTAATTATGCCTGTGAGAGTGTGCTGAGTGCATGTTTGGATGTGTTTTGTTGTAGAGAAATCACAGTATCTTGCAAGTTTGATCTCCCTGTGGGTTCTTCTCTACATATACAAGGGTTCAAACAGGCTGTAATTCCACACAAGTGATCATGTTTTGATATATCTGCCATTTTGAAGAGAGAAAACATTGTGAATGATGTAGATATTTTTTTTTTTTTTTGCGAAGGCTTTCATGTTTAATGTTGACATTTCTGCAGACTTGATATACTTCTGCAGACTTGATATACAGCTTCATAAAATATTACAACCCATCAGTTGAACAGCATGTGCTTTTAAAAATGATAAAAATACTTGCTCTAGTCATTCACTAGGGGGGTGAGTGCCAGCTCTCCTTGTGTTTTGGCTGCCCATTTCCCATTATGGAGTTGTCTTCTGACTACTTGTGGAAAAGCACTTATCTTCTGATTTCTCATGGAAGAGCACTAATGCTTACATTGTTTGCAGATGGCTGGAACTAAGCAGGCAGAGAGCTTGGTCTGGAAAAAGGCCTTTATTGCGTGAAATCCTGTTCAGGATTAATTTAGCCAGAAACTCTGGGGAAAGATTTTTTTTTTTCTTTTTCCCCTCCTTGCTTGCTACTGTGGATTCCTGCAAGCTGGCGTGTTTGCTCTGACCTTCCCATCCCAGGCTGAGCTGTGCCCCCCCTCCAACTTTCTCAACCACATCAAGTTTCACTCGCACGTGTGCTTTCTAAGACAATAAACTTCAAATAATGAAGTCAGTCCGGTTTCACGGAAGGGGGAAATCTCTGTGCTCTGGTCAGTTCCTCCTACTGTATTGATGTAACAACACTACTTGACTGCCATGAGTGAGTTTTGATGACTGAAGAAATTAGGTAGACATGTCCTGTTAGTTGTTTGGATTTTGAAAAATAAAGTGCTCCGGATTCAGAGAATATTTCATTTAAGATGAGCTGTTAGGGGTTAATGCTTCATTGTCTGTATTCAGAGTATAGATTTGATTATGTGGAGTTGCCCCCCATCCACAAAACTCTTGTAAGTTGGAGAATATAATGGCAAAATTAGGCTCACACCCAACAGTGAATTGACCTTTTCTTTTGCAATCAAAATAATATATCAACACAATATATTCTGGTTCATGTAAACATAGTTATTGTGTGAGAAATAAGTCTGGGAAGAAAGCAATACTCCGGAATTAAACATTCAGAATGCTGATGTTGGATAAGTATCTGTAAAATAAACAGGGTTTCTTTCCCTGTAACTACTTTATTTCTTCTACAGAATTTCCCACTTGAGGAGAATGTTTTCAGTTACCTAGCACAATTTTTCATCCTTAAACAGTATTCTGATTTCCTTGCTGGTGAACACCCTTGCTTTTGTTTGCAATTTTTCCTTGAGACATCAGTAACTTAATTTAGGATATAAATGGTTTGTGGAACAGGAGCATAGTCATCCTCCAGAATAAATACAATGCATGGGTCTTGAGAAAATGAAGAAATGCAGGAGGGTCTTCAAATTTGTGGTGTTTGACAAAAATTTGAATTGAAGAATACAACGTCTGGAAACTTATGTGCCGTTTCATGATCAGAGTTGTCTTGTAAAAGTCAAGTCAGGTTTAAATTTGTGCTAGAAGATTCACTGCTTGAAGTATAATCTCACCCTCTGAATTAATACATCTTTACATTAATAATAGTAGAATCCTGGTTTCTGAAAAGGAATGTTTTCATCTCACGTTTGCTAATTCAGTCACTTTTGGAAGATAGTCCCCGGTTTTGTGCTGCTTACAGAGCTACCTCTACAGGCTATTGTAGAAAGTTTTACCAGGGAAAGCTTGATGGTACAACCATTTTGGTATTATGTATTCAAACTGCTCGCTCTGGATTAATGCAGAGTGTTCTTTTGGGAACAGATAACGTAATATTGGTGTCCATCTTGCTACCACGTGGTGCAGCACGATATAGGGAAACCTTTGCAGCAAATCCTGAACTGCTAGTTTTTGTCTTTGGGGACCGTGTGAATTTGATGGAATGCCCTCATAGTTTTCTGTACTGTGAATTTGTTTTTTTCAGTTCTTGCTTTCTAACAGACTACTTCTTTCAATCTGTTCTGTTTTGTCGTCAGAGACGTGGAGGTTGTAAGGATCAGGAAGATGGTTATGATTCCTTTGAAGGCAAATTGTCTTGGTGGTACTCCACACAGTTGCCTGACCCTTCAGCAGATCCTTTAGGATACAGATCTGATGCCAGAGTTGCAGGAATGTTTCTCCACCCCTCAAGCAGTGACTGTCAATGCTTATAAATACTTAAAGGGAGGGTGTCAAGAGGATGGGGCTGGTCTTTTCTCAGTGGTGTCCAGGGACAGGACAAGAGAAAATGGGCACAAACTTGAGTATAAGAAGTTCCACCTAAACATGAGGAGGAACTTCTTCACTTTGAGGGTGGCAGAGCCCTGGCAAAGGCTGCCCAGGGAGGTGGTGGAGTCTCCTTCTCTGGAGACATTCCAAACCCGCCTGGACACGTTCCTGTGCAACCTGCTCTGGGTGGCCCTGCTTTGGCAGGGGGTTGGACTAGATGATCTCCAGAGGTCCCTTCCAGCCCCATGTGATTCTGTGTATTGGCAAGGTTGTAGCCTGCATTTTTCTTTCATGAATTGTTACTAATGCTGTGTTCCTGAAGAGCAAATCTGAAAAATTTAGTCACCATCTGAGCTGGCAGAGGGGTGCAGTTGCTTTTCTAAGAGCTATTGGAGATGCTGTAGGAGAGCCTTAATCTCCGCTGAGATATTGAGTGTGCTGGTTTGCCTAATGCCTGTGATTCAAAGAGGAAGATGCCCTTGGCAGGGTCGAGTAGGGCTGACTTGCTGATTTCAAAGATCCAGCTAAAAAAGCAAATAACCAGAGCCCGCGAAGGTGTGGTGCAGCGGGGCGACAATACCAGCGTGATTTGGCAGGTTACCCATACCCAGAGAAGATGCTACTTTGTGATCTTTCATGTACGGTAATTAACGTGGTAATTGGTTGGTTCTTGATGTGGGGGAATGTGGAGTTTGTACCCTTGTACTTGCAAGGGTAGAAAGAGGAGAAATGACTGAAGTCCGTTTTCACTGGTAAAAGTTGGAGAACCAGAGAAGGCAGACAAGATGGTATGTGTTTTATGTGATTATGCTGCGTACTTTCTATAAGAGAAAACATTGGTTGGAGGTTATGGCTTTTCAACCATTTTGCATATCTGTGACAATCTGCTAAACCTTGCTAAAATCTGAAAGCTTTCTTAACTTCTCCGTTTTGATTGATGAGGAGAGTAGTGGTACTTAAACAATGGAATTATGCATTTCAAAGAAGGAAAATCATGAAATATGAGAGAATGAACCTATAAAATCGAAATCTTGCAAAAATTGGGTGGTTCTATTTCTTAAGAAGTGGGGAGAAGTTAGTATATCTATGCCATACCATTTGCATGTGACTTGTTCAGGCTAAATTGCCTGGTTTTACTTGTTATATGATTATGCCAAAATTAATGACCCCAGCATGTACTAAAACTGGTAATAGGGAACGTCAAACACTGTGGAAGACACATGTAAGACCAGTCAGTTCCTAACGGAGGCAATGATTTTCATTTCCCCAATATTCAGTTTTCTCTCTTTTTCTAAGATTGTATGATAAAAACATGCTTTTTGCCTTCTAGGTGTTCACTTCCTGTTGGGAGAATTGTGAAAAAACTTTGACTTTTAATGTAACAGAAGAATGACAGCAATTCCTATCTGTGACGAGACAAAAAGCAAATTCCATTAGAGATTAGGATTCCCAAAATTGTTATTAATTTCTTGTATTTACATATAAATTAGTTTAGGGTTGTTTGTTTTCCATTTATTCCTGCAGTTTCCTTTTTTCTGTTTGATGCTGAAATGCAAAGCTTTTTTTTAAAGAAAAATTTGGTAACTGAAATGGTAACTTTAGATACCAGAAAGAAATTCTTTGCTGTGAGGGTGGTGAGACCCTGGAACAGGTTGCCCAGAGAAGCTGTGGCTGCCCCATCCCTGGAGGTGTCCAAGGCCAGGCTGGATGGGGCTTTGAGCAACCTGGTCTGGTGGGAGGTGTCCCTGCCCAGGGTAGGGGGGTTGGAACTCGATGATCTTTAAGGTCCCTACAAACTCTAACCCTTCTATGATTCTATGAAACCCTTCTATATTAAAATTTGAAAGACTTCTCCTAAAATACTGCTACTGCTGTTTGCTAGCTCTTCCTCCTTCTCGTTATATTTGGAAAATTTAAGCTCTCATTTGTATGTGCATGTGTAAACTTGATCTAGAGTAACTTCATTCTGACACCATATTTCTGAGGGTTTTTAGCAAGCAATAAAACATGTCATAACTTTGGTATAGTTGTCGTAGATTTGTTTCAGACCTGAGTGTACGAATGCAGAGGGGGTGAAGCTGTCAACTGCTGGACGCTCGAGAGCTTTTCATGGAAAGGTGCCTTTGGAATCAGCAGGAGCAGAATAACAGAATGATATGGGGCTGGAAGGGACCTCTGGAGATCATCTAGTCCAACCCCCTGCTAAAGCAGGGCCACCCAGAGCAGGTTGCAGAGGAACGTGTCCAGGCGGGTTTGGAATGTCTCCAGAGAAGGAGACTCCACCACCTCCCTGGGCAGCCTTTACCACGGCTCTGCCACCCTCAAAGTGAAGAAGTTCCTCCTCATGTTTAGGTGGAACTCCTTATGTTCAAGTTTGTGCCCGTTTCCTGGTTCCTGTCCCTGGGCACCACTGAGAAAAGACCGGCCCCATCCTCTTGACACCCTCCCTTGAAGTATTTATAGGCAGCGCTGTGTCAATAGTTGAATTGAACTGAAATGGAGAGGCATTGCGGTTTTCCTTATTTATTTTAAAGGTGTGAGATAGTCTAAATCTGCTTACGCTGTATTATGCCGGGGAAGGAAAAATAAAAAGTTAAGAGCTACGTGACAAGTCAGTAATGGGTTGATTTTTAATCCTCATACGTGAATTTGCTAAGCTTTCAGAAACTCATGAGTTGCCGGGGGTAACGTGACATTGTTAAAACAGGACTCCAGAAACCTTTCAGTCTTTGAGTTTGATTTCCATTCTGGTTTTGGAAGGAAATGAATAACTTTATGTTAGCCTTATTGTGACTTTTTTTTCCCCCCTGTTTTGATGATTTTTAGAATAGATAAAAATGAGTGGTAAAAAGTTTATTTGTTTTTTGGGAGTTTGAACTTGTTACTGCTCTTAAGAATCTGCCACATGGCTTGCCTCTGCTAAGTTGATTAGTAAATCCTGTTTATCCACCTTACTGGGGTAATAACTAAATCCTGTTCATGTTCTCGGTGTCACGGATTATATTAGATTCATTGTTCACCTTGCTAAAGGGGACACAGAAGAGAAGCATAGAGTCGCTTTTTTAAGCATTGAGATGGCAGGTTTTGTACAAAACATCACACGGGTCTGTTTTGCAGCTCATGAACAAACTGTTTTACATCCCGTGTTCCTCTGGAGCTACTTCGTTAGCTCTTGCAAGTGAGATTTGATGCTGGGAAGAAGAGGGGAGAGGCCAATTCTCCCTTGGCTTGTCCTTGCCTGTTTCATGACAGCGTGTAGCTTGCCCAATCTTGGCCTACTGCGAATCACAGAATCACATGGGGTTGGAAGGGACCTCTGGAGACCATCTAGTCCAACCCCCTTCCAAAGCAGGGCCACCCAGAGCAGGTTGCAGAGGAACGTGTCCAGGCGGGTTTGGAATGTCTCCAGAGAAGGAGACTCCACCACCTCCCTGGGCAGCCTCTGCCAGGGCTCTGCCACCCTCAAAGTGAAGAAGCTCCTCCTCATGTTTAGGTGGAACTTGTTATGTTCAAGTTTGTGCCCATTTTCTCTTGTCCTGTCCCTGGGCACCACTGAAATAAGACTGGCCCCATCCTCTTGACACCCTCCCTTGAAGTATTTATAAGCGTTGATCAGATCCCTCCTCAGCCTTCTCTTCTCCAGACTCAAAAGACCCAAGTCCCTCAACCTCTCCTTGTAAGAGAGATGCTCCAGGCCCCTCATCATCTTTGTAGCCCCGTGAAGAAAATAGATTGAGAAGCCTAATTTTAGTCCTTAAAGTAGTAACGTATCTTGAAGATGAGCTTGGGAGTTAAATCTAAGTATTTGTTAACCTCTTATCTTTTTGAGGAGAATGCTGTTAAACGAGACCAAAGTGATTTTAACCTCTCTTAAATAAAGCCTCTAGAATTCTGGGGTTCTTGGAGCATGTGTTGGTGTTAATGAGATGTGTAGTGAGGGGATGAGGAATGGCGATGGAATTCCAGTTCTTCTTGAGGAGTCATCATAATGCAGTGAAAGCGAAGCTTGACATCGAAATTTGTGTTTTGCTGTAGAAGAATATTAAGAGTAATCCAAAAGGCTGCTGCAACCAGGTCATTCTCTTGCCGTGCAGAAGAGATCTAGGATAGCTTTAGGAAGCAACGTCGTCCTGCTTTCGTGCAGGAGCTTTAGTTTAGGTGGCTGGCACTGGAGTTAGTCCTGGCCTTAGAGTAAAGTGAGCGATGGGAGTCTGGTGCTGTGAGGGCTGGCCACCGCCTTAGCAACTAATGCTGTGGTGTTGGCTGGGCTAACTCAGATAAGGAGCAAAAAATATTTTCCTCCAAATCCAAATGGAAAAATGTTAGAAGTATTTGTGTGGGGCACCGGCAGCGTGTCTGGCACAGGAGGAGCTGACGGGAGTGCTTGTGGCTGTAGTGTTTCAGAACAAAGTGAGGGAGCTGGCAGCTCCTCCCGTTTCTTCTGGTGTGCTTTTAAGTGGTTATGTTCAAACACACAAAAAATACATTGTACTGTTATGAACAGTAACAAAAAGAGAAAAATAAAAGCGCTGGTTTCCTTATCTCCCTCCCTCCTCTCTTTGGAAATGNAGGTTGCAGAGGAACGTGTCCAGGCGGGTTTGGAATGTCTCCAGAGAAGGAGACTCCACCACCTCCCTGGGCAGCCTCTGCCAGGGCTCTGCCACCCTCAAAGTGAAGAAGCTCCTCCTCATGTTTAGGTGGAACTTGTTATGTTCAAGTTTGTGCCCATTTTCTCTTGTCCTGTCCCTGGGCACCACTGAAATAAGACCGGCCCCATCCTCTTGACACCGTCCCTTGAAGTATTTATAAGCATTGATCAGATCCCCCCTCAGCCTTCTCTTCTCCAGACTCAAAAGACCCAAGTCCCTCAACCTCTCCTTGTAAGAGAGATGCTCCAGGCCCCTCATCATCTTTGTAGCCCCGTGAAGAAAATAGATTGAGAAGCCTAATTTTAGTCCTTAAAGTAGTAACGTATCTTGAAGATGAGCTTGGGAGTTAAATCTAAGTATTTGTTAACCTCTTATCTTTTTGAGGAGAATGCTGTTAAACGAGACCAGAGTGATTTTAACCTCTCTTAAATAAAGCCTCTAGAATTCTGGGGTTCTTGGAGCATGTGTTGGTGTTAATGAGATGTGTAGTGAGGGGATGAGGAATGGCGATGGAATTCCAGTTCTTCTTGAGGAGTCATCATGATGCAGTGAAAGCGAAGCTTGACATCGAAATTTGTGTTTTGCTGTAGAAGAATATTAAGAGTAATCCAAAAGGCTGCTGCAACCAGGTCATTCTCTTGCCGTGCAGAAGAGATCTAGGATAGCTTTAGGAAGCAACGTCGTCCTGCTTTCGTGCAGGAGCTTTAGTTTAGGTGGCTGGCACTGGAGTTAGTCCTGGCCTTAGAGTAAAGTGAGTGATGGGAGTCTGGTGCTGTGAGGGCTGGCCACCGCCTTAGCAACTAATGCTGTGGTGTTGGCTGGGCTAACTCAGATAAGGAGCAAAAAATATTTTCCTCCAAATCCAAATGGAAAAATGTTAGAAGTATTTGTGTGGGGCACCGGCAGCGTGTCTGGCACAGGAGGAGCTGACGGGAGTGCTTGTGGCTGTAGTGTTTCAGAACAAAGTGAGGGAGCTGGCAGCTCCTCCCGTTTCTTCTGGTGTGCTTTTAAGTGGTTACGTTCAAACACACAAAAAATACATTGTACTGTTATGAACAGTAACAAAAAGAGAAAAATAAAAGCGCTGGTTTCCTTATCTCCCTCCCTCCTCTCTTTGGAAATGTGTCTGTCTTTTTCTTCAGTCTTTTGGTCAAAACATTTAGCAGATNTAAGAAAGTGAGACTTTGAAATAACTCTGCCTTATGGGTTTGCCAGGGTTACGTTTTATTCAGGAAAAGAGTGTTAGTGTTTGGTTGATATTTAAATGCTCTTTGATCCTGAATGCCCTGTTTCTCCCTTTAAATGATAGCAGCAGCTTTCAACCAACAGCAACCCTATTACTGCTTCCTATATCTTTTTCTTTGGTGTCAGTGTGTAGAATGTGGAGATTAAAGGGAATAAAATAATTGCTTTCTGGCCCCCTAAATTCTCGCTGTGTTTTTTCAGTAGGCTCCAGCATTATTTGGATAATCATCATAACTGGGCATGCTGTTCAATGCGTACTGTACTCACGTGCTGTCTTATCCTAATGTATGTAGCTGGATTCCGTATGTGTTTGTGGTCTGTTATATAGCACATACTCGTCTTGCAAGTTCTAGTGCTGCTGTGGAACAATACTGGGATGTGTCTGTCAGTGCCAGGCAACAAAATTTGCTGTAGTAAAGGTCTTTTGACACAGGATGGAAGGGAGCCAAGTTACATCTATGAAATTTCGAACTTTAGCAACAATGCTCAGCATTTAAATCATAACACAATAGAAGGAGAGTATAGTACTTATGATAGCAGCATCTAGGTTGTTTTTATGGCATTTCATAAATGGTTGTAATTTTGTGAACGTCTGTGTATGTAATGTGGGATACAGGAAATTTAGCAGGGTACAGACTTGGAGCAGTTAGGTGCTGTTTACTCCACCGTGGAAGGTTTGACTGCAGATGGTCTCAGGTGTCTCCCTCTGGCCATGGTGTGTCAGCTGGTAAGAAATCCAACACAGGGTTATGATATCTTTTTGACTCCACCATCTTCGTAATTTTTTCTGTGCTGTAGCAGAATGGGTTCACTTTTCTTACTCTGCCCTTTTGTGACAGTTTTTCTCCATGTCTACTTGATACTCAGTTTCGTTTCTTTCAGTTTAGCAAGATGCAGACCAGAGGCTCTTCCGTTCCTGTGAATGGCTACCACTGGTTCTGCCTGTTTTTTGTTAGACCACTACTGTTTTGGTGCAGAGAATGAAAACAGAATGTGACCTGAAAGGTAAATTGAGCCAAAATAAAATGAGACCGATGGATGATATATAAACATTGGAGGGTGAATCTTGTAGTTAACATCTGCTGATCAAGCAGGATTAAAAATACCTTTATTTTGCCAACAGTTAGGACACTGATGATTGCAGCAGTCTGTTGAACCAAATGACTGGAGTGTTCTTCCCCCAGTCAGGAGGTTTGTTTCTTCCCAGTTACATCTGGCAACATGTGATTGGTTTTTATTTTGCTCCGGTGACTTCTCACCTTTGTTGAAAAGTGCCAAGTTCTTAAAATCCATCAGAAAATCTCTTCCTATTATGTTGTCTTTTCTTTCAGTGGCTTTTCTTCACCCATCAGTTCATGCTTCTGTGTCCCAAACCCCCAGCCTTCCCTCACTCCCTGAAGCTTTCCAGAATTTTCTGGAACGGTTCTTAAATGTCTTAGAGATGATTTGTGGAAAGGCTTTGCAAACATTTAATGTATATTCATGGCTTTGATACAGGAATTCTGCAAGTCTAGCTTTGGTGTGTTAAAAGATTACTGCTTCCAACCACCTACTCAGCCCTTTGGTCAATGATTTCCAATCCTTCAGCAGATTCAGTAAAGAGAAATGACTTTCTGCTCCTGTGAGAAGCTCAGTGGTTTGACTCAGCCCCTTCTTAACTTGACCGAAGATGTTGGACTTTGCACTGAAAGAGTCAGGGTGTGGGCCCAGGATCTGTCTGCTGTCCCTGTCACCAGAGAGGTGGCTTTTGGTGGAGAGGTGAGATACACAGCCATGCAGGACTGCACTTCCACATCCCTCTAGAAAAGCTCACCAAAGTCCATAGCCCGCCAGTGTTTTGGTACCCTTTCAGTCTGTGAAGGGAAAGGGGGTGGTACGCGCATGTGATGCTGTGTGCCTTCTCTTGACATGTACCTTGCTCAGCAGAATTTGAATACTTCACCTCTACAAGCAAGAGAAAGTCTAAAAAACAGTTCCTTCCCTTAGCATGGGGCTAGCTCTCATGTGACAGGGCTTTGGTAAGGGGATTATCGGATTCGAGAAAATTAAATAAGTTTGGTAGAGTGTGTGGTGTTGGACCCATTCTCCCATAAATAAACTCTTTTCAGCATTGTGTTGTGACCTGGCTCACAAATAAGCATAACATTAGATGTTCTTTCACAGCAGGCAGAAATTGTTTCTTTTGCTGTCCTCTTTATGAACAGCAGCCTTTTAGCCCAGAAGGCGTTCGAGTTAAAATACTCGTGTTTCCTTTTGCATGGGAATGATGTTGCTTTTTCCTTCAACCTTCTTATCCTTCTTTCAACCCTGAGCAGCATCCTGCTGCTTCATGTGTTGAAGGGCACACGTACGTGCTTTAGGAGCAGTTGCAAAAGGGAGGTATCTGGCAGCAGAGCATCACAGTGCTGTTACACAATAGGTGAGGAAAGGACTAATGAGAAATGGGTGAAAAGAAAGGAATGTGGAATGGCAGGAACCGAAAGCATTTTTCTCATTTTAGGTTGTGTAGATACTTGTGACTTATCCTTTTAAGTGTTTGAACTGAAGTTTCAGAGCAGCGTTGTATGTACTTGACTTTTGACACGTGATAAAACATACAATGTGTTGGATGCAGGACCTATCATGAAGTTCTATTTAAAAAAAATAAAAGAAAACAAGAACAACAAAAAAGTCCAAGTTTGTGGTCCTTTAGCTCCAGTTAACATTAAAGAACAAATGCTTAGCTGGTCTGTTAAAAGTTGTTCTTAGCCCTTCAGAACCCCATGTGATAAGAAAAAGATTATAGATTAACTAAATATTTTAAATTGTCCTTAACCTTGGCTGACAACAAAAATGTGAGTAAAACCTTTACTACCGAGTAGGAGTGTACCAGGACATACGTCCTTTTTTTCCATTGAGCAATTCCATCCTTCCAGAAGTTGTGACGTTCCCAAACTGCATGTCAGCACAACAGAAAAGTGTGTGTACACTGCTTGTTTGCAGCTTTGTAAATCATAGTAAAGGTTTATAATCATGGTGTTGTGGCTGAATATAGAGTCTGTTTACTTCCTGAGGGATCTGAGAGTGTAGCCCTCTGGCTCCAAACTGTCAAACGCTAGTAGGTAAAACCTGGGTTGAAGAAAATGTTTCAGGAATATTACAAAACATTTATTATACAAAACTAATTTCAGTGCTGTGCATTTGACTTAACTCATTTTTGGCATAGAATCCATGGAATTTTTAGTTCCAGTGCAACAATTCTTTTAAATTTGGTTTTTGTGTGTTTCACTAGCAGAGCTATCCACGTAAAGCATATAGAAAATCTTAAGACGCGTATTTGTGCTGACAAATGTACTAGTAAATTTAGGTTAATAGAGTAAGACAACTGTCACTACTTATTCTGAGTGTTGTGCCTTAAACTTCTGTAGTTGCAGATCTGTTTGTTTGGCCTGTGCCCTAAATTATGGTATAATGAAGCATGAGAATAGGCCTTATACTGCACACGTGATCACACTTGCTTTCTACTATGTAGCCTTGTATGAAGAAATCTGTGCGACAAATTCCCAGATGAGATCAGAAGAGTTAGGCAATATCAGATGTCTCTTCATGTCTTTAGGCAGACCTGTGTTAAGATTTTCTTCTAAAAGGTGGTTATTCTAGGGGTGGGAGGATCTTCCAGCCTTAAAATGATTCCCTAACCTTCAATCTTTGATTTTTTATTTTTTTTTTTCCTTGCAGACCTTTCAGCAGCCCAGAGAAAATTTGCCCATTCTCTGAGAGACTTCAAATTTGAATTCATTGGTGATGCAGAGACAGATGATGAAAGATATATAGGTAGGTAAGAAGTGACTGTAAGTAGCTATGTTTTGCTGTGCCATCCTGCAACAAGATTAAACATATCTTCTGGTTTTGTATTACAGATGCATCACTTCATGAGTTTTCAAACTTTTTAAAAAATCTGGAAGAACAAAGAGAAATACTGGTGAGTCGCAGTAAAAAATTTTAAAAAGCTGTATATGTAGCACAGATGAAGTAAGATGAAAGTCAGTTACAACTGCTCGCTGCTGTGTTAACCAAGGTGTTGATATCAGTAACTTGACAGTGAAAGCTCTCACAGTGCAGCCTCTGATTCTGTAGTCTAGAGTCACAGACAGCAGCTAGTTCTTATTAAAGAAGAAAGCTCTCGTGTAAGGACAGATAACTATGAGTTGGTTTAAAATGGTAGTGCCCTGATAAATTGTGGCTGGGGTGAATGGGAAAACCATCATAAGGTTGTTTGCCATTTACAGTAAAAAGCAAGATGAAAGACTTAGTGCTGCGGCAGGACACCCGAGGTTGGGAAGCTGGCCAAATTTGGATCCGGGATTTCTGTGGCTTCAACACTTAGGGGGATTTGGAATGCAATCTGTTGGCTGGATGCAGTAGGAGACTTACAAACCTTTTATTTGTAGGTGAGCTTTCTGGTGGATGGTTGCATCTGCAAATCTATGGCTGCTCTGTTGTGTAGAAGAGAGCGTTCTTCATTCACATATCTCTGATTGCTTAGGGTTTTAGTGCAATGTGGGTGAAGTTGGCTGCACATAGACTGTGGGCTGAGAGCTCTGTGATACACCTTGCTATCTTGATTTCCTAAGTTGTCCAGAAGATGGGGGGTTTCTTTCTAGATGGTACTGTGGTTCTCCTCTGTGGTTGTGTGCCCGGCTTTCATTTCAGAGTGGGGATTCATAGAGCAGAAGATGTGTACCAAGTTTTCTTCTGAGTGTGGTCAGACCCTGCATCTAGGAAATGATCTGTAGATCTGCCTACATAGAAATTATGTTCCCCATTATTTGGCATGGGATTATATCTTTATCATCCTAAAAGTCAGTGACCACTTGGCATCGCTGAGAGGAAGCTGAGACTAATTTGTGTTCTGTGTTCCTCTTGGCCAGATGCTGTGCCTGCCGTGTAGGAGTTTGTAAATAAGTGAGAAAAGAACTTGCGAACAATTTTCTTTTTTTTAAACATTTCTCTCTCTGCCAGTTCTGAGCCCAGTAACAGTCATGGTTCTTTGAGTGTGTAATATTATATCCCGGTATGTCATTCTGACCTGAAACCACATTTGGGTCAGAATTAGGGTCTACATTGTTCCTTGCACATTCCTGAAGAATATTGCCTTTACATAGTAGAGGCAATTTTTCAATCTGTTCAGTTGTTTTGCCAAGTCGTAGGGATTTGCTCAAGTATGTTTGAATGCTTCTTTTGTTTTTCCTAATTCTGAAATTGGAGAAATGGAAAAATGGAGAAGGACTCTTTGTCAGGAAGTGTAGTGATAGGACAAAGGGTAACGGTTTCAAATTGGAAGAAAAAAGATTCAGATTAGATATCAGGAGGAAATTTTTTACTATGAGGGTGGTGAGGCACTGGAACAGGTTGCCCAGAGAAGTCATGGATGGATGCCCCATCCCTGGAGGGGTTGAAGGCCAGGCTGGATGGGGCTTTGAGCAACCTGGTCTGGTGGGAGGTGTCCCTGCCCTGGGCAGGGGGGCTGGAACTGGATGATCTTTGAGGTCCCTTCCAACTCTAACCATTCTATGATTCTGTGAAATACACTTAGCTCTGCTTGTTCTTGTCTGCCATCCATAACTGTATTTTATTTTAGTGAAGTTGCATACACCTAATTAGTGAAAGCCTTTGGGAAGTTTTACAGTGGAAAATGCTTTAGAGCCTGTCAAATTATTTCCTACACTATTTTGGCGTAAGGTTTTTGAGAGATGTCAGCTTCAGGACTTCAGAATTGAGGCACGTTTCAGTGACTGTGTCAGTAGACCTTCAGCAGGCTGTGCAGAATCCTGTGCTGTCTGTCCATATAGTAAAACACTTCTGTCTTTCAGACTGAATGCCACAAAACAAGTGTTAGTTATTGTTTTGGTATGCTGCCCATGCTCACACAGAAGGTATTACCACACTAAAAGCTAATTAATGTCAGTTTCTTGAAAAGAAGAGTATGAAGTAGCTGTTAAAACGGTGACAGTTTGATGAAAAACTTGGGAGTATAAAATACTGTGGGGCAAATATTTAATTCCAAACAGAAACAGAATGTATTCTCTGAGTTACCAGATGCACAGCCTTTTTGTCTGTAGTCTAGCAAATGTTACGTATCTTTTCTAGATAGAGTTAATAAAACAGGACCCCTAAGTCTCTGAGAAAATGATTGCACGGTGAGTGGTAAACATCATTTTCAGAGGCTCCTGCTCTGACTACTTTTTTTTTTTTTTTTTTTTTTTTTTTTACTTCTCACTAGATGTTTTAACAGTGGCATGAACTCTAGGGATACTCCCGTGGAGAATATTAGGGCACGTTGCATTCACAGATGTTTGGAGTCAGGTCAGGGATCCAAAGATTTTTCCATTAAGATGCAAAGCATACAGCAGGATTTTCTTCAAAAGCATTCCGTCATCTATGCTAAGAATGTTCTTATTGAGCTCTTTTCCCCCTACCATTTTGAAGATGACCAGGAGGTTTCCGACTGCTCGCTTCAGTTTCAGTGCAGAATTGCAGATAAATGTCAGTCATGTAAAGTAAAATTAAGCAATGACTTTTTATAGAACTAAGGGTTTTTCAGATATTGCTGTGCATACTTAATTTTTAGATACTTGCTTTAGATACTTGCTTTTTTCACAACTGTGTGGTAAATGAAACAGATGTGTGCTTAAAATACATTCTAAAGCGAAATTCAATACTCATCACCTACGCTTCTCATGGTTTTCTTAAAGTGTTGTTTGTGGTGAATCTAGAGTCCGTAAAAGTATCTGTTAGTGTTTACCATAAATTTACATGTTCGGTTATCATTTGTCTGGTGAATATTTATTTGGTGGATATTTAATAATTTCGTCCAGACGTTGGAGTCTTTGCATTTCATGGTCTTACCATTTCTCCCATCTCCTTCAAAGGCTGCTGAAATTATATCCCAACTGTCCAAGGATTTAGTTGCTTGTGAAAAGGGAATCAGCATTAATCCAAATGTTTCACTGAAATTATTATGAAGTGGCCAGTACAGAAAAAAAAAAAAAGACATTTCCATAGCACTGTAGCTTGGTGACTTTCTCCAGGGCAGATAAGGAAATAGGTCACTTTGTCCCTGAGGATATTCTGGGGATATTCTGGAAATGACTTTTACGTGTAAAGCTCGAATGGAGCCATAGGACTTACATTCTACTCCTTTGACATGACAAAAACAACATGGAAGCGTAAGGATGAAAGGGAACTTCTCAGGGCTGGTAGGAAAAGGTTGGGGATGAACAACCACCAACACGACGATGCTAAGATGACCAAACCTCCCTCCCAGTCCCAGTTCTCCTGACAGCAGAAGCAGGTTTGATTCTTGTGATGGGCTCAGAACAACAGGCTTCCCTGGCTGCCCTCATTTCAGCTGCAGTAATGAGCAGTGCAGGGCTACCTGGTAGGTACTGACCGCTTGTGGTTATTATCCCTTTTCCTCCTTCTTCACCTTCCTTTTTACCACCTCCATACCTCCTTTCCTCCATCCAGTCTTCTCCCAAATGACTGGCCTGCCGTAATTAGTTTTTCCTCTTGATTCCAGTCTTGCTGAATCATAACCACAGTTGATAACGCTTGTACTGTTCCCTCAGTAATCTCATCAGTACTTGGCACTACCGGTGCGGTCACCCTGGTGTGCTGGCTGTACGTGCTTCCAAACCCTTGAGGGTCCTTCGTCCTGCCCTTCAGCTGCTTCTGGAATTCAGCTGTTCCTCACGTAACTCTCCTTTAACCACGCTGGTGGTCCAGTCACCCCTCATGGCTCTGTCTGTTACTTCCGTCAGCTTCTCTCACAGTTACGGGCCGTGTCCATCACTCCCTGGTCCTCCTTAGTAGTGTCTCGTGTCCCATTGAGTTATCTTAACTGGGCACGTTGGCTGCATTTGCCTGCAGCCCTGCCAGAGCTGTGGCTTGTCTCAGGGTCATCATGTATACCTAGATGATCCCTGATGAGTGCCGGTCTAACCTATTCTTTAAAGAAGTTTCAGGGACAGGGATTTCTCTACTTTTACTACAATGTTTATTCTTCTGGGTTTTTTCACCTGATATCCATCCCTTACTCCTGATATTTCCTTTCCTGCAGATTAGTGTGGGAACTTTTTGAGAACTTTTCTACAGTAGTCATGGAGTAAAACTGATCACTTTGTAGTAGCATTTTGACCCTTTCAAAACAGTCTTTTACATCTTACTTATGCAATTTAATTAGACGTGAGTTTAGACCATCTCTCTTTTATGTCAAAATTATTTTTACTCCTGCTTTCTGAAAGCACTGACATTTCCTCTTGGATTTATGTCACTCCACAGATACGTTAGTCTGGTGGAGTTATTGGTAGGTCATCCCGAAAACTGGATCATGCAGGAAACTTGTATGTAGTTTCTTATGGGATGCTTGAAACGTCTTCTTAGCCGAACAGGCATTTTTCAGGGTAGCTTTGGAACCAGTTTGTTGTTTTCTGATTCTTCCTGTGGTTTATTTGTTAAGACCAGGTTGCCACCTTTGTTTTTGAGACCGTTGTGTGGGTCAGCATTGAAGACTTCATTGAGGAGGTCGGTTACTGTGCTGATCTCTAAAAGGAAACTAGATGTTGTTCTTAAAAAATTCCAAGTAACTTTTAACCATCTGTAGTCTGTTTCAGGACTTTTGAGAATCAGATTTGCTACATGTGGTCTATAACTTTCTCAGTTCCTGTTTTCTCCTTCTCTTCTCACTTTTAAGTCGCTGCTGTGTTTGTTCTTCTACTGTCCTCTGGGACTTTGCAGCCTCTTCCTTTAGTTTGCTTTACCTCAACTACTCTAAAGCAAAGCCCCTTCTGACTTGAATGCAATTAATTCTTCAGCTGCATAATGTAAGAATATATCTAATTGTTCTTAAAAAATCCTTACTCTTATAATCCATTTTTTTCCTACTGTTAGATGGCTTGCTATAATTAACTGAAATTTTTTTTCTTTGTGAAGATTATTAAAATCTGCCATTGTCTTACAGTCAGTGGTTGGTTTAACTCTCTTTCCAGGTAAATAACGGGTTTATAGTATCGTTTCTCTCTGTTTTCTGAAATACATGTTAAGAACTCCTTTTCTTTAGGGTTTTCTTTGCTCCTTGCCAAATAAAAGATGTTTTTGCCTTAGCCTTCCGAACTTAGTCCCTAAGTACTTGTGTGTTTCCTTTTTACTCTATCATGTTTCTCTTGAAATAGGATTTCTGACACAATTATATTCACCTTACTACCTTTCCTGCCAGTTCCCTGAGGCAATGTAAACTCACTGTTTTACTTTGACATGGTCTCTTTTATTTCCTGCTACAGTTTGGCACACTTCTATTCCTTCAGATATCTTGCAATGAAAGATGGAATGTAGCTTTTTTTTTTTTTTTTAAGTCGTGTCCCCCCCCCTCCCCGTCCCCCCCCAAAAAAAGAAAGACTCTTGTTCTTATGCCACAGGTATCTTTGCAGTCCTGGCCTCTCAAAAATCCTTTTGCATTCTTGATCAGTTTTACCAGGTTGTCAGAATCAAAATCAAAATAACATCTCTCCCAATGCATTTTTCTGAAAGCAGAATTATTCCCAGCATATATCAGAATCATGGGTTTTTAAAGAAATGTCTTGGTGAAGTCACTGTTTTATTCTTTCCTCTTCTTCTTCCTCTTTAAAAAAATAAAAAGAGGGGGAGAACTTTCTCCATTGTGGTTTCCAAAGTTAAAATGAGTTGTTAAGGCTCAAAGGCATATGACTAAAAGGTCATAGGTATAATGTAAATAATCTGTGCAAATATGTACTTAAACTTACCTCTTATCACAAAGTACTTCAATGTATAAGTATTTATTTCACAGGTTAAGTGCTCTCTTAACACAGTGTTAATGAATAGCTTACTGCTACCTTTTGTTCAGTGACTCTTTGCATTTAGTTTACACTGTTCCTACTCTGCTGGAAGATGGTGGTATTAGTTTTTTGGAGCTCTTCTTTGGTCCTCTGCACGTAGATGTTTATGGCTTCATAAATCTGAATCTATTTTAATAGCCATCTGAAGAAATCTGTGTAAAGGATGAATGAGTTAACTCACTGATTTAGGGTAAAAAAAAAACACACCCCAATCAATAGTTTTGCATTCAAGATCTGTTTAGTAAGAGTTCATTATATAGTATTCCATATGTTCATACCCTGTTAAGTCCACTGACAGCGCACATGTGTCTGCCAAGGCAGTGCAGTGGAAAAGACATAATTGGTGACCATTTCTGAAAAATTAGGTTGCCAGTGGCATATCGAACATCTGGGATGCAGAGACAGAGGCACAGATAAAACAGAAGTTCTCAGGAGCGGTGTTTGACTACCTTAATCACAGGACCTCGATCACTTTTTTCCTTCCTGCAAATTGTCCAATTTAATAAAACATTTTCCAGTTTTAGAAACAAGCAGAACAATTGCTGCCGTATCTCATTGCTCAGCCTTCACTTTTCCTCTGCCTGGCATGAGGCCAGAGGGCAGTCAGAGCATGATTGGAATATGGAACAGGAATGCTGAATGAAGACTACTTCAGGCATATCTCATATGTTTTGGTGATTCCTGACATTTGAATGTTTGGTTTATATATTTGTCTATTTTTGAATGTTTATATACAGTCTTCTGAAATTGTTTTTATGAGTTACATATGAACTCGTGCACATTAATCATAGAATCACAGAATGGCTAGAGTTGGAAGGGACCTTAAAGATCATCTTGTTCCAACCCCCCTGCCATGGGCAGGGACATAAAGATGACTTTTCTATACAATAGGGAAAAAGTACAAAGTCAATTCTGGGGCGTTCCTCTGCGTGAATATGGCTGCAAAGTTCTGTTACCACTAGCTTCCTCTTCCAGCTGATTTTGTGGTCTCACATCTGTCAACGTAATTCACTCGAGAATTTGCATTCTGCTATTTCATCAATGGGAAATGTTTGGAATTTGCACTGTAAAACTGTCACCAGTTTGGATTTTGCTGGTTGTTAATAACACCACTGTTCCGTGGGGAGGACGGCACTGACAATAATCGAGCAGTTCATTCTTGACTGAACACTGAAGCTGTTGTTCGCTCCTGGGTTCCTTGCCTTTCAGTGGCATCTTTTTCTGCTCACTGATGAGCTTTGCTGTGAAAGAAGAAAATGGGCATTATGCTATTTCCTTGCCTGAGCAGCTTTTTCGCTTTGTCAAGGTCTTTCTAGGATCGCTGATTTCAAAGTGTGGACTGGGAGGGATTCTCTGCTTGTAAAAGAACCAGACCAATGTTCTGGTGTGTCCCACTGTTCAGCTCTTGCCTATCGGGTTTGCTAAGGAAAGGTCTGTCTTTGGGGGAGTTACCCACGGCTTTCCTTCGCTTCAGATGGGGAAAAGCTGTTGTGTTGCTATTTGTGAAATTCTGTTTCTCTTCCTGTTTGTTATGTTTATGACTTCGGAGTGTTTTTCTCTTTATAGCGGAATGTATTTCGTAAACATTCAAAATGTTGGACTATTAAATAGTTGTTTTTTTTTAAAATAAAGAATTTATTGTTTTTATTGTGTGCTGATGATACCAATTAATTTTTGAGGCCAGTGGTTTCATGGCAAGTAAATCAATGCAAACAGACTTTCAGAGCAGAGCTGATAGGAGGTATTTTTAGCGGTCTGTCCTTTAGATCAGTCATAAACTTCCACTGCAGAGGAAATAACCTTTGGCTAGAAGGTGGGACCCAGGAGTCCTGCTAGTCTAATCTCTGTAAGCCAAGGGTGCTGCTTTTAAAAGAGCTAGAAAGTGCAAAGCACAGGGGTCTGCCTATGTTGTGGCTTGTGGGGCAGGGGGCCGATGGACTAGGAAATTCACCCTAGAACAATTTGAGAAAGTTGCTGTCGTCTTGCCAAACCCCAGGGGTAGTTTTCTGGAACATCTAAGAAGAAGGTGATTTTTTTTGTTCCACGTGCCTACTGGCATCTCAGAAATCTCCGAAATCAATTGTATCCAAGACAGCTATCTCTGCCCCCCTGACTCTCCTCATCACCAGATGGTCTCGTCCGCAGCAAATGAACCCAGAGGAACAGACAACACTTCTTTTTTTTTTACAGCTTCTGCATGCGTGCAAAGATGCACAGGTGTCAATGTGGTATGAGACCACCTTAAAAATCCTTTAGTCTATAGACTCCACTCCTTCTAAAAGCCAAAAACCTCAAATACCCATGTTTGTAGTCCCAACGTGTGGCTGAGGCTCTTTTATTGTTTACGATTGTGAAGCTCCAGGGAAAGCTCTAGAGCAGTGAGAAGATCCAGAGGCTTTTACAAGAAGAAAACTTGCGTTTGAAAGCGAGCAAATGAATTTTGGGAGTGGGTTGCACTGACTGCAGTCACCGGTGCTCCAGTTAAATACAAAACCCCGTGCTGAGAAGTGTGTAGAGAGCGATGGCGCTCCATCTGCGGGAGAGCTGGCTGTGCAACGCACTGGGAGCACGTTCCTGTAACTGTAAGAGCAAATCACCTTCTCCTGGGGAAAAGAAAGAACAGAGATGAAGTTACTTTGCAAGTAACGTGTGACGCCCTCGGTAGTGGAATTGTATCTGCAAAGTTAAATAATACAGGGTTTCAGGCCTACATCGTAATGCTTTGAGAAATTCCAGGAACAAATCACTACGTGAAAAAGGAAAGCTTTTTGGAGGAATAAGCAATTTTTATATATTTCCCTCTCCCCTAACAGGGGTGGTGTTATGATAAACTTTTTTATTAGGCTGAATGTTACAATTTCTTAGGGAAAACACAGGAGAGCTGTATCCTCTGCAAGCAGAAGTGCAGCTGTAGGTAGTAAATTTATTTATTAGAAAGTAAATGTCTTTATTTAGCAGCAGCGTTAACTGCTTTGGTATTGAGTCACTGCTAGGTATGTCTTCCTTTCTGTGTTCTCTGTTGCACTCAGTGGGGCAGAACTTCCTTCCCAGATCCAGTTTCATTGACACTTGCTCAATTTCATGAGCTCTTCCCTACCGACTGGCGGCCTCCCTCTTTGCTTTGTCAAGGGGAGAAACCATCCCGCCTCTGTCTACAAATAAATCTTTCCAGTCGGCGCACTGGGAAACTTAAAACCTTTTTTTTTTTTTCTCTCTTTTTTTTTTTTTTTTTCTGGTTGGCATCTAATCTGCATTCCAGTTCCTGGGATGAGAATTGGGAACTCAGCACTCCTGTGTCACTGTGCTGTCTGCAGAAAGTGTATGTTTATGGCTGTTCTTCTCCCCTTCTTCTTCTCCCCTTCTTCTTCTCCCCTTCTTCTTCTCCCCTTCTTCTTCTCCCCTTCTTCTTCTCCCCTTCTTCTTCTCCCCTTCTTCTTCTCCCCTTCTTCTTCTCCCCTTCTTCTTCTCCCCTTCTTCTTCTCCCCGTAAACCTGTCATGTATGGGAGAATGCTTGGATTCAGAATGGAACAGCACTGGAGCACATATTTACCTCCCCACCAGAGTTGTTGATGAGCAGTGTGTGATTTCCAGTTCTTCCAGTAAAGGTCTAAGGACATCTTGAGGATGAAAGCTGGGAGGCCACTGCTGCATTTGTCTAATAAGGCAAAATAAATTTTGATTACCTTAGGTTGGTGCTAGCCTTTTAAGAGGGTGGACTGAGCTCCTGGGACAGCTCTTGAGGGTTGATGCTCCTGTACAGCCCGTGCAAGCAGCCTTCCTCCTCTGCAAGACAAGCCTGGTTGTGCCTGCAAGGGGAGTGGGAATTTAGAGAGACTGCTCCTGGAGGATCAGAAAGCATGAGGAGCACTGGATGCTGGTGGGTGGTGCTGTCTGTCAGGTTCCAGTGCATCGAAGGAGGTGTTTGGGGAAGCATTTCCTCCCTAGACAGCTCTACTCCCACCTTTTCTGGGAAGGGAAGAAGTGACAGGGTAAATGGAGTCATCTTGTGGACTGGCACTGACTGGTGAGTTACTTGTTGGATCTTGTTGACTGATGAAGCAGCAAACAGCTGTAAATGCACTTGCTGATGGATTTAGTCTGTGCCTTTGTGGGCTGCTCTAGGAAATGTTGGTTTGGGCCCCTTAGTCTGTGACCTGTTACTTAATTCTTTTGAAGAATATGGAGCTGGAAAAATCAGGATTATCACCATTTTGTACAACTTCTCTGCCTGAGCAGGTGGAGTTCTGTGAAGGCATCTGAAGTCAGGAGGCACACGCAAAGCTGAAAGCCTGCTTTATGATGTTGTTGGAAATGCAGCAATCATCAGGTGATGATGGCAATGATGATTTTATTGCTGCTATTGCCAGGTTTATGTTCCAGTTAAGTTAATGTTTTGACCTTTCCATAGGTGCAGCAAATAGAAAAGGAGTAGCATAAGCAGTTTCAGACTGTCTGCCTGAGGCACGTGTTCACATCGGGTTAAACATTTCTTAAAGCATTCCTGCGACTTTGACGTTCATAAAGCTGGTTAAGATAGTTGCCCAAGACATGACCCCTTCATATTGATTCATTTAGGAATTACATTTGCTATAATTTACCTGTCAGATTTTAAAATTGAGTGTATATTCCTTTCAGGTGGGTTTGGATAGATCAGAGATATAAAGAAAAGAAGGAATTTGTTTCGTGCCCTTTAAATAGTACGTTCCTGTCATCGTAATCTGCCAGGATTAGAGGTGTGGAGGGATGGAAATTAGAGTCAAGACAGAAATTGAAAGAGGAAGGAACGTGGAATGTTATATTAATGAATATTTAACTTCAATGCCTAATATAACTTTTCTTGGAAATTTTGCATTTTAACGTAGTCCTAATTCTTAAGGAAGGTGCAAGTGATAATGACAAATATATTCAAGGAATCCTTAGTTTATTATCTTATACAGAGAGAATTTTACTATTTTGTGTACTGATCTGTTATCCGTGGGTTTAAAAAAAAAAAAAAGGAAAAAAAAATATTGGTTTGAGCTCCCAAGTTATAAATAAACTAAGTTAATGATGAATAGCAGTGTAAATAATGGTTTTGTTCTATAAATAACTTCGTATCCTTTTGTAGCTTTTCATGACCAGCACTGGATGTACTGGAAAAGAGTGCGAATGCCTCCCTATTTGATCTAGTGTGGTGCATAATTTATTTATGAACGTTGTTTTGATTTTTGCCAGTCAGAAGAACATCTCTGTAATTCACTGTTAAATTTAGCAGTCACGTTTAGGTTGGCACTTTCTGTTTATACGTGTACAAACTCACATGGGGCTCAAAACCTGCTTATTTCAGCGAGGAGGAAATATTCCTCATATTTTTACACATGGGGCTGATATGAAGCTCCGTGAGAATGACCAAAGATCTATAAAATCCCACTTCACCAAGAAACGCTCAAGAGCCCCGTTGTTTCACCCAGACACTATAAGCAAAGGTGGTGATAAATCCTAAATATCTGTATTTATGGCTGGCAAAATTCTGCTGGAGAGACATGTGTTAACAAAAGTTGAAGTTGTGCAAAATGAGAAATGCCTTTTTCTGGAAGCAAGGGGAAGCTTGTTTTTCTTTTAATGAGAGAGTTACTGGCGTATCATACCGCTGGCAGCAGTGGAATCTGTTTGTTGGCAGTCGCTGGGGGAACATCCCATTTTGATTTAAAGATTATTTTCTGCTTCAGATTCCTGTAGTGGTTCCCATGGTTAATGCCGTGCAGGAGCGTAGCAGACCAAGTGATTTGCAGCCAGTTTTTCTGCATGTGGGGGTTTTTTATTTTTTTTTTTTTTTTTTTTTAAATTCTCTTTCTGTTACATCAAGGTGCTATGATCTTCTTTGACTTGGGCTTCCCGTTTAGCATACATTAACTGCCTGCTGATCTTACATTTCACTTTCTTTGTGTAAAGGTTCAAGCAGCTAATAAGCAACTTGTTGTTAGATATTTATTTCTAACCTCCTGACCATTTCAGTGCTTAGTTGCTACCTTTAAATGCTTTTAAATGATTCCACTAACCGTGATGCTCTCACCTCCTGGCAGCCGGCATCATCCTCGCTGAGTTTTGCTTTGAGGAAGCTTTCTCCCTCACTTTGTCCGTGTAGAGGATACTGGCAGAAACAATTTAAACTTCCAAGTTTTCCGATATAGAAGGACTTCTGTGACTAGTTCTCCACTCCGACTTGTGAGAATCCTTGTGGTCAGCAAGAAGAGATCCTTCAGTCCTCAGCCGCTTCTGCAGTGCCCTAGGAAACTGGTTCTGGTGGTCAATCTGATTATAAATCCAAATTATTTAGAATTTCCTTTTAGCCCTTAAGGATTTCCAGGAAAGTTTTGGGAGCCTGAGTGTCCTAAAAAACCTGAGTATCCTAAAAGCTGCTCTGGAAACTCCTGTTAACTGCTTGAGTAGATGAGCTGTATGAGTACAGGCTGCCAGGTGGGCTGAACCCTTCCAAGAACCACAGCTCAGCTCCTGTTTGGGGCATTTGACTGCTCTGGCTCTTTTTTGGTGGGAGTGGGTGCAGCTCAGGGAACGAATGGATCTCCAGCCACCAAGAGGATTCCCAAAGCCTTGGGGTGAGCTCCTCGGGAGACGTGGCAGAAGTTGCTCTGTTGTCCTCCTTCACCCCCCAGCTCAACGCAAGGGTCTCCTGTGCTGTGGTTTAGCCCGGTGTCGCCCTACGCTTTTGAAGGACAAAATTGTCAGGTCTCCTTTTGCTTTTGCCCCCTGCCAAGGGTGCACTGAAGGGTGCTTTAAGTGGTTTTTGACAAAAATCAGGAAGCGGGTGCAGAAGGGGAAAGTTTGGGCGGCGAGAACAAACGCTCTGCAGTTAGGAAGCGTCTGTCGTGGGGATGACTGGGCAACGTGCAGTTTGGCCCAGACTTGCCACATATTTTGGGTTTCCAGTTAGCTCCATGGGTTCGTGTGCCGCCCGCCCGGGCTGTTTGAGGAGCTGGGTTGCTCCGGTGACGGTGAATTGGCAGGATGACTCCGGCAGTAATCTCTGCATGGCTCCAGGGGTGGGTGAGAGCAGCCAGTGCTGTTCAGATTTGTCTTCTGCCAGATCTCTAATACATCCCTCTTGGGTTTTATGATAAGAGCTTTTTTTTGGAAGCGTTCCAGAAGGCTTGTTTAAGCCTGCAATGTTTTATCTTAAAGTTTTCACATTTTTTTGGGAGGGGGGGGGAGATGGACAACGGGGGGGGGGAAAATAGAAAGAAAGCCTGTTGTATCTAAGGTGGGCTTCCAGGGAGCTCTGCCTGGACCCCTGGCAGCTCAGCCCCATGGTTGTGCTAAGCCCAGCTCTCGGCCCAATCCATGCTGTGGGTCTCCTTAAGACTTGAGACCAAAAGGAACCCACCTGCTCCTCCACACCTCCAATGCTCTTTCCATCTCTTCCATGCTGTTGTTGCCTTTAAGAAAGTCCAACCTTTGCTGGAATTTCAAACATGGTCTACATTTTAAGTCTTGTTTGCATCAAACCCGACCCTGCTCCATCCCTGGTGAAATTTCACATGAACTAAAAACTGTGTTTGCTGGCCAGATCTAATAAGTTACAGTTTTCTGTCTTAAAATGACATGTTGTTTCCTTTTTCCTTTCTCTTTAGTATGCCTATGAGGCCATTTATCAAAAGTGCCCTGGTGGATGCTCACTTAACTAAACCTCTTTTTTCTTGACTTTGTACCTCTTGATGTTAGTTTAACTTCAGGTTTTCTTAATGTACTTAAATGCAAATATTTGGAAATACATATCAATGCTAATGGCTTCCACTGTGTGTTAAAAGGCGATTATTTGCTTGCTACTCAGTAGTCTATTCTGCAGTTGTTTGTAGTTTCTTGTTGCAGAAATTTCTGTGGCCCCAAATGGAAATAATTTGTCCTGTGTCTCGTTCTGGTGTTCAGCCATCGAGACCGTCAGCCTGAGCTGCGAGACTGGCACAAGTAAAGCCTGTACATTTCTGCATTTGTTTTAGATTTCGGTCCACTGTCAGGAAAATTAAGTAAGGAATAGAAATTTTGAAAACTTGAACGAACTCAGAGATGTGGGTTTGTTGTTTTTTTTTTGAGTTAGGACTTCAGGCTCCTAACTTGCATGCTTCTCTTTTATTTTACCCCAGAGCTTGCTTGCTTTTTTTCTTTTTATTGCTGATGCTAAAGTGCCTTGTCCGTCCGGCTACAGAAACCTAACCCATGCTTTTTTTTTTTCCCTTTAGGCACTCAGTGTTACTGAAACTCTGATCAAACCTTTGGAAAGATTTAGGAAAGAGCAGCTAGGAGCTGTAAAGGTTTGTCCCTCTTTGCCTCTATGATAAGTTTGTTTAATTTCTCTACTTGGATTGCGTTGCGGTAATGACATTTATTTGGCAGAGAGATACTGTTGTTTATATTTCATGCATTCACACTTTTTTTTTTATTTCTACTTTGAGAACTCGCTTCAGAAACAAATGGAAAGTATGTTTCAAGAAGAGAAAAATGTGGTGTCCTCTCCCTTTTTTTCTCTCCTCCCCCTCCCTTATCTCTTGTGCCTGGAATAGGAGCAATCCTCCTGACAGCCTGCCCCCCCTTCCTAATGGGTAATCCTGCTCTGCTTTGTATTTGCTTGCAGTTGCACAATCAAAGGCTGAAAAATATTAACTACCCAAAAAAGCTTGCTCATCCATATGCTTTTAACCATATTTTTGCAACCTGCAAAGTGAAAATTGCCTTTATTTTAGTTTTTATTTTGAATAAATAACGCATTGCCTCTGCATGAGTGGAAACAAATAGGGATGGAGAGGCTCAAGACAAGATTTCGTGCAAAGTTGGTGTTTTGTTTATTTTTTTTGAGTGTTCAGTAATTTTTTTTAAGCTTGTCATTATGTTGTGTATATTTAAAAAAACCCCAACAACGCAAAGTAAGCTTAATGTATTAAATACAGAACTAGCTTTGGATAAAAGTAACAAGGACAAATTTGATCTCTTTCTACCTGTCTGCCTGCCTTCTTCCAGTGAGAAATTTAAACATGTATTATAAAAATTAAGAAAAGAAAACCCAGCTATTGAACACAGCTTTCTGTTGCAAAATTCAATTCATGTATTTTTAAACTACCACTCTGCAGATGTTTTATTTTATAATTTCATGACTTCATCAGCAGTGATATGTAATAGCTAAGAGAATGTTTCAATTATGGGAGCGCTATACATTTTGACTGTCTCAGGAATGATTAACATGTTCTGAATACGATTTCAGTGTTGATGAATGGAAAATGCCCCGTTGATGGTAAATCATTGCAGTTCAGTAGTACAATGGGCTTTGTGTCACTTTATGGACTTCTCAGAAGTACCTCAGACGTCACACCCAACGTTCAATAAAAACCTGGTCTGTAGTGGAGGGAATCTCCCAAGGAAGAAGAGAATTCTTGCTAAATGTAAGCTGTTGTCATAGAAGAAGCTGTCATGAATGGATTATTTCAAAAGTATTTTGGGTGTTAAAGAACATTGCCGTTTTGGGGGTGAGAGCTCCTAACGCTTTAAATTATCTCATGATCTTCACTCATTTCCTAGTCAGAACTCTGTCCTTGATGTTTCTAACATGACAAGTTACTTTCACGCAGTCTGCATCTCGCGTTTTGTTTGAATGGATGTTTTTTCCCTCGTGTCCCTGTACGCTGCTTCAAGTTGAAGCTCTTATTTGTGATTTAGCCTGTTTTTTTGGAACAGAATTCTTGATGACCTTAAATAGAACAGTCTTGCATAGTTGTGTAATGTTGAAGTAAAAATCCTGTAAAAATGCTTAACTCTTTGAATTTTTTTAACTGAATACCATGAAATACAATGAAAGTACTGACACTAGAAATACAAAACTGTTTAGCTCTGAAGACCAAGTTATGGCATCTAGTAGTGAAATCTAGCTGGAACATGGTGTAGTAAGGAAAAAAATTTTAGGAAAAATTAACACTCTGCCATTACAAAATAAAAGTTGAATCTGGTGCCTCACATTTTCCTGTATCTTACATCCCCTGCTGATTAAATGGTCTGAGTTAGGCTTAAGAAGAAAAAGAAAAGGGAAAAAGTTTAGCTCCGTAGTGCTGGATGCTGGCATCCTTATTGAATGACTAAGCAACCCTTAGTAAAAGGTGTTGCTGCTCTAATCCCAAAATACACGTGTAGAGTTTCTGGCTTTGCCTACTTAGAAGACAATAGCAGTCTTTTCTTTTTTTTTTTTTTTTTGGCAGCTCTCAAATGTCGACCAGATCAATTAAAATTTGGCTAATATAAACACACAGATTCCCCTACTTTCTTCCTAATTTTCTGTATGCTAATATGTTGTCTCTCATCACAGTAATACCATATGTGTATCTTCACGTTTCTCAGTTTGTAAGGAATATTGTGGCTGCTTTTTTTAAAGGAAATTCTTAGACGTGGAGAAAAAACTAGCATTTTTGGTAAAAGTGCTTGCTGAGAAGCAATTCTAAACAGCTTAGATCCCCTCTGTAAAAGCGCCATCTTCAGAATCCAGAGAACAAAACCATGTATCATTTATAATATTTTATATATAGTATCATTAAAAATGAAAGGTTAACAGAAACAAAGAAGAGCAAGTGGGTCTCTGGAGTCACTTGTTGAAGATGTATTATAATACTTGATTTTACTTATTTTAGATTATTTTCAACTGCAATTAATTATACTAAAAATAGCTTCAAAACTGCTTGGTTCATTTTTCTCAATATTGATTTCTCTCTTAACACATAGAGTTAGTAAACTAGAACTGAAGGAACAAAAGTGTGGTTTTACAGTGTCTTCTATTAAAGTAGAACCAAGAACTCAAAATTTCCTAGAAACATTTAATGGCTGTCCCTCTTCCAGTTTGTTGCTTTTGATGGTCAGAGAAATACATTTTCATGTGTGTCTGTGGGAGTTTCTCTTTTGCTAGCATGATTTCATATTTTACGGATATTTTTCTTTTTTTCCTTTTATTTTTTTTTTTCCTCTGGAACAACAACAGAAGCAGGAATTCAACACAGAGGTCTTTGTATGGCTTTAAAATCAAGAAATCCTATGGAATATGGAGCCGTATTCACTTTGGGTTTTGAACTGTGAAACCGTTAGAACTTTTCCCCTGTTGATTGTGGAAAGTTCTTTTTTTCAGTGAAACTGATATTTCCCTTGAAATCCTGTATTCAAAAACAAGATGAGATGGATGATGCAATAAATCAAGAAGAGGTGGTTTTTTTGGCTTTTTTAACTTAGAAGATGTTAAGCGTTCGTGTGACAACCTTCACCAGAATGATGCAATGGAGTTTCATTTCAAGTTAACGTTTAAATTATTTTTAAAAAAGGAGTTGAATACGTACTTTTCCTTAGTTACTGCAGCTATGATAGATTGTTTCTCTTTGTTTCGGATTAAGCAGGATTTTAAAAGGAGAAAGAAGGCGGCTTTTCTTATATTTTTATATATAAATGAATGTTACTTTGTTTCTGTGTCTAGGAGGAAAAGAAGAAGTTTGATAAAGAGACAGAGAAGAACTACAGTTTGTTAGAAAAGCATTTGAATTTATCAGCGAAGAAGAAAGAGCTACAATTACAAGAGGTAGTGTTGCCTCTCTCTTTTTTTTATGCAAGCTAAAGGCTCTTGAATAGGTAAATATCCTTTATGCAGATGCAAACCCAGCGTTCTTAGTGGTACAAGAAAAAATTCTGTCAACTGGAAAGGTCGGTGAGAAAATCAGTATTTGCTGAACTTCGTGGTGTACCCTTACCTTTTTCTCAATTGAGGGCGTGTGTATGAAGCACTGAGCATCATGTAATTTTTTTAATATAATTAAGGGAATAGCAAAGTGCAAGTATATTGTGGAAAATGCTGCATTTCCTACGAGGCTTTACTGTATATGTAATTTGCATTGCATTGTATGTATTGACTAAGTGTCCTGTGTTCATGCTTAATGCAAAGTACAGCAAGACATATTCCTGACCAAAAGTGGTTTTGTGCTTTTTTTTTCCCTTTCTTTCTTTTTCATGTTTCGAAGATCTGTTCTTTTTCAAGTAACGCTACAAAGAAAAAGCTTGTTGACAATTTGTAACTTAAAAAACAGATCTGGTTTGCCTGGCATTCCTTCTGTCCCTGTGGGTTTATTATCATCATCCTTATTTGTAATAGCTTTTATTTCTCAAGGCACAGCAAATCGTACATGAGAAAACAGCAGAGACATCTTGAAGAGACTTGCTGTAGGCAGAGGCTGTTTTCTTTTCCAGAGAAATGTAATTATGTCAGAATTATTAATGCTTGGTCTATTAATACCTTGTGTCACTAAACACAATGTTTTCCTCAGAGATAACTCTTTTCCCTGCTGTCTACCTCACCCCGTGGAATCTATGCCATTTTTCATAAAAAGTGGTTAATGTGACTGGCAAGGTAGGTAGGAACTTAAGAACTCTAATTGTTCTTGAGTTTCATTAGGATGTTTCTTCTCCATAGTTTTTGTGCAACGTAGGTCCTCATATGCACGAGCAAGTGTGTCTTGGGGGGGTTGAGTTGTCCTGGTGAAGTTAATGGGCACTGCTTGTGTCTCAGGAACTTCCATCAAATTGATCGGCTGCCAAAGAACATGATGTAGAAAATATGGAAAAAAAAAAAAGTATTAATTATTATTTCTTACTTGATGACATTACGAACCACATTTCAAAGTTGGAAATGAGACCTACCCTCAGTGGAAAAATACAACATGCCTACATGAGGCATCTTGAAGCTGTATCAAATAGAGTCTGAAGTTTTAGAGCAAACAGATTTGTTTTAAATGTCCTTCAAAGTCTCATGAACAAAAATTCTGAAATTCTTCAGTCAGGCTCTTTTATTTGTGCATTTCATTTTGGAGTGTAAATGTATAAGCAACTTCAAAAAAAAAAATAAAAAAGACTTGTTGTCAGAGTGCTAAATAGGAGAAACTTTCTTGCACAAGCTTAGAAAATAGGTGTATATAATTGTGTATGTATATAATTATATATAAAAGCTTCCTAATTTAGTACTATACATGGCTAGTTGTGTGATTTTTCTGACTGGAGTACCTAAAGTATGTGGGTATAAATTTGACAAAAAATAGATGAAAAACGTGCCATGTTGTGGAGTGTGTCTTACATTAACATCGCCTTTGGGTCTCTTAGTGGAAGGATATTCCTGAAATTTCACTGAGGCATGGCGTGTGCCTTATTTCTGGATTTCTTGGCCAATACACGAAGTACAACGTAACAGTGAGAGAACTTGCTGGGTACGCAGGGAGGCGCATCCCTCAAAAAAAATACGAGGAGAGATGGGATAATTTATTTACAGGGGAATTGAGAGGAATTAATAAAAGGGCTGTGTTGGGTATTGTATTCTTGGGGGAGGCAACCAAAGCAATGAACAGCTGAAAAGCAAAGAAGAGGGATAGAAACAGGCTTACGTGGGGCTTTGGTGTATATAGGGCAGTCTTACGATCGATTAGCCAGATGTCCCAGTAGACCCACTTCATAGTCTTTTTCTATGGCTAGGCTTTCAGTAGATATCATTGGAAGCTTTGCTGACAACTCAAAGGGATTCCAATGTTGGATGCCTTACAGCACACATAGAAATGGTCTGGCTTTTCGAAACGTGTTTTCTTACTGATGTGCACATCAGTGCTTTAATTTTTTTAACGGTGTTTGTTGTGATGCCCCTTTAACTGCTGGCACATTTCGAGCACGGAGCAGCAAAGCAAAGTACCGTCTTAAGGCAAAACTGTCTTAAAGCTAATTTGACTTATCCTCTTAAAGCACAGCAGTCACTGTTCTGCCTGCAGGATATAGTCCCAGTATTTAAGAGAGAGCATATGATAGCGCGTCTGGTCTTTTCACCTAACCCTTTCTCCATGCCCTTTTGGAATTCAGTTTAGAAGCATTTGGTATTATCCCATGGGCAGGCTAAGTGTTAATCACATAGAATATTCCTTTATAGCCTTTCTTTAATGTATTTTAATAAAGGTTTCCCTTACCCGGTTCTTGAAGTTTTTATAGTTTAACGAGAGCACATGTACCTTAGTAACTTAATGAAATAATACATATATGCTAGAAAGTTAAATGTTTATCTACAGATGAATGGCAGCTGAAATACGACCGTTCACCATCAATATGGTGAAAGCATTTTAGCAAAGCTGAGCTGAAAATCAGCTGCAGCTAATAAAACTGCACTTCAAAATATTTGATGGTCTGTGGAAACTTGTGTTTTACAAATAAGTGAATTCTTTTTAATTGCTTTTCTTGCCAGTCAGAGTGAGCAAAGGTGTGGGATGGGTACGACAGCGTTCTGGCTATTTATTTGGCTTATGGTGTAAAGCTTCCACTACCAGCAATGTGGTTTTCAACAATAACATTTTCTTCCTTAGTTTGACCGGAGAGGTGATTTCCCCCTTTTCTAACAGAAGATGCTGCTAGCCCCCTCTCTCTGTTTGGGCAGGCATCTTTTCAATGCGATTAAAGCAGTGCACAGGTACCTGCTCTGATGTATTTGGCTTGGATTCCATAGCAAAGAAGCTTGAAGAGGTGTTACTTCTAAAAAATTTAGCCTGATGATTAAAAACAACATATGTTACCTAGTAAAAGGGAATTGTTGCTGCCATTTAAAAGTAAATGAATGAGCTGTGTTGGTAAAGGAACAAATCTCAGTCTGGAGAAAACTTATCGCTTGCCACTTGTGTGCAGTACGTGCGTCGTTTGGAAGCTGTCTGCAAAATGTCTTCGAAACTTCATTAGCCCTATTGTGTGTGCAGGCAGATAACCAAGTGGAGCAGAACAGAAAACACTTCTACGAGCTGTCCCTCGAGTATGTGTGCAAGTTGCAAGAGATACAGGAGCGGAAGAAATTTGAGTGTGTGGAACCTGTAAGTACCAACGAATTCAAGGAGCTCTGTTTTCTGGGAAAGCCTATGCAATTCTGTGACTTAACAGAATTTAAAGCACTTGTTAACATGCGTGCAAATTCCTAGTTACAAATACAATTAACCAGGCGTCTCAAAGTTGACCTCAGTAATCACAGTTGACTTGGATCCATTGATGCTGATTTTCAGAAAAGGTTTGAAACCTTGTGCTGTACTGCAAAAACCTTGATTTATGGTATGAGTTAGAATAGAGGATTCAAGATGATGATGTTTGGGTCAGATTTCTTGCATTTGTTTGTTTGGTTTTTTTTTTTTTTTTAACCAGTGAAATGTTACTCCTGACTAGTGGAAGGAATTCTTTTTTCAATATGAAGGCTGCACTTAAAGGTCTTTTAGTGAAGGAGAGCAGATATAAATTAATTAAGAGGGTGCTGCTGGCTAAAACGCTTATTAACATGTGGTCTCATATGTTTGATTTTGTAATTGAATCTGTGCAGAAATCAAGGGCTTCCACTGAATTTCAGTGAAAATCATACATGTGCTCACCAGACTTATTTACATCTCTGAACTTACTATAAAATTTTCTGAAGTCCACATTAGCTTTGTAGTATAAATGCAACTTCATGAAACAACAAGAGAACAGTAAACTGAGACAAAGGGAGGCTGGATGGGGAAGTGACTTCCATTTGCTCATGCTCTGAGGCCTGTGGTTTTGGGCCAAGCCTGTCCTTTTATTCTGATACAATTATTTTAATGTAATAATGAAAAAAGTTCCGAATGACCCTAATCAAAGTAGTCGGTCGTTATGGAGCTAATGAGCTGCATATTTTAATATAGCTTATTCCTTTATGAAAAAAATGCTAAAATCCTTAAGTGGGAACAAATTGCTTAAAATGCCTTAGCATTGTTCAAGGAATGGGAAAATGTTTTTGAAAAATGGTTGTGTGGGATTTTTTTGTTGTTGATATGTTGGAGGTTTTTGTTTGTGGGATATATTTTTTTAAATATTCTAGTTTTTAATAATATTTTTTTTTAAATCCTAAGTAGCTGTGCATTCAGTTCTTGTGTTTCGAACCATTTGAAGTTTTCTCAGAGCCACACTAGAGTCTTCAAATTACGTTTTTGAAATATGTCCCTTTCTCTTTTCTGAAAGCTCCCTCTGGGTGGGGCTGAACGTTATGTTGCTTAATTTGCATTTGAAGTTCCCACTAGGGTAAACTGAAAATTAGTAAAATTATTTCAGTAAACCGAATTTATTTAGTACCAAATTCTTAGCTGTTTTCCCCTTCACAATACTTTTTGAAAATGGTTTATTTGCATATGACTTCAGACTTATTTAATACGTTCTTCGGTTTGTTCTCTTTATTAAAGTAGAGTTGGTCTTTCCTTTGTAACTTGCTCCTTTCCAAAAACCCGAACCAAACAGGAGAGGTAGGCAGTACTGCTCCTCACCTTGTTTCCAATATAGTATAACTTGTTCTTTCTTTTAAATTGAAACGCTGAAGTCGGCAACTGCAATGTGGATCATTTGCTGGTTGTGATAAAGGATCAGATCTGCATTCAAAAAAAGCAGTGATGGATAAAATTACTGGAGGGGAAGATTCCTTCTTCGAACAAACCCAGTTGACTCTGTTATGAAAGTCAGCTCAACGTGGTCATTAGCAAGGAGGGGAATGACCAGGGAAACGATGACTAGAAGTCAGAGTGATCGTTACCTCCTTGTGCACAAGTATTTATTCTAGGCATCGTTGATTTCAGAGCAGCTGTAGGAAAACATTACGTAGGAAAGTTTCGGAGGTGGGCATTATACTTTGCCTATGGTCAACTTTAAAGTAGAGATCAGTTGAGAAATTCCAGAGACAGGATGACCCAAAAATGCCTATATACCTAGCTGATCATTTGGCTCTAAATAGTTATTAATAAATTGTAGGCAGTAGTGGAAATTTGTTTAAACATAATCATCTTGTCATCTCTGATCTTTCCAAAAAAGGCTATGTGCAGCAATCATATTCTGGTAAATGGAGTTTTTCCTTCTCATGAGTCTTTTGTTTGTATTTCAGGTGCTGTCGTTTTTCCAGGGTTTGTTCACTTTCTATCACCAGGGATATGAACTTGCGAAAGACTTCAATCATTACAAAATGGCCCTGCAGATAAACATACAAAATGTAAGTTGAGATTGATATCTAATCTTTTAGATTAGATATATAGATTAGCCTTTTCTAATTTTGTGAGTGAAATCGCACACTCAAGTTCCTCTATATATTGCCAGTGCTTTCCTCGGTGTTAGTGCGCTGCCTGTGAACTTTGGGGATATGGTGCCATCTCCTGGCAAACCAACCACATCACTGAACACACCACCGCTGATTCCAGGGAGTCCTTTTGTCATTTCTGACCTTCCTCCAAAAAACAAACGCCATGTAAAAGGCCACCACTCCTTTTTCCAGTTTTTTATAGAGAAATAAGACAAGGATTATCGTGACAGAGTTTAAAAACGAATTAAATCTGTTAAAATATGTACAGCACTGAAGAGTTCGGAGGACAGGTAATGAGATGCTGCAGTTCTTGGTGTTTTTAGGTGTGTTTGAAATGGAGTATGTGGTGGTCGTGTCTGAGGGTCATTGCTTGCTAGGGCTATGTTACCTCTAACTAAGAAAAAGGGGGAAAAATGGCTGGGCTTATCAGCATGTTTTTGACATATCAGCACATTTTTGACTGTTTGCCAGCGGTGTGACTTGGAGTTTCCTTTTCTCTTGAAGCAGCCCTTTCAGGCAAGAACATCCCCGTTGGTTTGGGGTGCAGGACTGTATAAGGAGACTGGGTGTTAGCACCCGTGGTGACTTCCCAAAAGGATGTGTTCCTTCAAGGGCAGGCTAACCGGTTAGCCCACCACTAGTTAGCGTACCCTCACACCAAATTTTTCCAGTGTGATCTGCTCAGGACTGGGAGAGCAGGAAGCAAGGTGACAGGCTGAAGCAGTGGGACTGAAAGCCACTAGTCAGATGCTCTGTCGTGGTGAGATTTGTTGAGGAATAAAACTCGTTCGGAGGAAATTGCGTGTGCTGGAGGCCTGTTGGTGGGGAGCAAACCATCTGCGTTACTGGGAACAAGCAACTCATGATGGTGCGTCGGTTTTGTTGACCTCTAAGGGCACCTGGAATTAAGACACAAAAACTACTTCTCAGAGGTTGCAGTCTTATTTTTAGAAGTGGCTTAGCTAGCAGATAGTAGGAGGGAGGTGGGAAGGTGGAAGAGAGGATTAGGGATGTTGTAATCCCTAGTGACACGATTCCTGTGCCATGATACCATTCCTTTAATTTTCTTCCCGTATGTTTAAGTCTCGAGTGTCCTCTTGAGCCGTTGTTTGGTTTGGGTAGGGGAACAGAGTAGTGGTGACTTCATAAGCAGACGTTCATGGGCAGAAATCGGTGCTGCTGGAAGAAATTTCAGGCCAGTCTTGCCTCTTCTGTGTGCTTAGCTTAACAGAGTGAGGAGCAGCACGGAGCTGCAGTGGATAGAGGGGAGCTGATGCAAGACGAGCAAGAAATGCAACGTGAGAGGGAAGCTGTGAGACGGTTTTTGAAGAGCTGGATTTCAGATTACAGATGGAAAAGAGCCAGTGAAGTGATCTGAAGAAGCGATGAGCAATAAGAAAGTAAGCTAATCTCAACAGCTTGCATTTTCAATTGACTGAATGATATTATAGCCTGCCCCAGGAAATCCAAAAGAGATTGAGCATTACAGTTCAAGTTCTATGAATAGATAGAATGAACGACCTGGATTTCAAAAAGCTGTAGAGAGAAAGGAGGCAAGGCTTAATAGCCAGCTGAGGTAAGAAGGGAATAGAAGGAAGCATCTGAAAAGATCATGAGAGGACATGACACGTTCTCCACTGTGCTGAAGATGAACAAAACGTCCCAAAGGAAAAATGAACTGGGGCTTGGCTGTGGTACAGCTGAGCTGCTGGCAGAACACTGGACTGACATGTTAGAAATTGAAGGGTACAAGATTGAGTACAGAGAGCCTGGCTGGGTATGGAGAGTGCTTTGAGAGCTGCCAGTATAGCTGTAGGAATTGCCTTCCCTTTCATTCGGCTTGTCTTTGCTTTGAGAATTATGCTGTGGATTTCCTCTCCACACCCTGCCCCAGACCCTGCTTTCCCCTAACTCCCTCCCCCTAAAATGAAAGAAAGGGGAAAAAAACCCACCCCAGCCTTGTAGCCCAAGCTCCAGTAAGCTGACTCTTCCAATGGTCTTACTCTTCTGTAAAAAATCCTGCAACTCCAACTAGATTCATCTACGCTCCCAGGACTTTTCTCTTGTTGTCTCAGTTCTGTGCCCAGCCCCATACAAGGATCCTTGGAAGCAAACCTGGCCTTCCCTGGGAAGAGGAGGCACGGCCACGCTGGGGCAGCAGCTGTGGTTGACACCTGGTTAAGCTCAGCTTTGTCACAGGGCGAAGGGAGACAGAAATTGAGGTTCTTGAGGTTTCTCAGGAAACCCGAGGTGCTCCCAGAGTGCATTTCACACACCTCGGATTTGTAATCGCTGCACAGCTAAGACAAAGATCCTGTCAGGATCACTTAAAACATCTAGCTTTGGAGCGATCAGTGCTCAAACAGGAATGTTTAGGTGTGAGCAATCTGTCACTATCAATTTGTTTTGCCTTTGTCCTGAGTACAGAGTGTATTTTATTTTTTTTGGATGCATCTCCTCTAGGAAGTGAAAAGGAGCTTACAAAACTGTTTGGAGCCTTGGAAAGAGTTTATATGCAGGGTCTAACTCCCAAGATTTGCAAACAGATGTGACCTGAAATTGAGATGATGGATATGGGGAGGGTTCAGAGCAGTTGTCTGGCCTGGAGGTAAGAAGGCCATTGTTCTTAGTCATCGCCTAAAGAATATCTTCAGCTTGCTTCTGTAAGACATATGGGTACGGGTGGCTGCTCTGACCATGAATAAACTGGTCTGTGAATAATATGACACTGTCTGTGCCCATGAATAAACTCCTTCCAAGCCCAAATCTGGAATTTGCACATACAGATGGCCAGTCAGGAGCACAGCGATAACCATCTGGGTGCAAGAATGGATAACTGTTTATATTCATGATATATTTGTCAGCGTTTGCAACTGTATGCTTGTCCTGGGGGAGAAAAAAATAGGTGAGGCAGCATTTTCAGAAGCTCATCCATTTTTAAGAAAAATAGAGGTGCTCTCAAAAAACAACAAGACACATAAGCATGCATCTGGAAGCGTGTGCTTTCCTCAAAACACGTGTATCAACTGGAAAAAACACCAGCTTGGAATTTAGATGTATGTTTTCAGTTTGGGCAATTTGGGCAAGTAGGTATGTGGAGAAAACTAGGTACCACCAAGATTATTTCTTTGGTTTTGTTATTTGCTCGTTGGCCAATTGCCAGTGTTTTTCAAACCAAACTGAGGAGTTTCTTGTGTCCCGTGTGAGCTGCTCTGTTATTTTGTGTAGACATACTGTATAATTTGTGGTGTGGATGATGTGGTTCCCTTCTGATTGTTTTTACTGATATTCTAATAAATATTTCTCTTGTGGCTGATGGCGACCTTTGGAATGAGTGACATTGAGGAATAATGATCAACTGGACTTTGGTTGTGGTTTGTGGGTTTTTTGTGGGTTTGTTTTTTGTTTTTTTTTTTTCCATGCTGCTGCTTCTGTGTGATGAAAACATTTGGCATGTGTATAGTCTCAACATGTATACGTTGTTGGTGACCTTTCTGTCACTTTTTTCTCAATAACCACAGAAAATCCTCTCCTTCCTGACAACTAGTAAGAATCTCATGAATTAAACCAACACCTGTAGTAATATTTTTCTGAGGAAACTTGAATATTTAAATCCAAAGTAATTTTGTACTCAGTATTTCACTGCTTTCTGAACAGATCAGTGCATTGTTTTAAAAATCTACTCACCCCACAGTACAAAAGCTAATATCAAAACCACACTTCAATTTTGAAGAATATCAGAAAACTTCTGATACTCTTTATCAGAAGAGTAAATGTATATGGAAACTGTGTATTGACCATCTGAAAATGGCCTGAATCATTCTCTCATTTTATAAATAATTAGTATAACTCCTATCGGACAGGAAGAGTTAGGTCTTTCTTCCACTCTTTCTGCTAATGGGGTTTTGCCATCTTGTTTTAGACACGAAATCGTTTTGAAGGCACAAGGTCAGAGGTAGAGGAGCTCATGAACAAGATCAGAAGAAATCCTCAGGAACATAAAAGAGCAAATCACTTCACGATGGAAGGCTATCTCTATGTACAGGAAAAAAGTAAGTGGTATATTTGTATTCCTTTAGTGCCCATATTGTGCATACAGGAAAGTTCTATTTCTGCAGGTGACATGAAGATGTAAAGAATTTACAGTTTATTAAACAGAGTCATCTGAGTAAATGTTCAAAGTCTCTAATGGCAGAGTTAACTGCAGCTCATAAAAAGAGTGTGGTACTGAAAGCTTGACGGTTCTTAGCAAAGGTGATTGAATTTGGGGAAGTTTTATTTGACCAAAAGATGCATTTCGTGTTATTTTTAATCCCTTACTAATGACCTCCCGTAAAACTGTCTAACATTTGTTGTCAGACAAGGACATGAGTGGTCAAATTGGCCTCTGAAAATTGGGCTAGTTTAGTATGATGATATTCACTGGCATTTCCTTGGTTCAGTGATACGGTTTCATTACTTAATTAGGATCACAGGCTTAAATAAAGCAGGTGATATACTAGCTAGCTAGTGTTGAAAATCTTGCTGCGAAGATGCACATCATACAAATCATATCTTGTCAATACTTGGAAAAATTATAACTCTTTCTCGCTCTAGTAAAAAAAGTCAAAAAACATTACACTGTTCAGAAACAAGTTTTAAGAGAACTAGCAGTAAAAAAATAAAAAACTAAGAAAAAATTGTTATTCTGTGAAATCAGTTCACTGGTCTTTGGTCATCATGAGCTTTAGAACCAGCTGGAAGTATTGAGAAGAGTTGGATACTCCTGAAGCTGAGTTGGGGAGGAGCAGTGAGACCTTCCAAGTTAGGAGCAGTGAAATCCTCTGTCGGCTTGAGCCGCTTGGGAAGGGCTTCCCTGATGCTCTGGAGGAGAGTCCTTCAAAAGAGAAGATTCCTTTGCAGACAAAGACAATTAATAGGTGTGAGGAAATACGGAGGGTCAGAATCCAAGTTTTAACAGTTAACATTATGGTGCAAATGTCAATAATAGTGGATGCAGTAGGCTGGGCTCTTGAGTAAGTGTATGCTGTGTAGGGTGTGCACTGATGAATAGTTAGGAGTGAGTGATGTCAGAAAATGTGATCGGACCTTAATCAGTAGCTAAAGTAGAGCTTGCAACGCAGATGCATTAATCTGCAGTTATTTAGCTCCAAATTTTACACCAAGTGTAAAACTAGGTCTCCACGTTCTGCCTAAACAAAGTTTCCAAGGAATAGTTATTTTATAGGGAAAAATTATTTTGTTTGTAGTAGCGAGAGACAGATCTGTTAATAATTCTTTCAATTTGTCGTAAGGCGTAAATGTGAATTACTACCTATATCAGTTTTTAAAATAGTGAGCACCGGTTTAACATTTGCATTACTTAGTTCTTAATTCATACCTTTGGTTTGAATTCTTCATTATTAGGAATTAAGTAGGACTCATAAGTATCATTTTGAAAAGCAGGAAAAGAAAACACACAAACTGGAAAAAGTACATACTATTTAATGCTCCCATTTTCTGTAGGACCTGCCCCCTTCGGCTCCAGTTGGGTGAAGCACTATTGCACGTACAGGAAAGAGACAAAGAAGTTCACCATGATCCCATTTGAACACAGATCAGGAGGGAAAGCTGTGAGTGTATTTTTTATATTCTACCCTTACACTCGCCCTGTATCAAGATCAGAGGATGTGTCAGATAAGATGTGTCAAAAACTTTCCCTCTCTGCTTCCTTGCCCCTTTTTTTCTTCTTTCTTCGTACAATTCAGTCTGCCATTTAAGGACATTAACCTAAAGTAACGGATGGATTAATAGACAAGAATTCTGCAGACTTTTCAATTCCTTCCTTTTAGAAGACCAGAGAACGTGGGACAGATAACGCACAATGTTTCACCATTTAGAATCTGGTTTATCTATGGGGCATTGAACTTGTTAAAGTATAAATCAGGAAAATATAATAGACTTAGAAATTTCTTTCTTACATGCTCCAGTCAGATTTTTCTTTCAGAGGTGTAAGTACTAGAAGAGGAACTCGAAAAGAGGCTTTTAATAGGAATATAATTTGTACTGACAACTGAATGTAATTTCAGATATCTTTGATAGCATCTGAAATATTCAAGACCCAAGACTGTTGATCTTTAAATGGCTTTAATTCCTACTGAAATAGTTGGGAATTGAGGGCACTCGGCACCTTCAGAGATGATGCATTAAATGAATGCATTGATATGGATGAAGTGCATTTTGTTGCAAGAAAAAAAAAGATACCTGGAGCTGGAAAATAATGCTTGAGTAAATGCTTGTAAATGCAGCACCCTGCCCTGTCTTCAAATTTGGTTAGAAAATCACGTTGTTGGAGTTTTGTCAGGGTATTAAGCCCGTTAGTTTGAGCAGAGGGGAGAGGGCATTCATCATTTTGAGGGCTGTGTATGTTTACAAATATATTGGATTTGGAAGAATCTTTCAAAAGAACTGGAAAACCTGCCGTACTGAAAATTAGTGGCATTTGGCTTCCTTAATCATTTCAGTACTTCTATGAATTTTTTATCCCGATTTACTCTAATTGTAATAAGGCATTTTAGTTAATATAGTATGTGTGTAAGCATGCAGCATTCTAAAACACTTATGAAGCCAGTTTTTCTGCATTAAAACATCTCCCATTTTGAAACCCACAATGCGATAACTCCCTCAGCGACAACCTCCCGTGTCTGGAGATGTTGAGTAAGACAAGAAATAATTAAAATATACAGTTAATCCTGACTAAATCTGGTACAACCCGTGCAGCATTCATGGATGGATTTATTTGATTTCTGAATACTTAAGGGTAAAACATGATCCTGGTGGTGGCTGGTCTCGAAGAAAAGACTGGTTCTATCTATAAGATGGATTTCAGACAGTGAAGAACACTTTGTGTTCTCTAGCAATGGAATTTCCATTTACTATGGAAATTGCTGTCTGGCATAAAATGGGAGAAAGCTCTTCCACCCACTGTATGCCTGTGTTGTAACCTGCAAAATCTTCAAAGCAAAAGATCTTTGTTAGTTTAAATTACTGTGGTACTGTGTCATGCTGTAAAGTACCAGCTAACATGGACTCAGTGGTTTTGCATTGTGTTCCATAAATGCCCATGGAATTTCTGTGCGGACACCTGAACGGCAGCCATGAGCAAATTCTTTTGCAAGTGTCAGTTTTCAGTACAGCTTTTTACCATTATTTTAATGTAAATTTACCTTACTTGGTTTCTATAGCTGGCTTCCTGAAGCTTTCACTTACTGGGTCAGGCACATAAAAACTTTCTTTTCACAGGGTGATGAGGAACTCTTCGTCCTTACGTACTGTACCAAAAGAAATATAGATACTATAGACCGGCGGTTCTGTTTTGACTTAGAGGCTTCTGACAGGTAAGCTCATGAAACACACCGCAAAGGGCTGTAATATTACTGCTGTGTTTTCTACTTTATTTTTTTTTCAGTGCTCATTCAGCCTTCCAATGGGAAATAGTCACTGGAGGAGCAGGCAAGCGCTGCCACGGCTCGCTGGATTTTCTTCAGTTGTGTGTGTAGCAGGAACAGTGAGGATGTAAGCTGAAATATAGACATTCTGTGAGCTCACGTAAAAGAAAAGCGTAGAAAAAGTTAGAGAAACTATTATGAATTGCTGTTATCGTAGTGAAGAAACGGGGCTTAAATTGAAGTACATATAACTATAGCGATAGATGATGATCACAGTAATAATTTATACAGTCACGACCATATTGTATCACAAAGCCTTGTGTCCAAAGTGACGTGTTGCTGAGGGTCTGTGCTTGATTCTCAGATTGAAAATAAGACAATTGGGATTTTGAGGCTTTTTGTGGCTGGTGTAATCATCCAGTGCATCCTCAATATGGTTGCAGCTCCTCCTAGAAGCACCACCATTTTGTTGCTTTATTTCAAAAGAGAAGTATTGCTTATTTATTCTGCTAAAAGGGATCTTAAAAAGATTATAAATCTTGTTTTTTGTCGGCACTGTAGGCTTCCCTCGGTTATGGAGGTGAGGGAATCCGACTTAATAGGGTACTGCAAATAAATACAGCAAGTGGGGAAATAAATACAAGCAGTGGGTAAAGGAATGCAAAACTACCACTGCATCCTGAATACTGCCAGCTCACATGGCAGATGGCAGGACACCCATTTACAGCTCAGGTGGCATTTGTCACAAGTCTACAGCATGGTTTAAACTTGCATTTTTGACTTGGAGGTGTGTGCGTGCGTGTGTGTCTTAACTCTTCTAACAATGTGTCCCAACAGTAGGAGAGGAAAGAGAGATGTAAGGTGTTGACATCAAGCTCCTCTTGGGTCGGTGTTTTGGTCAGTATGAATAACAGGTTTCAAACCCTGTCTGATAAAGTCGCTGAAGAAAGTACTACTGTGAGAAATGGCAGTCCTCCCGCCTCTGTGTGTCATCCCTGCTCAACAGGGTATCTGGAGTTAAACAGAGATGGATGGAGAGCAGTGTTTCCTTGATCCTGCAAAACAATTTTTCATCCTCTTTTCTGGGAAAAGTGTGGAAAAAGTCTAATCCATCTTTCTGTCTGGATATAATAGACACAACCGGTCCACTGTGACCTTGATATCAGACATTTTTCTCTTAATAATATATGTGTGTAGTGCTGAGATGTTCCCATGGAGATTAGTTCTGTGCTGCAGGCCATTAGCTTGTTTCCTTGGTATCAGTTCAGGGCACACTTATCCCTCGGCTTGTCCAAGTTAAAAAATAACATCCAGATTGACAGCTGGCCATGGGGTTTTCTTTGCTCCTGTGCTGTAGAAGAAGGCGAGATTCCAAAATTTTATGAAGGACTTTTCAGTAGCAAACACCGAGCCTTGTGCGTGGCTGGAGCATAGTTTGGAGCTGGCTGAATATTTATGGATTTTTCTTTTAAAAAGAAAGCCATGATGATTCTTTTTTTCTTTAAATTCTGGTGCTTATGACTGTAAGCTCTGAGGGTGCAAGGATCCTAGCTAAATCTCGGGGGAAGTGATGGTTTTCTGTTTCTAGTATTCCATCCTGTTTAGTGGAGGTGACTAGTGGTAAATGTAGAGAAATTTAAATCTTAAAGACACAGCAGAGGCCTTTTTGGGTCGGAAGAAGACTTTCTATTGATAAGGAGTGTTGTCCTTCTGAAATACTACTTATATTTTAATTTTCCCAATACAGGAGAAGGAGGAGGGAAGGCTTTGTCTCTTTTGACTTTAATTTGAAGACAAATAAATAATATTTTCTGCAACATATACTGAGTTTGGCGTGTTGCCTCTAGGTGATACTCTTTGATGACTTGACAATTATAATTCTAGTGAAAAGAAGGAAAGTTTGACCTGCATAAAAGTAACTTGTTTGGTTTTAGTTTTAACTAGTAAAAAAAGGTAGACAAGAAAAAACCAAACCATTGTGTGGAGGATTTTTTGGTTAATCTAGCTAATTATTTTGGGTATTTTTTTTCTACCAAGTGATTAATTTTGCATGTTTCTGATGGCTGTAGCTCTGTGTTACTAGCAGACCAGTTTGTGTCGAAAAAAGCTGGTATGGCTTGAGAACCTATTGCTTACTTTTATTACTGATACCAGCATTAGCTTATTTTAGTCATAAAAGTTATTAGTTGCAGAAATGGAGGCGAGGTTTCCCTCATCCACCGTAAGAGCTCAGTATCTATTGGTGAGAATAGTCAGAGATTCTGTGTTTATGGCTTAATAGTCTCCTTTCTTTAACTAATCAAAAGAGAATGACTTGCTTGATTGCTGCTGTTTTCCAAACTTAGAGTTGGGTCTCCTGAGTTTAGGTTGGGTTGCTAGAGGCTGTCTGAGTGCCTTGTCCTCACTTGTTGTCTGAAAAGAGGTTTTGAGCAGGAGGTATTTGTACCTATCGACTTCTACGCTGTGATTAAATTTTATGGTTTGATAAAATTTATGACAAAGTGAAAAGGAACTGGAAATGTCTCTACTTTTAAAAATATGGACTGTTACAGTTTCAGGTAGAAGTGGGATTTGTGCTGTTTTTCTCTGTGCTGTTGTTTTCAGATAACATTCTCCCCTACAGCTATTTTGCTCCTTGAAGATAGATTTAATAGAAAAGAGAGAGAGGGAGAGAACGTTATGAATTAATTCTCTGTTTCTATCCATCTCTATATAATCAGATTTACAAATTTGCCAAAAGTATTGGCAGGCTGAATATAATGATTTTTCTTTTTTTTAATTGGCAGAAAAAATAATTACCTAAATAACCTGTTCTGCTTTTAACTCTCTTTGATTTGTACACTATGCTGAACCACATGATTACTCTTTTTAGTTTCTTCTTATATAAACACAAAAGCAGATTTATGTTAATCTCTGTTCACTAATCCCTACGTCCCACAGTTGTCCATCCTTGCCTTTTAGGAAAGTTACAATAGTGGAGTTTTGTAATGAGATACTGTATTCAGACATGATTTTTTTAAAATAAAATATTTACTGGAAAACTGTGGTCGCTGCTCTTATGCTGAAGACTATACATCAAATAAGTTGACAAAATACATTTTTTTATGTAGTATCACCGCAATGCAAGAGTAAGTTTATTTAGAATTCACAAAACTCAGTAACTCCCAGCAAGTTTTGGAAGGAACAAGCTATCCACAATGAATTTCAAATAAATAGTTTGCAGGTTACTTTCACTTCCCTTTTTCCTCCCTATCTCTTTCCTACTGTGTGCATCAGTTAGACACCTTTCATTTTAAAGATGAGCAATGTTTGGTAATTAAGGAAAAAAAACCAAACCAAAACACCAACCCTGGCTTTTAGGGCAATGAGCTTTTGCTTGTAGTTGGAAGTAGAATTTGACAAGGTGGTTTTTAAGTTGCTGGTGAATGCATTTACTCTGTGGTCGGTACTTTTGCAGGCCTGGGGTTCCTGTGACCATGCAGGCATTTTCCGAGGAGGACAGGAAGCTGTGGATGGAAGCCTTGGATGGAAAAGAAGCTGTAAGTGACTATTTTTTGTTTTCTTTAAATGTTCGTTGCCCCCTGCTTCCTGATCCCATTTATACTTAAATAAACTGGGATTATGTAGTTTGCAAAACGATATATTTAGCGAAGAAAGAATAAAAGTGATATAAAACTCAAGAGAGTGAATTGCTGAAGCTCAGCATAGAGAACTGTTAATGCTGATATGAGGTATTTTTCCTTGTAAGACAGCAATCGATTTTTGTAAGTGGTTTCCCATCACAATGATATTATTGATATTCTAGAAAATGTCTAGTATAAGCTTGTCTGCTTAGCCTTATGCTGACATACTGCATTCCAGTGGGAAGACTTGTGTGAGTTAGATATAAGGTGGTGGTGGTATTATTATTTTAAAACTAGATAAAACAAATCCATGTCAATGGGAGCAAGGTTGTACTCCAATTTGCTTAATTTCTGGTTCGAATCAGGAAATGGGTGTGAACAGCGGAATTGAAACACACTGCAGATCATCCTTACAATCGCAAATATTATGTTGGTCTTGGTTTTATGGGCCAAAAATAGTGGGGTTTTCTAGTCAATGACACTGTCGTGTCTGTCGCCAGTAGTTGGCTACTGGGGATTTTAGCAGTAGGTTTTAGTGAAGTCATTGTTGTAAAAATCTTTTTTCATCTGCAGAGGTGTTGATTACCGTCACGCATTGTCTGAGCTGGACTTTTCCAATAAGCTTACAACTTCTGGGAATGCAGAGCAGGGACATAATTCCCAAGATTCATCAAAGCAGTTCACAGTGGTTTGAGTGAACTTGAACTGTGGGGAAACTAACCTGCAGAGAAACATAGGAACATGGAGCACATAAATCACAGTTAATTTCAGTGGCTATAAGTAACATTGTTCTGCTCCCCGAGGAACTGTATTTGCTGAGAATTTTTTTTAAAATTTCACTCTTATAAAGTGCAATTATCTGCTTTCTGAGGGGGCATGGAGCTCTCATCCTGCTGTTAGAGCTGTTGTAGTTAAGGTGATATGTTCTAGCTATAAACAGCTGTATTTGTGCCTACTGGGCATTAAGATTTCCCCCAATTAAGATTGGGGGTGTCTTGGTTGTGGTTTCATAAATTCTTTAAAATAATTTATGTCTTTTTACTCTTTTTGTGTTAGCTGTTCATCAATTTGAATAGAGCAGATGCAAAACGAGAGGGAAGTAAGTATTTGAATTACTACTAAAGCTGATTTTTGTTAACATTTTACAATTGAGAAAGGCAAAGGTAATTTTTCTCCTATGGAACCCACATAATTAAATATTTTATTTTTATTCTTGAGTTCCACAAAAATAGTTTTGTGGATCTTGTAATTGATGGGGTTTTGTAGTAGTGCAGTTTAGTACACATGTAAGAATTGTAGGACTGGACATAAGCTAGAGAAATAGTTTGTTTTTGCCAATTTACTTCGTGCTTGAATTGACTCCAGAAAAGGTTAATTTGGATGTAAATGCGTAATAATTTCTTAATCCAGATTGTGTGTACACATCTGTTGGAATGCATACGTATCGTTTTAAAAGCAATCACAGCTGAACATATAGGTCAGCAAAAAACCTTGAATGCATGTATTTAAAATGTAAACCATAATGTGGAAGTAGAAGAGATGTCTTTCTTTAAACAACATTAGCTTCCTTCTGTTAGCAAAGTATATGAGCGAAAACAGTTATCCTTCTTGGATTATCAGGCAATTTATGCTTGCCTTTTTTTTGGTTAAAGCTGGATCTTGGTGTTATTAATAGAAGTTTTTCCACATTTTTATTTTCTTGGTGCAAGGTCAGGTCCCCGGGAGCAAGAAGGCCAGATGTTTGGGGGAAGGGCAGCTTTGCAATATAAGCTTTTAAATGAAGTTTTGTTGTGAAGAAAAAGAGTAAGATAGGAACAACAAAGGAGCGCTGGGTCTCAGCTGTTGTCCTGTTAATGCATCTGCTTTTATATAGTCAGATCATTAACTGCTGTGAAATGATATACATGTGTCCTGTATCTTTAGTGTGGGAATTTCTTTGGCTTAGGGTAGGACTCAGTAAAAGCCCTGCTGTTTATGATTATGGTTTTCATCATAAGTACTTCCTTGTCCCATTTGGTTAACTCTCTCAGATGTTGTCGATGCTGCAGTTAGTATTGTTAAGCTCCATTTTGCATCTGCCAACATATGCACCTAATCAGAGATCCCATTCTTCAAAGGCTGCTGCTGTGAACAGATTCAGTGAAGCCACTACCCCCAGAATGAGCCTTTACTTCGGCTAGGAGGGGTTGTGAAGGAAGAAAGGGGAATTTCTCTAGAAAAAGTGGTAAAACATTCCTTTTCCAGAGTATTTAGTTTTCCCTGAGAAGTACTAGCTGTGTGATTAAGTCCAGCCTTATCTTTCGGAGAAAGACATAATTGCAACGGTGCTTTAAAACTTTTCAAACTGTTTTTTTTCTTTCTTTTTAGGTGCACAATTGGATAAGATAGGGTTCACCGTCATCAAAAAGTGCATCAGTGCTGTGGAAACACGAGGTAATGATCAACCCAACCTGTATGTGGAGGTGGTGGAGCAGCTCTTCAAAGAAGTCCCGAGTGATCTAGTCTCTTGTAGATCCCTGGGAAAGACTTAACCTGGTAGATACTGCACTGAAAACACTGACCAGAGCAGGAGCTTCCTTCTGTGCAGTCCCAGCCTTTTATTTATCTTTCCCTCAAGAAATGTGTTTTCAAGAAGTGTTCAGAAGAGGTTAATTGCCCCTTTTGTGACAAAGGAAGCCAATGTTTATGTGCTGCAGCTGAGGAAAAAAAAAACCTGTGTCTTTTAGGCAATTCCTATAACTTCTATATATGCACTTAGTGTACAATATCATTAGGAAGACTGAGCAGCATTTGTGATACTAAAAGTTTAGCATTTAAACAGTAAGAAGTATTCAAAATCCTTTTTCTCTTGGACTTTTTTTTTTTGTATCAGTCCTGTCTGATGCATTAAATATGTTATTCCAGATTAGATCATATTCTATCTGGTGTTATTTTTGTTCATTCTGTTCTTTTGGGTATTTTTCAAATGAGTTTTGCCTGTCTCATCACTTTGAAATTTCAGTTACTGGCATTTACAATCAGAGTATTTCAGCTGGGAAACACTGCAGATAAAGCTGGCGTCCTACAGATAAGATGCCTTCACTGCAAAACCCTCCTTGGATATAGCCTGGATCTTCTCTTTGCAGAGGATGAGGCAGATTTTATGAAAAGGGCAATGTATGATGATGTAACGAAAGGCTGGTTTTGGTCTATAGCACAGTAACTAATTACCTATGACCTGGTCCTTGGTAAAACCTCTGACACTGTTTCCCACAGCATTCTCTTGGAGAAACTGGCTGCTTGTGGCCTTTGGTGGGTGGACTCTTTGCTGGGTAAAAAACTGGCTGGGCACAAAGGGTTGTGGCGAATGTTGTGAAACCCAGTTGGTGGGCGGTCATGAGTGGTGTTTCCCAGGGCTCAGTATCTCAGTATTGAGGCCAGTTCTGTTTAATATCGTTATCAACGACCTGGACAAGGGGATTGAGTGCACGCCTCAGTAAGTTTGCAGACAACACCAAGTTGGGCAGAAATGTCAACCTGCTTGACAGTAGGAAGCCTCTACAGAGGGATCTGGACAGGTTGGATGGATGGGCCAAGGCCAATGGGATGAGGTTCAACAAGGCAGAGTTCTGGGTCCTGCCCTTGGGTCCCACCAACCCCCTGCAGCGCTCCAGGCTGGGGGCAGAGTGGCTGGAGCTGCCTGGCAGAAAAGGACCTGGGGGTGTTGGTGGACAGCCGGCTGAACAGGAGCCAGCAGTGTGCCCAGGTGGCCAAGAAGGCCACCAGCATCCTGGCCTGTGTCAGGAACAGCGTGGGGAGTAGGACCCGAGAGGTGATCATCCCCCTGTACTGGGCACTGGTGAGGACCCACCTCGAGGGCTGGGTCCAGTTTTGGGCCCCTTCCCACAAAAAAGACATTGAGGTGCTGGAGTGGGTCCAGAGAAGGGCAACGGTGCTGGTGAGGGGTCTGGAGAGTAAGTCTTGTGAGGAGAGGCTGAGGGAGCTGGGGGTGTTCAGCCTGGAGAAGAGGAGGCTGAGGGGAGACCTTCTCGCTCTCTCCAACTCCCTGAAAGGAGGGTGTAGCCGGGGGGGTCGGTCTGTTCTCCCAAGGGACAGGCGATGGGACAAGAGGAAATGGCCTCAAGTTGCGCCAGGGGAGGTTCAGGTTGGAGATTAGGAAAAATGTCTTCACCAAAAAGGATTGTCAAGCATTGGAACAGACTGCCCAGGGAGGTTGTTGAATCACCATCCCTGGAGGTATTTAAAAGACAGGTAGATGTGGTGCTCAGGGACATGATTCAGTGGTGGTTTTGGCAGTGTGATGTTAATGGTTGGACTCGATGATCTTAAAGGTCCCTTCCGACCTGGATGATTCTACGATTCTACCTTATAATACCTTATCAATCATGCTTACTGTAAGCAGTGTGGAGTCCACTATGTTTTGGTTTATTATCTATAGGTGTGTTCAAATAGTTTTCTTCAAGTAGTCTTTTTTTTTTTTTTTTTGATACCATAACTGGAAAAAATGTGATCACTTTCTTCATGAAGTAAAAAAAAATGGAAAAATGGGTTAGATATGGAGTTTCTTCTTATGGCTGTGAGTGGATAGGTTAAACTGAGAGGTGGTTCAACTCCACTCTGTCCTTCATGCCTTGATTTAGGGGCATGTAAGAAGGTGCAAAATATATGTGCAACCCCAGCTAATATCATTCTTTGAGACAGTCGGTAAGCTTGCATGGGGTAGAAGTGGGTGTCCCTGTAGTGGGATCTGCCCTGAAATGTACTTGGTAGAGAACTGAAGTTACCAAATTTAGCTGCACTGTGTCCTGTTTTCGGAGATCTTGCAGCTTCGCTGTCCCTTGGACACAGCCTTTGTAAGACCTGCAGTCAGTAAAGTGCTTTGTGGTAATTACTACCAAGGAAAATGACTTTTATCTATTAATTTTGCTTTGGGAAGTACTTAAGGGAGAAAAAAAAAAAAAACAAACCAGTATTCAATAAATATTTATTTTCCCAGGGTTTCAAGGATGGGTTTAGGTGAGGTGCTACCTTCCAGGAACTCAGCAATCTACCTAGCTCCGTTTCAATGAACTCGTTTCATCCATTGCATGTCAAGCAGTTGTTGCTGATTTTCTGCTTACCGATTCTGAACTTAACATCAACTGCATTTTAAAAAAAAAGAAAAAAAGAAAAAAAAGCTTAACAAACAAAATCCCGACAGACCGAAGCATTTCTAAAGCATCGGTTTCTGTTTTCTGCAGAAGCTGCAGGACCTTCTGCTGATGTCTGCTGAGCTAAAGAAACGGAGGGCCAGGAGAGCATTCGGTTGTTTGCTTCAGAAGGGGTTGGGCCAAATAGTTGTTTGGTGAAGAAAATCCATCTTTCAGGCTGCAGATTTTATGCGTATACTTGTGCATAAAACAATTTTTACTTGATTTATTTTACTTTAATGATAACGCATCAAAGGCAAGTTATGCTCGGCAGAAGAAAACAGGACAGATGCCTCTTCAGAGACTGTGCTTGTGTGCCATGTTTTTATCTCTTTTAATCATAATGGGTGTGAGGTTGGCGTGGGTGGAAAGAGAGGACAGTCTAGTGTGGGTGGAAACTGAGAATAGTCTTGTCATGTCATAGCAGAAAAAGTCTGGTATTCGGAGAGAGAAGAGCATAACAGAGATATTGAACATAAACTTGTCAATGGCTGGATAATTTTTTTCTCAGTTCCCTTTTTATAAAGCCAAAAAGGAAATTATTTGCTCTGAATGAATAGAAGAATCCAAGGCAGTGTCTCGATTAAAATCTTCTGGTTCAGCATTGTCTGTGCTTTACCTGGTAGGACACACTGAGCCATCGAGATATGTAGCCTGTCTCTCATGCACCGAGCACCATGCTGGTTGGATGTCCCCCCCCGTGTTTTGTGTCTGAGGAGAACATCTTGGGATTCTGTTAGAAGTATTTTATTTAGAATTCTGTGCTAAGAATAATACAACGGGGTAAAAGTCTATGGGAACGTCGGAGCTGTTTGCTCCGGTAGTGAAGACTCCGTGCGTGTGTTTTTTGTGTGCAAGTGGGTGGTTGTACCTTGTGGGAGGATGTGGTAGGTAAGTGTTTGCAGGAGCGGTGTTTGTCTTGATTTTAAAACTCCTGGAGCTGCTAATCTGAGCTGCAGAGAGAGATGGCAGCATCGAGCTGTCTGTCCAGTCTGCCTGCTCGCGAGAGAGAAAGAAGATGGTGAGGAAAAGTAGAAAACCTTTTCACGTAATAAAAAAAAAAAATAATCTGGCTTTACCTCGAATTTAGAGTGTCACTTGTATGACTGTTTCTGTGTTATGCAGTTTGATATCAAAAGTTGTGTTTTCAGCTATATTGCTAGTCTGTGTGAAGCCCATGCACCGTGGCAGCCACAAACTAAACTTGCCCACGTACCTTGCATACAATAGTAGAAATCACTATTTTCATTCCAATCCCTTATTTTGCGAAGTATGTTTCACAAGTTACGTACCTGTGCCAAATTCCACTATCAGACGGCCAAACATCTCGAGAAAATGTATATCTGAAGAAAATGATGCTGCAGGGCTTTACTGCTCAAAGTTGCCAATAGTCTGAACCCTTCAACGTTTTCGGGGGTAAGCTATTCCTTGCAGTGAGTCATCTTGTCAATTGTGTTCTGTAAATGCCAAGCGTTACCACTCTTGGATCTGCTGAAGATCCGAAATGCACAGATTAAATCAGAAACGGTACTGTTTCAAGCCAGGTTTGTGTACTCGAAATAAAACCTGGCTTAAAGGTATTGTTTGAAGGTCTCATTTAAAACTGCATTGAAATATGAATTTCTCTTTGCGCTTCTTGATGTCTACTAGCAATTAGTTGTGCTTTTTTTAGGTTGATGAGTTTGAAACTGATCAGTTATCTGAAAATTGCTGTCACAGACTCATGATTATTGCCTTGGTTTCAATACTGTTGTAACTTCAGAGACTTTTACGTATCACTCCTGTTTTAATATCGAGCGATAGTTTCTGTGGTTTTACCTTCATTATTTTTAAGCCTGTAAATGTATGTTTGGGGTCAGCCCAGTTTGGTTCCCCCTAGTTTTAACGTTAAAAGCACAGGAAGTCACAAATCAACTCCTGAGACAAGCGAAAACTGAGCTGTATTTGATTGTTGTCAGTATTTCTTCAGTTTTTTTAGCTTCCTGCGTATGATGCAGAGGGCTTCTTCTGTGGTGCTCCAAGCAGTGGAGGACACTGTATAAAAAGAGTGTGATGCATTTAGCCATGGCATTAAGAAGCTCAGTGTTAGTTTTGTACCAGAGTTTTCATGGCCACCTCTGAGAAATTGGAAGTAAATAATTGCAGCTCTCGGGGTAGATTCCTTGTGCATCCTTGTTTGGAGTGAATCGAGGACTATGTTTATTTTTTTTTAATTATTATTGTTGGCAGTATTTAAATGGTGTATAGCATGCCGTCACACTGTTCTTCTGCAGATCATTGGAAAACTTTCTTGGTTGGGTTGATAACTTCGTATTTTGGGAAGAATAGTCCTGTGGCCACATAACTTTTGTGGTTCTTTTGTTTGCGTGCAGCTGAACTGTGAGCGGGTTGTGGGTTTTGATGACATAATGGAGATCTGGCTTATTCTCTTAATTTGAGCCAGCTCTGATCATGACATCCAGCTTAAGGCTCAGCATCGTTGCAGTGGTGCCTGCATCCTGGGGGAAAGAAAAGAGTTTTGCCCAGGTGGAGCAACCAAGAGAAAGGTTGCCACGGGCCATCAGCTTCCCCCTTTCTTCTAACAAGGAGGAGTTCAGCAGGCTCTCAAAGATCTGGGATGGCTGAGAAGGCTGCAGGCTGTGTGAGGAAGAGGAAGGGGGTGGGAGAAGAAGGAAAGGATGGAGCACGGCTAGGCAGGAGGAGGAGGAGGTAGAAAATGCAAATGTCTCTCCACCATATTGAGAATTACTGCTGTGTATTATGGTTGTCTCTGACAGCAATTCATTAAAAGGCTAATGATTTTTACATACTTCATCTAATATTTATTCGGGAAGAAACTTTTTCTCCTATGACTGGTTTTAATTTTCCTTCTCTGGGTTGGAACGGCTTGGCGTTGAAACTGGGAATTCTCCACAAGTCTTCCTTTGTTGAAGGATATTTTGAATAAGAATACCACATAATCTGTTACTTGAAAAGATTTCCTTGGAGTAGAAACACAGGTATTTTGTGGCATTTCTCCTCTTCCAGGCCAACATGAATACAGAGGTAGAGTATGGTGGTGTTTGTAGATGGCTGCTTATTATGTGGCCTCAAACATCTGCGTCAGCTTCAGGACTGTAATATTTTACCTCCCACTGTAAGGGCTCTGAAACAACGCCCAGAGGAAGACATGCCTTATTTTGTCCTTTTTCTTCCCTGTCCCTTCTCTCCCTCCGATTTTCCTTCAATTTAAATTCATAGTTTTCCTTCCCTGGGGATAAAACTGGGTATGGTGAAGGAAGGCAAAAGCAGGAGAAGAAAAGGGGTTGAGAAGTGAACGTGAGGACGGAAGGGCACTGGGGAATGAGAAGAAAGTGGTCCAGTGTGAAATGAGAGTAGGGAACTGAAAATATTATGCTGGTGGTGGCTACTCTGTTCATCCCAAAGAAAACCAGAAGCACCGATTTCAGTAACCTGTGATGGTGCCTCTGGACGTAACTAGAATGTGGACCACAGTGGGTTGGACTGGGGCCTCGTGTGTTACATGAAAAACGTTTACAAACTTGAAAAAACATTGGTTTTGAGGACTGGGAATAGGCTCAAGTTTTTCTTGATTTTATCCAAACTCTTTTCGTCAGCCGCATATTTGGAAAAAAGCAAAATTACGTTTATTAAAGAAATCTTAATTTAGCATTTGTCGGTTCAGTTCTTGCGTTATTAGAATGTGGGCGCTGATGTAAAAAGAAATACCTGAAAACAGCTAGTGATTTTTTAATTTGTCTTTTTTTTCAAGCAAAGGTTTGTCTTTATGTGCTTCTACTCCCAGTTTCTGAAGTGGAATTGAGGTACATGAAACCTTTTTCAAAACATAACGTGAACTTATCTTAAAAACATAGAAAAACAAAAGGATTCTTGCACTACTTCATTTAGAATGTTGTTCACATGGCTGTGTTAATACTCTGTAGTGTTTATGTCTTTGAGGACAATTTGTTGCCCGGGGAAAAGCTTTAATGCTAAATTTGACTGTGGTTGATCTTCTGACCTTATTTTTTTTTTTTTCTCTCCTTTTGCGTAATAGGTATAAATGACCAAGGACTTTACAGAGTTGTGGGGGTGAGTTCAAAGGTCCAGAGACTTCTGAGTTTGTTGATGGGTATGCCTCTATTTTACAATCATTTTTTCAATGTTTTGTTTCATGTTGTGTTACTGCCAATATTTAGTTTGAAAGGTATCTGCCTGTAGTTGTTCTTTTTATGGGCCAAATCGAGTTTACTTTCGTCCATGTAAATAATCCCCGTCTCATTGTAAGTTCCCCTGGTTTAGCAAGACAAAGATTAGTCGGTAGGAATAAACTAAGACTAAACTGCTGTGGGGCTTGTAGGAGCAAATCACGGGCTTTGGGCGAGGTTGATGGAAGTGGGATTAAAGCAGCCGAAGTTGAAGGGTCTGATCAGAAAATTCAGAATACAGAATCAAGAAAGTTTGAAACTTATTGCTTCGTTGTTCGAAGTTGCCACCTTTCTTCTCCCATATCTAAGAGGTACAGGTGTACACGCCCCTCTTTAGTTAATCCCTGTGCAAAAGAAGACATTTGGTTTAAGCCTACTGGCAAAGAGCTCTTTGGTTTAAGAGGAGGAATATGATATACGTATTAATAATAACTGTGTGCCAAGGCGAGAGACAGATGGCGAAAGGATTTGTTTTTATAAACTTAGTAGTATAGCTCTTATATGTGGGTAATGTCTTAGTCTCTCTTATACCTAGTTAGCCATGTGTAGCTTTTAAGATTTTTTTAATTCATAAAATTATTCTCAGAAACTTCCCCCCCCTGCCCCCTTTACTTTCTGAAAATTTTGATGCGTCTTTAATCCCGGTGACTGTAGTTCTCTTGCCATTCTGCTGTCCCTAGGGAAAAATGAAAAAGAGGGATTGGCACCTGAATGAAATCTCTTGTCTGCCTGGTATCTCTCACCAAAGAAGTAGCCATGACTGCAAGATGTGTCGTGTTTCCCGGTTTCTTGTCCTGAGCACTGACAGTACACGCAGTCAGACAAGACCGCTGGGATTAGTTCATTTTTATAGAGCTTCCAAACCTGTCACTTGACAGCAAAGGTCTGATTCTCAGGGATTCATTGGTATGCAAAGAAGCTTGTTTGCAGTTTGCACCAGGCTCTTCTCCAGAACCATGCATGCTCCATCTGTGCTGATAACACAGTGTTCTTTGGCACTGCAAACTGGAGGAAGCCAGAAAGTGAATTCATTTCATTACCCCAGACATTATGTGAATGACAAAGCGCTTTTATATTATATGCTGCTGTCAGTTCAGTGCCACCTGTAAGACTTTTTCTTTTCCTTCCTTTATATTTTTCAAACAGGCTGTCTCTTCAGAAATGATAAGACATCAGGCTTGAGGACCTGCATGTCATATCAATCTGTCATAGTGACCTTGCTAAATATTAATTTATTATATCTTACTTTAATCAATATTAACAGCACCCTGAAGTTCTCATTATTAGTGCACATAAACCTGCCTGTATCTTTAAAGTATTGTAGCAAAAGAATCTTTCTGGAAATAAGAACCGAGATTAATACAAATGACTGATCTATAACAGATTCTGATGGTTGTTTATCTGTGTTGGAGTTAGCCTCAATAAACAATAACCATCTTTAGCCATTGATCATAGGAAGAATGACGCGTTGTCACTCTCTAAGAGAGTCTCAATTAAATGCATTTGGTGCCATAAGATGTTTTTCAGTTTTGTACTTACTGGCTTAGCTTGGGCGTGCAGGTCTGGCAGGCAAATTTTCCTCTTTGCCATTAGCGGTATCCAAATTAAATAGACTCAAGTTGCCAGTGGTTCGGTAGCAGCTGGAAGAGTTTACTGGGGATTCCAGCATCTGCTTTTAGTTACTTTTTTAAAATTAGAAACATTTTTTTTTTTTTTTGTCATTCCCGAGATTCATATATTTATTTGAAGTAGGAAGAATATAGTGGTATCAAGACGAGGCAAAATACTGAACAGAAAAAAGTTCGGGTGCAAGCAGGTGCTCTTTTTCTGATGATTTGTTGAAAGTGATCCTATCTGTGCTCTTCATCTGTCTGTCCTCAGAGAAGAATAAAGAGGGTTTCTTTTTGATATAGAGCGGTACAGAGAATTTAAAATGACTGATTAATCTTTAATCCTTTGTCTCTGGGTGTACTCTTAGATACCCTTTTATATGAAAGATCTTTTCAGAATCATAGAAGCCTCATATTAACTTTCTGTATTTTAAAATGTTTGATAAGATTTCAAAGTATTTTAAGCTACCTCTCATTGACCGTGAGATTCACAGTCTGAAAGGCCCAGAGTGCAAAAAGAAAGTCTTCCAAATGGTACCCAGGGCGTAATAGCGTGCAGTTTTGTATCTTTTTCAGAGTATTTTCTATAAAATTGGGGAAAGTGCATTGAGAGTCAAGAGAGTATGAGAAGACCAAGATATGCTTTTCTAATACTATGAATGTACAGATTTACATCTTGAATGTAAAAATCTAGTGAGAGTAAGTATTCTGTAAAATGAGGGTCAGCAATTAAATATGCAGATCCTAAAAAAAAAAGAAAAAGAAAAAAAGTTAATTTTGCAGTTAACTTAATCCTTGAAGTGACGTGTAACTAGCCCTGTGCTATGGTGACCAGTTTTGCAGCGTTAATCTTGCCTAAATTTAAGTGAGGCATTTGGTGAGGAAAACGCTCATTATATTTCAAACGAAAACGTTAAATTAATCCGATATCTCATTGTAAACAGGGATACAGAATGAGGACGTGCAATGTTGTGGGGAACCTGCTGTAAGCAGCGCAGAGCGCGTTGTCAGCTGTCAGGGGGCTCAGGTCCCGAAAGGCGTCAAGGACCAATTCCTGTCTCATCTGCCATCCACGTAATAAATGTGACGTGGTTTATTTCATACAAGCTGCCTACGTAGGTTTATGAGCAAACTGCTATGTGGGTCAGCTTTCCTGCAGACCCTGGCTCATGGGGAAGCAGCAGAAAAGGACTGGAAGCTTCTACCGCTGAGTTCAGTTTTGCTTTCTGGTACTGCCTGGTGTGAAAAATGCCAGACATCACATATTGTAGAAGAAAACTTTCAGGTACCTCTGCCTTCTGGAAACCAGCAGCTTTCCAAACAATGACGTTGAACTCCTTATTATTTTATATACAGCAAATGACACTATGAGTATACTCCCACCGTGGGCACATTGCATATGAAAGCAGAGAGAGAGAGTCTCCTCCTAACCTAGTTTAGTGAACTGGACTGTTTTTATAAACTCTAGCGCCGTTATTGTCAGAAAGATTTGCATAAAATTTAGAGCTGATCTGTCAAAAGCTGTTCCGTAACTGTGCACGGTTATTTTTATCTGCGTAAGGTTGCCATGCGGTGCGCGGTGGCTGCTACGTGAGCAAGCAGCATGAAAACTAGTTAGAGTCATTTTTGAAAATCCCAGTTGAAGTTCCAGTTCCTGTAATGGCCTGGGATGTTTGAAGTAGAGGGGAAAAATGGTGCGGGAACAGTCAAATATGGGGTGGGGGGGGGCAGAGCTATGTAATGTCAAATCAGAACTGAACAAAATTTTAAGTCATGAAGTCTTGATGGTTTCAACAGCCAAACTGCGGGTTGTTTGGGGTTGGTAGAAGGGCCAGGGTTGTTTTTTTGGGTTTGTTTCCCACCCTCAAGAGATAATGAAATATTTCAGCAATACCCTCTATTTTTTTTTTTATTTTAAGAGGCTCGCTTTGAGATTCAGACGCTTGTTATTTTCCTCCCCAAATTCATCAACAAATTTCACATAACTGAGCGCATCCTTTGACTGTAAAACAGGTTGATGATTATTAGGAAGGAGTTATTTAAAAACTGGATATTACATAGTGGTTTAGCAAGAAAATCCCCTTAGATTTCACTAGTTTCTGATGCGATGGCAGTTTTTATTTAATTAATTCAGCAGAAAGGTTTTCTTCTCAAAAAAGAGAATTTGAACACAGGAACATTTAGCGTGCTACATAGAGGAAAAAAGAAACTTTTTCCTGAGACGATCTTGAGTATTTTTTGGTGGTGGTTGGCTCGTAACAATTTGGGAGAAAATGTTATCTGACTTGTATTTTAAAATGAGATTTAAATAATTGATATAACGAGGGAGAATATTCAGTTACAGAAATAATTGCTTGGCACAGCCTTTAGAACAGAATTATTTTGTCCCCGTAAAAGGACTGCACCTTTAATCAGGGATCCTAATTTGATTTTTTAAATGTGTCTGTCGTTTGTCTGACAAGCAAAGTAACAAATGAATCCTGAACGGTATGAACTGGTCAACACGTAATCTGTGTCGGCTACTGCTGTAGTTCGCTGTAGGGACTGATGGAAACGTGTAGCAGTAATAATAACAGAAGCTCGAGCATTTGAAGGTACCAAATTGGGCTCTTTTGGCCATATACACCTGATCATCTCGTGTTAATTAGCTATCGCTTCCTGGTTTGAGGCCCAAAGGGGTTAGGTTTTTTTGGATTGCACAACGTTCTGGGGTGCTGTGTTGTTTTCTGTGGTCTTCTATACCTTTCACCTGGTGAGTCCTTCAGACTTGGGACAGTTCAATTTGATCTGTTGTGGTACAAGACTCTCCCAGCTCACCTGGGAAAAGATGGGAGGAGATCTGTGAACCTGACAAACAGCCAAGCAAGCATTTTTTCCCTAAAGCTCATCAGGGAAGGGAAACGTTCAGGCCATCTTGTAGAAGAACCTTACTGATAGAGAAGAATCCTTTTTCCAACATTTGAAGCAACTTTTGAAGGTTTTCACCCAATAAGGAGGGTCATACTTCACTTTGGCTATTTTCATCAGCAGTCCAAAATAACAGTTTACAAGAAAATGTATGGAAAGAATTCAAAAACGTGTACTTGCGTTTTATATAAAATAGGAAAAGATAAGATATGCTTAGTGGGTCTTTTTTCTAAACTGTTTTTGTACATCTTCCTGTGTTTGTGTGCATCTTTCTGTTTAATTAAAGGGTGTGAAAATATCAATTGCTATAGAGATCTTTTTACATGAAAGTGATTTTTTTTTTAAACCTTCATTAAAGAAAAAAATCAGTAAATCCTTCTTAAAATATGGAAATAGAATTTATAAGGAGGTTTGTGTATTAAGTCTTAGTATAAACTAATAGTAAGGAGGACATATTTCTTCTACTTTCGTGTTAGCAAATACATAATGATAAAATTCAATTGCCATTCGTGTAGGGCATACTGATTTAGAATTCCCTTTTTTTCATGTCCTTCTTCTCTTTCTGGTTATTTTCTAGATGCAAAAACCTGCAACGAAGTTGACCTAGAAAACTCTGTAGATTGGGAAGTGAAGACAATTACTAGTGCTATGAAGCAATATCTGCGGTAAGCCCCTCTTTTTCATTTATTTATTTTCTAGACTATGAATTCTGTATTCTAATTCTCCTATGCAGTGTATTAAGCTACATTACTTCCTTTTCCTATATTTTGAATAGAATACAGGTTCTACATTGTGCAAATAACGTGTTTGTTACTTGTCTTGGTGGAAGCAAAATAATTTAGCAACGCTAATACTCGTCTTCAAATGAGACAAGTCCCCAAACATTTCTGTGTTAGGTAAATCAGCCTTTTACTGATGGTACAGAAACCTGAATTGTTAGTAAACTCACTGAGAGTCATTACTGAAAATCTGCTAAGATTGTTAAAAGAGTTTTTTGCCTTTTGGTGTTTTAAAGTGGTAGAATGAAAGGGGAAAAGGTTATGAGTTTCTTAATATGTTCCTTTTTCTCTTCTGGCCCTTGCTGTGATGTTCTAGGTGCAATAGTAATAATATTTTGAGCGTTAAAAGTAAGAATTTTAAATGTGTTCTCAGTTCAAATGGCTTGGCCAATTCCTGATCAAGATGTTTTAGTGAATTGCCTGAGAACATAGACCATAGAACTTCTGTGTGTCTCTCGTAGTGTAATACAAATACAGCATGTTTAATCTGCTGGTTTTATGAAATGAAGTATTGCTGCAACCACTATCAAAGAATACTGAAGAATTATTATCAAGATAAAAGTCTTTTTTACAGAGCGTAGGAAAGAATTTAAAAATCGGAAAGAAAAAAAGTGCACGTGATAAAATGAAATATTTTCTTCCTACAGTATTTGCCATCTGAGTGTTTACTCCAGTATTTCATAAGCATCGGTAAAGTCATCTTAATAAATGAAGGTCTTAACTCTGATTTCTATTATTCAGTACATTTTTCATTGATGACTAAGGTTTTCAATTTAAATTTTTCTATTTGAAATGCTTGAGAATTTTGATTTGGGGATGGCTACTGTTGAGCAAATTTACTGTTTTAGGACCTTTTTTTTCTTCCCAGTAAGACATTGACTTGTGATTCTTTGTATTTTAAAAACCCCAATGGAGAATTAATTACATAGTATACGTATGCCATCTTCATCCGAGTAAGGATCTCAGTGTTGTAATTTGAGGAGGTGCGTTATGATGGACTGGAGGCATCACTTCAGCTCCTGGAAGGTCAATAAATGTATTTAGTTTTATTTTCCTGATAATATTGACTTGTCTATTCGTGCTGGAAATCATTGAATTCAAGGGCCACCGTAACAATGGTTGCCTCTAGTGTGAGGATTATACTACTGTTGAATTATACTAATGTTGAAAAGGTTTCTTGCTTAGAGTAAACACAGCTAGAAAAGAGTATAGCTAAATTTATTACGTCGTCTTTGTTTTACAGAAGCCTTCCAGAGCCACTGATGACGTATGAGTTGCATGGAGAATTCATCGTTCCTGCCAGTAAATATAATGACTGTAGTTCCAATAGAAATCTTTTCTTAGAATACTGTGGCGGCCTTAGGAGCACGCTGCAAATGCAATTTCAGAAAAATTCTTCAACCTAGTAAAAACATAGGAATAAGAAATAATAAATAGAAATAAGGAATCATAAAAATATGTAGGTTTTTACCAGTGTTCAGTTCTAGTCTGTGTTACATATGACATATCTATTGACAGATAAGCTTGTGACAGACTTAACAAAGTGCAATTTTTTATTGGAAAAACTTTTGGATAGACATTGTGAACTTTCATTCCTATTATCTTAATTATATAATGATAAACATCTACTTAGATTTCTTTTTTTTTCTTCTTCCATTTATAAAGACTACGAAGCTTAGTAAAAGAAAACACACTAATTTGGGCTCATTTGAATCGGGCACAGCTGCCTGACCCTTGTTTTCAGCGCCCTTAGCTCCGCGTCCAGGCTGGCTTGAATGTTCCTCATATATTAGTAGAAAAAAGGAAAGAGCAGGCCAGATTTTACGCTACGGCAGTTCAAACACAGACTTGGAGAAGACACAACAGCATTTGTAGTTCAGCTGTATGTTATCTAATGTACATGGAATTTTTTTTTTGGAAGAGGGTGGAGGGAAACTGTGTAAGAAAATTTTTTGGCAAAGTATCAAACAGATATTTAGCTGATTTTTCTTTCCAGCCTGTAGCACTTCTGGCAAACTGTGGAAAGCAAAATTAAAATAAACTTTGAGACGATTGCTTTATCTTCTTTGGATTGCTGTTATGACTTTCCAGGACTGCAGATTGTGTTCACTTGTGGTCCTTAATTCAAAACGAGAATTAGCCGATGAAATTAATTGCCAAAACACATTCTAGAGGCCAAGTGCTTCAACAAAATTCAACATACTTACCTGGATGGTGCGTCTGCCCATTTGTATTGGAAAGTGTTAAAATAATTTCTTGACCTATGAAGTTTTGCCAGAAGCTTCTCACTTTATTTTCCTTTCCTCTATTTTCTCTTCCAATAAAGGGATTCAGTTGAAGTTCCCTGTTTTAAATAGTACAGTGTTTGTAAGCCGTAAACAATTTTGTAGAGGGTTTGATTTTATGGAGTGGGGAGGGAAATCTAATCAGTGTTGCAGATCTGAGTTACGGTACGCTTAAAAATAGGTAGTCAGTGTTGTTTCCTATGTTGGCTATAAAAAAACCAACAACACCGGGAATAGTAGGGAATATCCTTTCCTCTGCAACTATTGCAGGGGGGGCAGGGAGGAAAAGGCCAAAATTAAAAGGTTCTCCTTTCAGTTTCCTTTTCTTTATACATATCAGTGTAGGCTGAAACGGTATAAGCTATTCTTTAATTAGAGTTTGTGATTTCACATGTATATAAAATAGTCTTGCTTTAAAGAAGGCTTATGTTTTTCTGGCTCTCTGAATTTTGATTAGCTGACTGGAAGCTAAACGTTTTGCATTTTGTTAGCCTTTCTTCTTGCAATCTGTGCAGGGGTGTTCACTGCAAAAGAATAAAAAAACAACCCTGAAATCTGTAGCGATATGCAAAGAGGAAAAAAAATAAAGAAAAATCTGTAGCAGTATGCACTGAAGAAATATGGTGGTATTTTATATGAAATACTTTTAACAGACACGGTTGCCTTAAAGTAAAATAGGACCTGATGGGTTGTCCTGGTGTCAAAACTTCTTGCATTCAGAGTAGGTTCTAAATTTTATATACCTTGTACTAAGTATTATTATATACGAGAGAAATACTTCCACTCCACTCATTGTAACCATGACTGAGATGTAATTTTGCGATTCAATACAACTTTGAGAAATAGGAAGAGGAATTATTTTAATCTTTTACAGATTCTTGTTTTCGTCTGTGTCCTAGTGAAACTTAGAGAGCCCAAAATGATTCAGTTCAACACAAAAAAATAAAAAGCCCCTTGTTTATCTTTGCTTTATATATATCTAGTACTGCACTAGAGAGGGATGTTTTGTTATTCAGGGGTCTTTATTGTAGTAATTTCACTTGGTAGGTTTTTTGCATGATTATTTTTCTGTGTCGTCCGATGTCATTAGATTTTCTGAGCGTGTGTATCTTCTGCACACGTAGTCTTAAGCAGTTTCCAATGTGAGGTAGTATAAATGCAGTATCATTAGCTGCATAGTACCAACAAAACTGAATTCTAATGAGGAGGACAATCAGTTAATGATGCTAAAATATAAAGCAGTGCAGTTCCACTCCGTGGCACCCAGTAATGTCGCTCCTCACCTTGCAGTATATTCATAAGCAGACGAGTCCAATGCAGCAAAACAATAACTACATCTGTCGGGTTTTAAAAATAGATGAACAAAGGCATCCTTTTGCAGGTGGATTGAAAGACGAGTTTACAAAATAAGCAAATAAGTTGATAATTCTAGAACAAGACTTCTTGTGAAAACAAGGCGCATATGTTCGATATTGCTATGTTTGGAGGTACACAAGTGGTGGAGCAAAGTATGTGCAGTATGTTTCTGTGCAGGGGCTAGGAGAAGCTTTGTGTTTCTGTGGATTTTATTTCATTTTTATTTTTTGAGATCATTATTTATTTCTGTGTCCCGTAGAAAGTGGGAGTCCTGAATCTCGAGTTAATGCTGTTCACTTCTTGGTCCATAAACTCCCAGAAAAGAACAAAGAGATGCTGGAAATTCTGGTGAAACATTTAGCGAAGTAAGTGTTACGACCTGCTTTCTTACCTTGTCACAACTCTTGTCCTTACCTTTGTTTAACTAGAGAGGGCCTTAAGTTAAGTGTGGCTGGAGCTGAAGCCCCTCTCCATGCTGTCATACACAATACCAAGAACATAAACGTGCAAAAGCAGAGAAGACGTTTGACTCGTGCTGTGTGTATTTTGGAGGGAAAGGCAGAAATCTAATCCATTAATGAAGCCATATAAGTATTTACTTTAGCAGTCCTGCCAGCGGTTGAGGGCTTGATTGAAGTGAGAAAGGGAACATTATACTTTCTTTTTGCAAATTCTGGCAAAGTGAATAGTGGAGATCTGTTAGCAAATTTAAGTTGGTTTCACACTTGCCCTGGTCCAAGGCTAAGTGCATTTTATATATTTAAGTTCAGTAAGAGACTGCTTTTGTTTTTAAATTGCCAGTGGAAGAATGGCTTTTCTGTTTTCCAGAATTCAGTAAGACTTTATTTGAAGAAACTTTGCACAAAACAAACTTCTAAAACATAGATTAAGGAAATGTAATGTTTTCATTTGTAGACTGCAGTTTCCAACAGTAATGGAAATTTTTCATAACCTATTTCCTGTTTTTTCCTTCAATTCTTTTCAAAAAGTGTTTCAAAGCACGCCAAGAGGAATCTAATGACTGTGGCAAATCTAGGGGTAGTATTTGGACCAACCTTAATGAGGCCACAGGAAGAAACTGTAGCAGCCATCATGGACCTGAAGTTTCAGAACATCGTCGTTGAAATCCTGATAGAAAATCACGAGAAGGTAAGCTTTGATACATCTCTGCCTTTCTGAGTGTTGTCTAAAACGATCTACTAGGCTTAATGGGTAGAGTGGAGTTCAGTATGATGTTAAAAGTAGCTTAATTATAAAGAATATCCTCTACACACTGTACGCTTTTGGCTGTTTATACTTGATAAATATTCCTGTTCGCGGGTAAACTGGTATTTCAGAATAGATATTTCCTGGCAATTGTGGTGCTTCTGTGTGTATGGTGGTCAAATAGATTTTCGTGATGATATTTCCATGTTATTTTTTTCCTGAGCAAAAACGATACAGGACTGGAAAAGAGAAAGCCCAGGCTCAGTTTTTAGGTCTTCCATTAAGTACTTTAAACAGGATCTGAATTAATTGTTCTACATCTTCATTTTTCTCAGAGTTTACAGAGTTAAAGGAAATTTTTTCTATACTCTGAATTTTATGGGTAAAAAGCATTATGAGAGTGTCAGGTATTAACATTTCCTTTGTTTTCAGCTGGATGTGTGTTATTTTAAGCCTTTGCATTTGAGGTAATGCTGAAAATAGAAGTTGTTGCTGCTGCTGTGGCAGCTGCCAGTTACTAAGGTGTCTTACGGATACAAGGTACTGTCCAGAATATCACTGCATGTAATCTGGGATCTAAAATTTAAAAAAAAAAGAAAAAAGTCTGGTCTCTTTGTTTGGGTACTCCTTTGGGAATCCTTTGTGTCTAAACCGATTTCTGGAACTGGATTTTTGAGGTACTTTGCTTGTACTGGGAGGAAGGGCAGCATCTCCGTCACTCTTAATGTCAAAAAAAAGTGTTTTAGAAAAATTTCAGGATGTGATTTTTTTTTTTTCCTCTCTTCTTTCTTAAGTACTCCCAGCATTGAAATAGCTACTTCTTTTAAAGGTTAACAGTGTTGAAATTGGCTGTCTAAGTCAAGTCTTATCTACTCTAAATAATATCTGTCTCAAGTTTTTCTGACAACGTAATTGCACTACCACCCTGAGTGATCCAGGCCGGGCAAAGTGGGCGTCTGTTGGCATAGCTGTGTCCACATGGTGGGTTTTGTTGGCGTGGTTGACTTAGGGTGTAATGCTGCCCTCACACACGCGCATTGAGCAGACATGGTATTGTTCTGTTGGAAAAATACTGTGCTGCAGACCTGACTCGAGTTCTAAGTGGTAAATATTCCGAGAGTTGTAAGCCATGCTATTCGTTTTGGACCTTCTAAATGAGTGCTGTGTTCAGTTCTGGGCCCCTCACCACAAGAAGGACATTGAGCGTGTCCAGAAGAGAGCCACCAAGCTGGGGAGGGGTCTGGAGAACAAGTCCTACGAGGAGAGGTTGAGGGAACTGGGCATCATGTTGAGTTTGGAGAAGAGGAGGCTGAGGGGAGACCTCCTTGCCCTCTCCAGCTCCCTGACAGGAGGGTGTAGAGAGGTGGGGGTTGGCCTCTTCTCCCAAGGGAATCATGACAGGAGCAGAGGAAATGGTCTGAAGTTGGGGCAGGGGAGGTTTAGATGAGATCTTGGGAAGAATGACTTTCCTGAGAGGGTGGTCAGGCCCTGGAAGGGCCTGCCCAGGGAGGTGGTGGAGTCACCATCCCTGGAGGGATTTAAGAAATGTGTAGACGTGGCTCTTCAGGGCATGCTCTAATGCCCAAGATTCTTGATTTGTATCCATTTGTGTGGTTTTTTTTGTTGTTGTGTGGTTTTTTTGTTTGTTTGTTTGTTTTTTTTTGGTTTTTTTGTGTTTGGACTTGATGATCTCCAAGGTCCTTTCCAACCATGAAGATTCTGTGATTCTGTGAAGGTAAACCATGCAGTAAGCTCATGATCTTGAAGCTATTGCAGTGACCACACAAATTTAAGAAAGTGAAGAGAGAGTGAGCAGAACCAGGGTGATTTAATAACATATGGAGGTTGAGTTATGCTTATTCAAATCACAGATTAGCACCATCTTATTCTTATGCCAGCTCAGCCACATGTCGTTAAAATCTGGACATCAATGTCACGCTTGAAACATTATTTGTAGTGGCCTTTCCTGCTCCTTTGAAAATGTAGAGAAGCAGGGAATGGAAAGTACATCAAAATGATACTGCATCATTTTCTGTAATTCCTTGTTTTTATGCCTTCTTTAGAACTAGAAGGCTATATATTTTTTTTTTTTAAAAAGGGATTTCTGTCGTTTCGCTGTCACTTCTAACAGTGAACTTGCCATCAGTGGTCTGCCTGCAGCAACCTCTCCCACGCTAGAGCTGCTTCCAAGATGGAAGGAAGCCCCAAGTGTGACCTCCGTGTATTTATAGTAAAGGCGATGGAGTTTGTGCGTTAAGGCATTACAGAAATTTTATAGTCAAATTGAATATGTTGCCTTTACAAGTGACCCTTCCTCACTCAGGGCAGACTGAGGACCTACTTCTAATGGCAAGGAGGCTTATTGTCGCTCTAATGTGCATTTTATATTGTTGCTTTGAATTTTTATGCATTTCAGACTTTTCTAAGAGCCTTGCATTAGGTATGTTTATTTATAGCCCTGGTGAAGTCCTAGGAAAAGTCACCAGCTGTGAGTTAAAATGCTTAAAACATATTTCGTTCAGCCGCTACTCAGCCTCTCCTAATTTTTAGCAGCTTCTGCTAAAAGAAGCAAAGTTTGGAATTGTAGAAGAGTGGTGGAGTCAAGATGGAGGTACCTGACACAAACAAACGTGAAGCAACACTTCACACTTCATGGATATGTAATTTATGGCTCTGGCAGACTGCAGGGAGGTGTTTCTTTTCCCCTGTAGCCAATGAAACGACGACCAAACTTCCAAATTGTAGAAGGAATAGCCATCAATATTTCTGGTTCAAATAGAGGAACTGGGTGGGCGAAATGGTAAAAAATTGTTATAATTCCTCAAAGATTTTTAAATTCCATCAGTGTTCATTATGCCTTGTGTGGATACCTTCACTGAAGGAGATCTACAGTTCAATTTTAGGAGGAGACATAATTAATTGTGTTACTAGCTTTGAAATCCTGGTGCAGTCATTCCGCTATCATCACTCAGCTGGCTCCTACTTAGAGAATTTCTGTGCAGGAAACCAGTAAGTACCAGTTTGACCTTGTTTGAAGGCTGCGTACGTACTTCCAAACCATGGCTATGAACCAGTTACAGTAGGTTGAGGAGGGGATGTTTGGCAAAATCAGACCAACGTTGAGACTTGAGTGGTGGAACTAGACTGCGCAGCTGTAAGTGGCCTCAGAATTGCGCAATGATGAAAACTGGAAAGGGGGTAGAAGAGCATTAAGGAAATAATTGTTTAGCTTTTGTTCTTGTCACTTAGGGCTAAGTCTCTTCCAGGCAGAGTATTTCTCAGAGTTCAGTCAGAAGATGAGCTGTAGAAGCAGATCCCTGACAGAAAAAGCCAAAACTAGACCCAAGATGAGACAATATTTTACTCAGGGCCCTCAGAACCACCTGCTATGGAAGGGAGGAAGATGAGACCTGTGAATTGTCTTGCTTCCTTCTGTCATATGGCTGTAGGGGAAGGCCGGCCAGATATGCTGAGCAAAATAGGAGCACATTCAGGTTTGAAATTAAATGATCTCTCTTAGTTTTGCCTTGAATTGCCATGTTTTGTGCTGACTGGGCCATGTGTGCCAGGACTCTTCTGCTCCTTTGCTTTGCAGGTCTTGAAGATCGCTGTCAGTTCATATTTGGCTGTCTTGTCCCCTTCTCCCTTGTCCTATCTGTCTGCTCTCCCTTGATTTCCATGTCCTATATCCTTCCCTTCACTAAAAAAACATCAAGAAATTAATGTTATTGTGTTCATTTTGCTTTGAATCTATACTTTTCCTTGGTGTTCCTTTTCTTGAGGTGATGAGCTTGGGGACTGACTACAGCCGTGCTTCTACAATGCCAGGAGCAAACTTTGCTTGGCCTTTAGGTAATCCTCTGACGAAAAGTGGACCCCCCAAAAAAAAGGTTTTGATTTCTCCTCCTTCCCCCAAATGAAATTTCAAGGGTATAAATTAATTTTTCTTCCCTCACTTGCGGTGGGGAAGAAGGACAGTCCACTCCACGGTAGCCATGAAGAGGACGCACATGTGCATCTGGCTGTTTGTTATAATGTTTTGACATCTCTTTGGAATGAATGTCACTATTCAAAGGGCTTATTTATTTGCCATTTAGAGATGCCTCAGTGGTGACGTGAGCCATTTTGGTTTCTCAATTCCCTGAACATTATTTTAAGAGGGAAAAAAAAAAAAAAAGGATAAAAAAAGAAGTCCAAGAAATGAAAGAAGGTGAGGGAGGAGGTTGGAATTAAAATCTCAGTGGGATTGGAATATTTTAAACCGGCGTATGGGGGAGGACAGAATAGTGAGTACAAACAGCAAGATGGAAAAAACAGAACGAGATGAAAATTACAATGAAAGAAAATGAGAAGGGGAAAAAAAAGAGAGAGGCTAGACAGAAGTCCCTTGTGGAGAATGGGAAACCAGAGTCTACTGCAAGGGAATAGGCATGGTAAAAGATTACTTTTTCTAGAATTCCAACAACCTGTGGGCAAAAATATCTCAAAGACGTTAATTCTGAAAAGCTCAATAGTTCCTGTGTATGTCAGATACTGTTTTCCCTTGTTTTCTGTATTAATCTTTTTATAAAGGGCAGAGATTTTACATACTTTAGACAAAATATGTCTTTGTTTTAGCTTTGTTTTGTTCAAAACACTTTAATGGAGAAATCTTTTTTAATGAAATATAAATGTGTTAATTTTTCTTAGATACTTTGATACTTGTAGATACTTTTTTTTTTTTTTTTGACGAAAGGAAGAGAAGAATTGAATACCACTGAGCTCTTAAGCCAGCATCAACTTCATGTAGTAATACTAGAAAAAAATCTTTAGTCTTAAAAGATACTGCATGGCATGTAACACGTGGAATATTGGTGAAGCAGGTGAGGTCAGTGGTGTGCTTGAGAGCACGAAGTGGCACAGTCAGGTGGGGCTTTTGTCTCCACTGACAATCACTGCACGTTTAGAGCTGTTCTGTTGCAGGTAAATGCTTCAGGGTACGGTGGCTCTGCCATCATGTAAGACTTTTTTTTTTTTTTTTTTTGATGACACAGCAGATCTTTTGAAGCCCTGGTAGATGGAGACAGTGAGAAATACTAAAGAAGTCTTGTTTTCAGCTTTCGTGTTGCCTTGCCTTTGGCTGCAACAGGAGACCGAGAAGCCACGCGTTGTGACCGTGGTGGTTTGCTGTGGTGTAGCAATTTGAAAGCTCCCCAAGCTGAATGTTTCTCAAGTCAACAAGCGTTTGACTTGAAGGGGGAGGGGAAAAAATTGCATGAAGGCATCTCCATCAGGGCAGCGTTTGCGAAGAAACTCATGAGTTTCAGTTCAGGAGGGTGTTCAGCGTGTGCTTAATTTTAAGCACATAACTAATCGGACATGTCATCGAAACTATTCTTGTACTTAATTCGAATTACACGCCTTAATGATTGGCTGCAGAAAGGGCAGCAGGCGCAACAAAGACATTCGTCATGGTTTCTGGTGGAAATCACAGCAGCTCTTTCATTCCACTGTAGTGTGTGCAAACTCTTTAAGCCATTTCTCTGCCTTGTGGATAGCAGAAAGCCCTTCCATGGGAGACAGGCACACGTGGTGTGCTAAATTGACTGCAAATCTTTGTTTGTTTGTTTAAAAGGCTACTGTTTTCTAAACCTGAATGTAGTTTATGCATAGCAAGAGGACTGTATATCAAATCTCCATTCACGTTTGCGACTGCAGTTGATGAAATTAAAAGGAACTGAGTCTGGATCAATACCTGGATTGGTATGCTGTTAGACTGCTCCAAAAGGAACAAAACAAGTACTGTGAGTAACCCTATTAGATTAAAAAAAAAAAAAGACAATCCAAACAAAAGTCATGTTCTCAGGGATAGAAGCGGTCTGCTGAGATGCTGCACTACGAATGCACGGCACGTTCAAATAATCGGGACCCAGACTTCTGCCGCCCTGTTTTGCTGACGTTATTTCCAGTTGATTTTGGGAAACTTCCCTCAACTTTATAGGAAATTTCCAGGTGATACAGATCTCATCTTTCACTGCCCACAGGCAGCGTTCCTAAGTAAGTAAAGAGAAATGATGATAAGGGAGTGGAATTCGCTTGACTAATACTTGCTTCAGTCTTGATGGTCAGGGTGCTGTGCTTCCACGTGTGGAGGAGGAAGCAAAGGAGAAGTCCTTATGGAGAATGCTAAAATGCATGTTCTTAAATAACAGTTTTGTTAGTCAAAGAAAATATTCTGTGAAAAACTGCAGGGGGCATGGAGAGGGGAAAAGTTGTTGCATTCCTGAAGAGTTTAAAAAGTAAATTCTTATGCAGAAGCTGTGTGACATAAGAATTATATTTTATTGCTGCTTTGAATGGTTAAGTGAAGTATCGAATTTACAAATTTACATTTTTTTCTTTATGTTGGCTAAACTGACCTGAATGCCATCCTGTCTGATCATTGCTAATGGATAATAGTGCGAGACGTGCTTGTGTTTTTGTACGTATTCTTCAAAATTCTAGCAAACTTTTGCCTTACCAGAGAGGATAGTGTATTTCAAACCATTTAACAGACTTTTTTGAACAAACACGATGCGGCAGGCAGCTGTTAATTCTTTATTTCCAATATTTTTGTGTGCATGCCATTTACACTAATGAAGCATCAGTACTTCAGTGCAGAGAATACAAATGGACATACAAATGAAAAATACGTTCTTTGCCTCCAAACACCCTACAGTCATAATGTAAGATAAAAAACTGTATTTTAACAAAAACAAAGAGCAGAAAATATTGTACAAAGCAAGGATGATATAAATCTGCATAATGGCAGCAGGGAAGTTTGTGGTGAAGAAAATACCGGTGAGGCTGTGGGGTCAGCTACAGTTGGAGCAGTGTCGTTTGCAAAGATTTTGACATCTCATTCTGATGTCCAGGGACGTTCTGGTACGCGGTCAAATGTAGGTTTTTATTCCCAATACGTAATTAGGTATATTCCTGTTCATAAATTTTGTAGAAAATGACACGTGACGTACATATTTATTTGTAGTTGTGTGTGTGTGTGTAAATGTTTATATATGTATATTTATTGCAAGTGAAGGGGAGGTGATGTTTACCTGTGGTGTCTTTGGCCACGGTTGTTACTTTTGCTGGCTCTTGACTTAGGTTTGTAAGTGTTGCCCTTTATCTTCTCAGGACTTCTCATGCTCTTTGCAAGAGAAAATATATACAAACATTCTCCCTCCGCAGGATTTTCCATTTAGTGTGTTACGTTTTGGAAAGCTAGGTAATTAGATTGAGTATTTAATCTTTTAATTTGAAAACTTTGTTGTTGTTGTTAATTTTAAGTATTTCCTGTAACTAAATAAGATACACAAAGCTATTACGGGTGGCTGCAATAGTGAAGGACAGCCTTTTTTAAAATACTCTCCTTGGTGCGAGTTACAGCAGGTGAACACAGACGAGAAGGTGAATCTGCTGTTTCTGCCGGTGCAGTGGACAAACGTGTAGGTATTTCAAGCCGGGTGTATGGTTAACTCTCTCATTTCCTTCGTGAGTTGGTTGATAGCAGTGAACGGGCTTCTATCAGGAGCGTTCTTCTCTGGAATTGTTAAAAGGTGGAGCGAGATGTGATACAGGGAAAGCTGCAGTCTTTGTATCAGGAGTGCTACTTTTAGAAAGGCTGAGTCAACAAACTCGTAATTCGCAAGCGATCAAAGGACACACATTTTTAACCTTGGTACGGGTTTTTGTCTTTCATCCTTTCACAGCTGTCCTCCAGACCGGAATGTCATGTTTTACAGGCTGTGTTCAGTTTCTTCGTTAAAGCTCAAATGTGGACTACATGGATTCAAGGTGGTCAGGCCAAATGAGTGGCTGTTAGGATCTACAGTCTTACATATACATGAGGTTTATCTGAAAATTCCATTAGTTCTTTTGTTGCTCTTGGATTTTACAGTTTGTGCAGAGCTCTAGTTCCTTTTGTATTAAGAAGAGCAGATATTACAATTTTAGTTGATTGAGACTCAGTGTCCACAAATCCCTAAAAGCAGTGTTTCAATTTGGTTAGGGGTAGTCAGGCTGCTAGGCAGATGATCTCAGCAAGTGACATCTTTGCTATGAAGAAAAAAGGCTGTCTTGGATGGATTTATTTATTTATTTACTTATTTATAGAGCTTTGTGGTGTGGCTCCCAGCCAAGGATGTTTCCTGTCTCTAGTTTTGACTTATACCCGGTTACTTCTCGGGCTGCATCCTCTGTTGCGCTGTAACTAAATAGCAAAATAGATAACTAAATAGCAAAATAAATAACTAAATAGAGTGTGCCAGGCAACATCAAGAGCATTATTGATGCTTTCTGGTTGGTGGCTCTCTAGAGACTTAGCTTCAGGTATCTTTCAAATCTTGATCTGATTTTTTTTTTTTTTTTTTTTTTTTTGCAAGTATAATGATGGTGAATATTGCGTAAAAGTTTTTTGTGGTTTGTAGCGGAATTCAAGCCTCCAAATCCAAAGGCTCAGAAAATCTGTGTCTCATGCAGTCTCATAGAAGCCAATGCACAGCAAATCATAGTTTACAGTGTATAGATGCTGAAGTGCAAAAGTCAGGATAACTATTTTGAGGCTGGCACACCTGTGTTGGAGTGGACACAATGGTATTCTTGGGGAGGTAAGTTACTTCAGTAAAAATTATCAACTTAATTAGAATCCTTAAGATTTTTTAAACCTTTTTCAAAAAGATCTGATATGATTTTTAGACATAATCAGCTTTATCACATTTTGTGTACTGAACAGAGATTCTATTTAGATGTCAAGTATTTCTAGTGCATGGTTTTTGTATTTATGGAATCACAGAATCATACAAAGATAAGGGTTGGAAGGGACCTCTGGAGATCATCTAGTCCAACCCCCTGCCAAAGCAGGGCCACCCAGAGCACATTGCACAGGAACGTGTCCAGGCAGGTTTGGAATGTCTCCAGAGAAGGAGACTCCACCACCTCCCTGGGCAGCCCATTCCAGGGCTCTGCCACCCTCAAAGGAAAGAAGTTCCTCCTCACGTTTAAGTGGAACTTCTTATATTCAAGTTTGTGCCCATTTCCTGTTGTCCTGTCCCTGGGCACCACTGAAATAAGACCGGCCCCATCCTCTTGACATCCTTCCTTTAGTATTTATAAGCATTGATCAGATCCTCCCTCAGCCTTCTCCAGACCAAAAAGACCCAAGTCCCTCAGCCTTTCCTCTAAGAGATATGTTCTAGTCTCCTAATCATCTTTGTAGCCCTCTGCTGTCCCCTCTCCAGCAGTTCCCTGTCCTTCTGGAACTGGGGAGCCCAGACCTGGGACCTGGTCCCAGTGCTCCAGCTGGGGCCTCCCCAGGGCAGAGCAGAGGGGCAGGATGACCTCCCTCCACCTGCTGGTCACACTCTTGCTAATGCCCCCGAGGATGCCCTTGGCCTTCTTGGCCACCAGGGCACATTGTTGGCTCATGGGCATCCTATTGTCCACCAGGACTCCCAGGTCTTTCTCTTCAGAGCTGCTCTCCAGCAGGTCACCCCCCAGCCTGTCCTGGTGCAGGGGATTATTTCTCCCCAGGTGCAGCACCCTACGCTTGTCCTTGTTGAGTTTCATAAGGTTCCTCTCCGCCCAACTCTCGAGCCTGTCCAGGTCTCTCTGTATGGCGGCAAAGTCTTCTGGTGTGTCAGCCTCCCCTCCCAGTTTTGTGTCATCAGCAAACTTGCTGAGGGTACACTCCATCCCTTCGTCCAGGTCATTGATGACTATATTGAAAAGGACTGGACCAAGAGTCATGTGTTTGAGAATCAGAAGTAGAAATGGATCATGTCGACTAAAACCAGAAATGAAACAAGTTGATCTAACATTGTCCATAGTAAAGTAAAATGCAAAAAAGTAAGAAACTACAGTATAATAAAACTACAGTATAAAAGTAAGAAAATACAGTATAATATACAGTATAATAAACAGTATAATAAATAATTTCATTTTTGAAAGATTTCAGTACACTAGAAATTTTATAAAATTGTAATAATTGGTGCAGAAATCAATTTGGAAACAAAACTTTTGTCCTAGCTCTTCAGAAGTTGATCTTTTGCAATTCCTATTATGATTAAACTTTTTATAGCTCCAATTAGCTTCTGCATTCCTTTCAAATAGGAAAAAAATCATTTAGAACTGTTCATCTTATTGAATGTGTTTTTAATGTTAAAAAAAGGATACAATTAGTATATGATTAGTGGCCAGTGGTTACAGCTAGTGGCTGAGCTACTGCGATGTATTATTAGATGCTTATTTTCACCTTAAACTTCCTGAAATGTTTATGTGTACAGTAAAATTACAACTTGACATAGAAGACATTGTTGCTTTATGTTTGCAAAAAATGGCAAAAAGAATGGCGCAACCACTGTCTTCATTATCTTAAGAGAAGAAAAAAGCTTAGAAAGTCTATCAGGATAAGAGCACACTGTGAACCACTAAGACAAAAGGCCTCTTTTTTTGAGCATTTTGCCTGTAATATAAATACATGATTTTTTTTTTTTAATTTCGTACAGGCTGCTGAATCTAAACTGACTTGGGTTTGCATTTCATTGAAAAGAAACCAAGTCAAGAAAAGACCGTGGTGCTGATAAGTTTCTCTTGCACTATCTCATTAGCTGCTAATTTATAAAATATTCCTTGACTAGCGTATATTATAGCGAGTTGTCATGGAAATGCAAGGAGTACAATAGCCATAAAATGTATAAGGGCAGAGCAGTATATGTGGCCTTGGTGTCTGGTGTTTTATATTGTTCAATAAACATTAGTCGAAGTGTCTGTGTGTTTCTTTTATTTACCAACTGCAAATCAAGTATGTATTGAACGGAAATTACCCAAATAAAAACTGCTACTGATGTTCTTCTTGTCTGGAGAAATACTGTCCTCTAAAAAAAAAAAATATGATTGGAGTAGTGGAAGCTGTACCACTGCCTGAATTTCAAAGACTTTGGGATGACCTTGCAGGTTCTAGCCTCCTCTACGTTAGACAGTGACTTCTGGTACTCTGATTCTTCTTCATGTATTCCAAGGAAAGAGTTGCGTGTTCTGTGTAGGTAGGTGTTATGAGAGCGAATGGGGGTTTTGTCTTGCAACAAAATTGCGGCACAGCTTTAAGCTGTTAATGATTTTTTTTAAGTTTATCCTCATTAGCTCTATTACTAAGCCTCCAGATTTTTTTTCTCCCCTCTTTTTCATCCCACTCCGTCCTTGCTGTTTGCCTCCCACTGATTTTTAGAGGAAATCTTAATTACCCCAGTGATACAAAGCAGACAGAGATGACCTGATGTCTGGGTCTTTTCCTAAAGTGATTCCTGGCAAACATACTGAAATTCATTAATTAGTTCTGCTTGAGACCAGAAAGAACAGATCAGTATTCTCTTGTAGCAGCAGAATCTAATCTACATTTCCATGTACAACTATACATCCAGTCATAAACTTGTGGAACAGGCCAAGTTAAATCCTCTCAGCCATGAGGTTTTTGAATTTCTAAAATTGGCTCTAGTGTAAGAGCTCAGGATCTAGAGTCCAACACTGTTGTTGCAGATTAAGGGGAATCTGGCAGAATTCCTTGGGCTGCTGCCACGTGGATCCGCTGGTAGAATGCAGCACGATAATATGTTGAGTTTGGCTCATCACTCTCAAGAAATGCTGCCATAGACTTTGTGGGACACAGGTTTAGGAGTTGGAATGGCTGTAGGCAGGGATGCTCTCGGGCAGGCTGCTCCAGACAGAGCTGTTAGTAGCGGTGTATGTCCAAGATGGTTTGTGGTTTGTTGAGCCCTGTAAAAAAAAAAAAAAAATTACCCATTTTGCACTATCGCGTAGAGAGAAATAGGTCAAACCTACCAATGCTTTAAATAGCTCAACAGGAGCCTCATCTCTTTTTGTTGTAACTTTTAGACTTGAAGACTGATCCACCACTTAAGCGCGGCTTTCAATTCTGCTTTCGTGTAAGATCAAACCTAAACAAGCATTTAAAGTGCTGGACTAACTGGGATAGGACTGAGTAAGAGTCGGTTGTTAGTCGGGATTTGTTGCGTGATGAAACTTTGAGGGCTACCTGCGTTAAGTCTTCTCCCTTATCTGAATTGTTTCACTTGGCTTCCCAGTCTGCCCCCAGGTAGGTCAGTAGCAGGATGCCAGTGCTTTTGAGAACTAAATTGTAGAGAACTGGCATTCTCTAAATCTGATGCAGTTAAGCCGCAGTCTCAACAACGGCGTGACACTGGATGTGACTGGGAAGTCCTTAACCTTTGAGGTTGGTTTTATTGCTTCTCGAATGAGGCAATTCGATGAGCAGACTTCGTTCTTGTCTTTGTGTTAGTCTAAGCTATGGTAACTTCTGCAGTCCAGATGAGCGCTGGTGGTTTGACTTGAAGGGAGGCTTTTTTTCTTTTTTAATTTTTTTCCAGAGTAGCAAAGAAATCTTCCATTAAATAGCATAAATAGCCGATCCTGTTCTCCCCTGGGAGGGTTTCCATCCGAACGGATGGGTGCGATTGCCTCGCCGTCCGTCTGATAGCAACAGCTTGCAGGGCAAGAAGATATTCTGAACCTTGCTCAGGTGTGGTCCCACCCCGTTGTGCAGTCAGTCAAACCATGGGCACCTCAGTGCCGTTTCAGATGCTCCCGCAGGACGTTGCGTGTGTATGATTTTTGGAATTCCATCTTCTGTGCATACGCAGTGTGCTTCGCTCACAGCAGGCATCTTTTATGGGCTGTGAAACGTTTATCCTTCGGTGCCATTTAAATCATTAATAAGGCTAGGAGCAAATTTGAGTAAAATCAAACCCAAAAAAACTTCTGTCCCCACAACATAAATAAGGCACGCCTCCATCCCCCCAGGCGTTGCAGGGCTTTGTTAGTGGGTATTTGTCTGCTGCACCAAGGCATGATGAAAAGCACTTGTCTATTTAAGTGAAAATAAAGCGAGAAAGAGAAGCAGAGTGCTGTATATGTGCTTCTTAGGGCAGAGGTCGACCTTCTGCTTGCTTTTCAGATGCTCTCCTTTGCAAAACTGTGGTAGGAGCTGTAGCTTTGGTCAGCGAGAGAAAGAGAAAATACAGGTCTAGTTATGGGTGGGCTGTACTGGATTTTATTTTCCTACTGAAAAGACAAAAAGAAAATACTAAAGTAGGGATGAACACAAATTTGAGCTGCTTCAAAGAGCAAAAATGACCCCAAATACACTACTTCTTTGTGGAACACGTGAGGACAGGATGTTTCCTGCTTCTTTTATATATTAAAGAAACCCTAATGATCTTTTTAGTAGTGTTTTTTTTTTTGTTTGGTTTTGTGTGGCTCAGCATCCCACAGGACAACTCATGATGCCTGGTGGTTTTGTTGCCGAATATGACAGTCTCAGTTTGCTCTGCATGGGTAGATTTGCTCTGCAGATGGTCAAGAGGTTGCATTCTCTGGTTCGTGTCTAAATACCTCTTTCAGGAATCCTTTTCTTCTCTGTGGAGATGGATGCTGAAGTGGGACTTCACTCCTTTCTTGTTATTTCTCCTGCTTATTCTATAGGGGTTTTTCCTCCCTAAAACAGAACAAACCACGAAACTTTTTTTTTTTTTTTTTTCCCCCATCACATAGATACCTGCAATTAGAATCACAGAATCACATGGGGTTGGAAGGGACCTCTGGAGATCATCTAGTCCAACCCCCTGCCAAAGCAGGGCCACCCAGAGCAGGTTGCACAGGAACATGTCCAGGTGGGTTTGGAATGTCTCCAGAGAAGGAGACTCCACCACCTCCCTGGGCAGCCTCTGCCAGGGCTCTGCCACCCTCACAGGAAAGAAGTTCCTTCTCATGTTTAGGTGGAACTTCTTATGTTCAAGTTTGTGCCCATTTCCTCTTGTCCTGTCCCTGGGCACCACTGAAAAAAGACCGGCCCCATCCTCTTGACACCCTCCCTTGAAGTATTTATAAGCATTGATCAGATCCCCCCTCAGCCTTCTCTTTTTCAGACTAAAAAGACCCAAGTCCCTCAACCTCTCCTCGTAAGAGAGATGCTCCAGGCCCCTCATCATCTCTGTAGCCCTCTGCTGTCCCCTCTCCAGCAGTTCCCTGTCCTTCTTGAACTGGGGAGCCCAGACCTGGTCCCAGTGCTCCAGCTGGGGCCTCCCCAGGGCAGAGCAGAGGGGAAGGATGACCTCTCTTGACCTGCTGGTCACACTCTTCTTGATGTACCCCAGGATGTCATTGGCCTTCTTGGCCACCAGGGCACATTGTTGGCTCATGGGCATCCTGTTGTCCACCAGGACTCCCAGGTCTTTCTCTTCAGAGGTGCTCTCCAACAGGTCAGCCCCCAAAAGAAAAAAAAAGCAATCTACTTGGTTTCATACCTGTCTCCAATTCGTTGTCCTGCTGCCTGTCTGGCCTGAGTATCATTGAGTAAGGATGACCTTTATAGTCTTCTTGATTGCGTTTTGCTTTTGTGACTCGGTTTCTCGTGCTAGTAACGTTGAAATATTTGTGAGAGACAAGAAAAAAAGCCCTCAAGAATTTTCCTGCTACCTGTGCAAGTCACCTAAACGCATCCGAGAAAGCTCATCTCTTGCAAAGTACTCCTGGGGAATACTTGTTCTTCTCACCATCGTTAATTTCAGTGGAGATGTGTGGATAAGGCTGTACAAATAAACACAGCTGCGGAATGTGACACAGTAAACAACATGCTTGAAACCTCTTGGCAGAGAGTTATTTACCAGCGAGCCCAACTGCAACGCTCAGTCCCTGGAAAAGATGGCGTTTAAAGTTTTGGTACTTTTGAATTTTGCAGAAGCAAATATTTATCCCTAAACCTGCTCCACCTCCCCTTGTATTTCCACGGAAGGGGGCAGTGTGGTACCGTTCGCCAAGTGCCACGGAAGGTGCACGTTGGATTTCGTTAGAACATACTGCGTCGTGTTTTAAGGACTGGCTTTAACGCTCTGAGCACAACTGGAGCTTCGTCGCCCTCTGAGAGCGCTGCCGTGTCTGTCCTGGGGAGGACCAGGTTGGACTGTTTTCTTCTCTGCTTTATAAACGTTTTGAGTTCCTCACACTATTATGACTCTCCCTCGCCATCCCTCGTCCGTAAGCCTGCGAACGAGCGGGAGCCACTTTTCTTAACACTGGTGGGGGAAAGTTCAAATGACATCATTTTATCCCCCCCCCGCCCGCCCCCAGTGACGAATATCCACTTATTGGGAAGGAAGGTAATATTTTTCAGTGGAGCTTTGCTTTGCACACCATACATTCCGACCCACCGCTGCCCAGTTTCGGCAATATGATCGTTCTTTGACAGTTTTCATGGAAAATGGTGTTTCTGATTATTTTGTCCCAGCAGAGTCTTCTACCTGCCACTACGAGAGTGATGATTAAGCAGCTATAAGCCAGTGTATGCATGGGTTCTTGCGTCATTTTATTCCTACAAGTGTTAATAACCAAGGTTAACGGGCCCGGATATCATAGTTTCTTATGTTTTAACACTATGTCTTGAGGATCCTTGTGTCTTTTTCTCACCTGTAGAGTAGCCTGGCTGGCTTTTAGCTTCGTGCTGCACCTGATATGTGCTGTAGTAATCCGAAAACACGTTACCTGTGGTGTCTCTTTATACCTTCTGCATGAGTTTCTACTTCATTAAAAACTTCTCCTTCAAAGATTCATTACGATTCTCCCCTTGTTAATATTTCCTGTACAGATAGGTGGCAATGTCAAGTTGCAGGGTAAAAGAACGCTCCGTATACTGTTTCCTTACATCTTGCTGCTGGTTTGTCTTTGATGAAAAATATATATATATATATTAAGCTAATTTGTTCATGTGAATCTGCCGTGATCGCTTGTAAAAGGCTGCTGTTAAATCCTACGTCAGCATACTGATAATTTTCTAGAAGTAAATCAGCATCATTAGACTGTACCCTGTATGTGCCAGTTAAAGTAGAAATGCTGTTGGGTCGAGCAAATCTGCGTTTCTGGTTAATCCGGAGAGAAATGCCATGGTATTTTTGTATGGAGTGTGGATAGGCTAATGGTCATGACTCAAAAGATAAAAATGGTGACAAGAAAGGGAATCCTTTTTATACGCGTCTTTGTAAATATCATCTTTTAATATAAATGTGACTCAACATCCAGTAGTTAAATGAAAAAATTCTCACATGGTGTGTTACTGCGGTATCTCTCACTAAAAACTCCTCCCCTCAAAGTTTGCCCCTTGCTCTCTCTAAGAGTACTTTTTTTTCCCTCATTAAAGTAGATGATATTATAATGATATCACAAGTTTTGAAAATTAAAATGGGTGTTCTGGCAAAATTCTAGAACCTAGCTAAAGCTATAAAGCTTTTTGGTTAGTTGTTCACAAAGTTTGTATCGCCCTTCTTTCCCTTCCCCTTCATCCCAGCAGGCAAGTGGGGCTGTGAGTACTTTGTCTTTGGATTAAGTGATTTGCAGCTTGGTTAATGTGCAGATAGTGCTCTCGCTTATTTTCCTATTATATTTATTTATTTTAAAAGCACTCATTAAAGGCCCACGGCATACTCCCAAACTTGAAGGAATGGATTTTTGGCTCCTGCCCGCTTTGAATGAAATCCAAAACAAATGTTGTTTGATAATGGTTTACAGTTGCATTACACAGGTTGCTCTTCGTGATAAATAATTAACACCCTTTGTGTTCTTGATTGCAGATTTTCAAAAGCCTGCCTGATGCCACTTTCCCTGAGCCAATCTCTGTGTCAGTGTCTCCTCCAAATGCCCCACCACGGCAATCAAGAAGACAAGGACAACGTATTAAGAGGCCTCTGGCTGTGTACAATCTCTGTCTTGAGCTGGATGATGGTAAGATGTTAGTAAGAATTTCAGTCTTTGCAGCAGATGGGCTGTGTATCCTATCTTCAGTAGGTGTTTTCATGTCATGTTTCATTTGTATACGTGTGTGCACACACGTGCATGCTTGTTTAATTGCTTTGGGACGCATAAAGAAGCAAGGAGAGTACAGAGAAAAAAGAGTATAGGGCGTATTGTCCTCTGACATGTTTAAAAGTAGGACAAACTGTCTTAAAGATGCTTTTCCCCCTCTAAAAAAGAAGCAGCTCCTGTGTCTTTGGGGAAGCCTCTTTGACCTCTACTGAAGATGACAGAGCCATAAGATAAATGGAGAGAGAACGAAAATTAAAGCAGATCTTTTACGAGAAGAGGTAACGCACGATACAGTTAAATTCATCTGGATTAAAGGCTCAGGTCACCACTGCGCTTGAGAATACTAGTACTTCACTTGAATCTTTAGTACCTTGATGTCACTAGCAGTAATACTTGTAAACTTGCCTTACTGTTGAGAAGCAAAGAAAAAAATTAATCTTGCTTTTGCATGGAATCTGCAGTAGCAACATACAGTGAGGCAAAGGGTGTATAACATTTTATATATTCTGACTGTTGGCCAGAAACATAATAATTTTCCTGAAATTTCATTGCTTGGGGGTACGTACAGTACTGCGAGGGCAAGTCAGGGCTCATCTCTGTGTTACAGAGTTTCTCCACCCTGTTCCCTTTCTCCCTCCCAACGTTGTTAGTCAGTGGTCGTTTCGCATGAAGAATCATGGAACCGGGGCACAAAGTCCAGTTATCAGCAAGTGAAAATAAACAGGAAGATTTTGAGCTCGTGCAGTAGTATGAGATCCACTGATGAGCTGTCATTAAATCAGTGGTCAACAGTGGTTGGTTTCTTAAGGAAAAAGCACAAATGCCTACGATGGCTGTTGAGTGCAGGCTTTAGAAATAAACCCGGGACTGTTTATTGTCTCAAAGCCAGCTTTGCAAAGAGTCTGCAAGAAATTCAGCATGCCTGCCATCCGGTTTAATTCACCAGAGATACGTAATCTCTGTGCCTTTCTTTTCTTGCATCAAATATGAAACTAAATGCCTGGGCTAGAAGGTGTTTAAGGCGCATCTGCTTAAAAAGCTTAAGCTGTGTTAATTTGAATAATGTGCTACCAAAAGCTAAGAAGGCTCTTGAGCTCTTGATAAATTTATCCTCATTTGAAAAACAAAACAAAATAAAATCGAAGCTACTCACGGGGTTGTTTGCATCTAATTTTGAATGGGAATCCCAGCAGGTCACAAGAAGTACCACAGCTTCTCCAATTCCGTGCTGCAAGGTGTGCACTGAGGACCTGACTGTGACCCTAACGCAGTAGACAGAAAGTATTTGATGGATTGTTTTTACTGTAAGACCCAAAAATACAGCGTTACTGTTGCAAACAGTTACAAACGTTCAGTTTCCCCTAAACACAGTCCATATTTTTGTCTAATTCTGGCACCTCAACAAAGAGAAGAACTGGGATTGTTAAAGGCCAAAATTGTTATATATCATAGAGAAATTTGCTACTTGTCTGGGAGTTCTAGTGTGGCGAATTGAAGAGTAACCTAATACATCATTATGCGTGGTAGAACTTTGATGAAGGCTGAATCACAGTGAAGTCACAGCTCCAGCTTGGATGGCACCGAGTTTCGGTGGGATCTGAAAATAATATTTCGCCTTGTGGCTTCTCAAAAAAAAAAAAAAATTCTCCGTAGTGTCTCCAGCAGCCTCTGAAGGTAGCGGTGTTCTCAATCTGTTGGTAGGTCCCAGCTACATGTGAATGCTTATTTTATTTGTGTTTAGCCGGATAGTTGTGTCAGGAGGGTACTCAGCAGTTGACGCAATGGCTGGTTGGCATGTGTGGAGTATGGTATACACGGAAATACAGTACCTTGAGCCCCACTGCGTCGTTGCCGTATCCAAAGAACTGCCCCGATGGATAGAGGGTGCATAAATCAGGCAGAATGATTAATTATCTAGTCACTGAGTAGAGCTCAGCGGCTCCAAATACGCGCCGTAGCCTTCAGTTACTTTGTTCTTTGGAGAAGGAGGTGGGGGGGGGGGGAAGGAATAAAATTGAGCCTGGGCTTCGTTCCATATTTACCTAGTTTCTTGGCTAACTAATGCATGTTTTATAACTGCTCTTTGGAAGATTTTATCCTGTGTGTGTTTTTAACAGGAAATTAAACATTAAACCCCTTCCCTCCCCCCTCTTTATTCACAATGGCATGAGTTAAGCACCAGGCATAAGCCAGTGTTTTGTATTTCCTGGATATGGCAAAATTATCATAATCTTGTTTTAAACCAAGTAGCTGATACATATTTACATGTAAATGTATTTGTAGACAAATATCTCTCTAAAGTTATTGTAATTATATATAAATATTTTCTGTGCCTTGAAACTAGAAGTATGTTGGAGACAAAAATCTCTCTGTGCTGGAAAACTTCTTGAGCGTGTTTCTTTTAGGATTGTTATGCAAACCAGGAAATTGTTAGAAAAGCGGAAACAAGTCTTTAACTATCAGCTGCTCCAGGGAGTTAACAGGCTTCGGAATCCACTGCTTGAATTGGAAATGCAGGTTTTGAGCCAGCTTTTCTTTTTAAAAGCACGTTTGCAGTCGGGAAGCTTCTTGACTGCACACAAAATGTATGCAGCAACCACCCAGCGAGGCCTGTAAGTGACATAAATATTGATAGATGTAATTGCTGAAGAACACACGCTAAGTTTGATAAAAATCTTTATTTTGCCTTCTAGTAATTAGCTGTACTGAGGTCTGGTAGCACATAGATTTTCCTTGTACGTGGCAATTAGATGATTAAACCTATTTGCAAACAATTCCAGTATTATATTTACTACTGTAAGGATCTTCATTTTCTGAAAGACAAACTTCAGTCAGAGATGATCCTGTCTGGTTTTCTTTCAACTTCTTTCCTCTGTGGTAAGCTAGTTACTAAATTTTCACTCTGAAGTTTTTCGACACCTCAGTGTCTCAAGCAGAACTAGACTTAATGGGGAACTCGGAGCTACTTTCGTACGTGGCCTAAACCCGAAGTTCTTGTTTCAGCAAAACGCAGATTTCTCTGAGATTTACATTAGGATCGTTTCCAGAGTTTTCTTGCCTTCTAAAATGAAGACATTGGATTTGGTGGGGTTTATTTTTTTTTTCCCCTTTTCTGGAAATAGCTTTTTTCTTCTTTTCTTCTTTTTTCTTTTTTTTTTTTTTTTCACTCCCATCTACTATCTGAATGAATATGAGCGTGAATTAAGAAGCAGTGCAGAAACTCCCGTGGCTTACAGTCTCAGCTACGTACAAATGACTTTGCATTCTCTCTCTGTCTCTCTATGCAGAGAGAGAAAGACTTAGCTAGAAAGGCGAGTTGTTTATCCTGTTCTTCTAAAAATG
>QJSC01004500.1:177086-266687 GCA_003697955.1 Calidris pygmaea | reverse complement strand
TTTCTTTTTTTTTTTTTTTTTTTTTTTCACTCCCATCTACTATCTGAATGAATATGAGCGTGAATTAAGAAGCAGTGCAGAAACTCCCGTGGCTTACAGTCTCAGCTACGTACAAATGACTTTGCATTCTCTCTCTGTCTCTCTATGCAGAGAGAGAAAGACTTAGCTAGAAAGGCGAGTTGTTTATCCTGTTCTTCTAAAAATGTTGTTGGGTCTTTATTTTCCATTCTGACAGTCAGTATATATCAGAAGAGAGCTCTGCTTGTATTGCTTCTAGAGGGCAAGGCATAGTTACAGGTTTCTTCCCTCCCAGTTTTGTTTTAATTTTTATGTACTTTTCTCATCTTGTAGCAAAATAAAATTTGTTGGTTTCTTTTGTTTAATTTTTTTTTTCACGCCAGAGATTTAGAGATCATTAGACTATTTTTCAGGGCTACTGGGGCACCATGGCAAGAAACGTCCTGTGTAAGGTAGGCAGTACAACACAAGATGAACAGAGAGTCAGCATGAATTGCATAAATCACACCTGGAGTCGAGAAATGGGTCTTGCGTGGCAATTTGTCCAGCTACACAACAACTTTGTTTTCTGAACGAACCAAAATATGCTTCTTTAGCCACGGCACTTGCTGATGCCTTACTCTGTTTGAATCCACTCTGGGTGTCAAAATTTCTCATGGGCACATACGTGGACAAAGCACACGAGTATCATATTGGGGGGGCTTGTCAGGAGGCATATGGGGTGTTCACGATAGCTTTCTGCTGCTGCTATAAACTAAATATTATAATTATAGTGCTTTAGAAAGCAGATTTTTGTGTAGAATTCCAATAGAAATAAAAATTGGAACTGCGTATTTAACCCTTTAAAACTTTGTGCAAACTTGTATTACCCTCCGAAGTATTTAGGGAGGCCAAAGTATGAAAGGTATGTTAATGTTGAATAGGGGTAGCTCTTTTTGATTTTTTTTTTTTTTTTGCTGGGAATTGGAGTGAAACAGTGTCCTTAAATTGAGTGATAAATTAATTTGGATGAACTACTGTGGCATTCAATTAAATTACTTCATCAAAGTCAAATGCGATACATGTAATGGTTATATAGCTTGCCTGCAGTATTCTCTCTCCCTCCTGCTCCCATCCCTTCCTGCCCCTAAGTAAAAAACCATAAACTTAATTTGGAATTACCGAACATAAAACCTGGATGTTAGAGGAAGCCTTGGATTTATAATAGGGAGACTGGTCTTCAGGGCTGGAGCAACCCGGAGCTGCAAGGTTGCAGGTGTGAAACCTGGCCTTGAACTCTTTCTATTTCTGAATCTGCTGCTTGGAAGTGTTTCTGTAACCTGGCACATGGCAGGGGAAATGGAAAGAAAAGCAGCTTCATAGGCATATCAAAAAGCCATAAGGTCTTGCAACACTTGCTTACAGAGCTATTGTTAAGAGCTGAGCAGAACACACAGTTATGCTGTTACAAAGCAGGCGCACCAATATTAGTTGGGGTGGGGGAAGATCAGGATGGTTGCTGTTGGCCACGTGGAATTTAAGATACTTCGGATTTCACCTTGCTGCAGGAATAGTTGCCCCGATTCTGCCTGATCTGTCACAGCTTTTCCCACCCAATGGCTCAGGTGCTATACAAACTAAAAGTCTTTTTGAGCTGCTGTTCGTAAAGGTGAAGCTTTTTCTTAGGTCATAGTGGGTACGTATAGGGTCCTGGTTTTCTATCAGATAGTCAACTTCTGCTTGGAAAGCTTTGGCTCCATGGAAGGTACTGATTTTCCTGGAGGTGTGGAATAATTTTGGTCTGTGCTTTGTATACACGATATACATTGTATGGCCATTGTCATAGCTGTGAGAAATCTACTTGCTGCACAGTTATCTGAAATCAAATTTAACTAACTTTTTTTAACTCCTAACTTTTACTTCTTTTCAAATGGTGTTCATCAAATCTTCATGGTTTTGCATGAGAGTTGCCTTAGTATCGTGTAGGGAACAGGAATATGAATAGATCATAAACTAAAATCTGAATTTAAAGGAGGAATGGGGAGTTCAGGAGAAAGTGTCAGTCTTTCCTTGAGGTCAGGCATTATTAAAAATCTCTGATCTCCTGCAATAATCCATCATCTCTTTAATTCTCCACCGTCTGCACACAGACGTGCAAGGGCACATAATACTGTAAGAAGGCCAATTTGGCATGCTGAAAGCCATTAATCCTGGGCATTGGGAGTCACTGACGTGTCTTCGCTACGTGCCAGCTGTGCCCTGGCCAACCTCCATTGGTTGGAAGTAAATGCTCTCACCCAGCACACAAGAGGAGAAGCAGAACGAAGACTTGAAGCTGTTCAGCTCTTCGGGCAGTTTCCTATGGATGAGGGTGTGGTTTCTCATGTGGGGTGCTCTTGCTTCCCTTCACTGGTGACATGGATAGGAGAGAAGATCTTGGAGGGGGTGGTGGTGAACTTTCTGAAAGGCTGATGTGTGAGTTAGAAAATACGATTCCTCTTCCTGTTTTGCTCCCACTCTGTCAGTGTTTTTCTGAAAAAAAAACGTTATTCTTGTTCTTCCATTAGCTTCTGGAAGTCTTTGTTCTATTTGCTCTTCTTTTTTCCTTTTATTTTCTGTTCTCTTCTTTTGAAAGTTGGGCGTAGTGCAGGGTGAATGACATCAGTATCATTTCTTTCCTTCTCAGCTCTACTTGCAACTTACTGAACCCATATGAGATTGAAGGAGAGCTTGGGGGATGTCGTGGAGAAGTAATAGTGGTGGGACCAGCTTGGCTAGGATTGTAGTCTGAGACTACTTGACTGGGGCCAAGCTAATTAGCCTCAGAGACCATGTTAGTGGGAATCTGCAAGCAAGAAGATGCATGATGCCTGGCAACTTTGGTTATCTCACTGAACAAGTAGATTTTCGTTCTGTAATGGGTGGAAATTCACTGATGAAGAGTGTCTTCACTACTCCTGTCCCCCCCCCGGCCGGTAACACTGCTTGGTGCTGCCTTGTGTGCCGCACAGCCCCCTTGAGCCATCTCCACAGCTTCCCTTCCACACTGCAGCTGGGTCCAACCCTGAGCCCTCGCCAGATGTTTAAGGAGAAAATAAAAAAAATTGCACTTGTAGACATCTAACCCTAGAGTTTGAGAGGCGTGGATAGTGATAGAATAATCAAAACATGGAAGAAAATGTTGACCTAACTACATCAACGTAGCAAACTCTGTCTTACAAATTGCTGCCTTTTAAATGGTCAGTTAGGAGATTAGGAGGTTCCTCACACCAAATGTGTCATCTGGAAGTTCAGTTCAAATGGCTGATTAAACTTCCTTAAGGGCTGCTTAGCTTGTGTTCAGTTGTCTTTTTAATAAGCCAGAGGCGTCCTGCTTCATCCATCCCTCCGTTGAGGTGGCTTGTTGTGGCAAAAGGAAGGAGGTGAACAAAAATGAGGCACAGCCAAATGTCAGCAGAACACCGAAAATGTCTCAGCGTGGCTTTCTTATGAGAAGACACAAAGTTAGGCTTTGTTATTATCCAAGTACCACAATGGGTTGTGGAATTTTTGGTAAGAAACTTCTCTTTTTATTAAGTTGTAGGAAGTAATTGCGAGTGAAACCCAGAGGTATTACCTCTGTTTGACAGCTCAGGAAAAGAGTTTTTGAACACCTTACCTTTTGGGGATGGAAGGACCCTTACAGAGACCTTTTTCCAGCTGATAAGTGACTGAATTGCCAACACAACAGAAAAGAGGAGGAAATATGAAAAATATTTTAATATGGAAAAATAATTTAAATATTTAAAAATATTTTAAACCTCCAAAGGTTTTTATGCTATTTAAGGAGTGCTTCTGAATTAGGGAACTTTCAGCTCTGGTTATAGCATTCCACCCCTTTTTTGATCTGCTTTAGTTTTTCACACTCATTTTCACTGATCAGATTAGAGCTGTTCTGTTGGTAGGTTTCGATACAGGTCTGGACCATAGGTAAACGTTGCCTGGACCTATGGAAACCCAAACCACTCAGTGCTACCAAGAAAGCCCATGAAAGCTGTGGGACAATCCATTCATCTTACTATTTGACAGAGTTTTCAGGAAGTAGCTTCGGTTCATCGCTGCATTTTTCAGCCATGAAATTAATGTGTGGCATCTGGCCAGCTTGGTAAGTCTGGAGGTTGTGTGTGGTTTCCTGCCAGGCGAGCTCTAGTAAAAAAAAAAAATGACTAATCTTTGAGTTTAGATATGTTCTTGTTGTTACTGTATACACAAATCAAAAGAGGAACCCCTCTGCATGCTTGTATCTGATTTCTGTTGTGTTTCAAAATTTAATTATATGATCTAAATTAACACCCCAGCCTTGTATCCGTGACTCTGTTTTTCCACAGCTTGAGGAATAAATTGGAATTCTTTACCCATTTTGGTTTTAACTTGCTCAGCAAAAGGCTTTACCTACGATTCTGTGTGTCTTTCAGATTTTATTGATGTAAAGAAGTAATCCAAGCGAGATTTCTCCTGAATTTTGAGAGAGGACCTGCAGTGAGGGAGATATTTATTGAAATAATTGCTGGCTATTACAGGCTAAGTGTGCGTCTAGAAAGGTGCTTGTTTAAAATTGAACTTTGCATTTTAGAAATCAACAAAAAGGAGGAGGGCGTGGGCACGGTCCCAAAACCCCACTTGCCCTGAAGTAACTTGCCAGATGAGCACATTTCTTTCCCTTTCCTAGCCCCAACTCAGACACCCACCTTTCTGGCTGCAATTCTTGAGTTACATCAGCCAGTCTTGAGGCAAATTCTGTCTAGTGCAGTTTCCGCCTTTTTCTGATGTATCTGAATCATTATGGAGTTGGGAAAAACAATCTTTCTACAGGAAAGCTACTTTGTGCCTAAAATACACGTGCTTGTATGTGCATGCATTTGAAAAATATATCAAAGTCGGCCTTTATGTAGGAAAAAAACCCAAAACCCACTGTAGTCAGCTCTAATAGCCGTGTTAATTATTTTGTCTGAGAGGAAAAAAAGAGAGCTGGCGTAGAGATCTAATTCTTACTGTGTGTGTTTTGAAAGATAGCATGAAACTGATGGGTACGTGGGGCCCATCTGCTGTCCATTTGCTCCGTGAAAGCTCTATTGGTTTTAGGTGTATGAGCCTATAATGTCTAAATTTATGTAAGAACTCGCTGCATCCTAAGGCAGCACTGCAGTGTGTAGGATTTGCTACCCAGTGAGGATAATGGATACTTCTTGATAATGAAATGCGGTAATATAAAGCTATTTTTCTGAGTGTTTACAGGAATCTGACCTCCAAAGCGCCCATGATTCGGGAACAGTGAAGTAACTCTCTTGTTTAGTTTTAGCGTTCTCTATGATTATTTTTAGCCAAATAATAGATCACTGTTAGCTTGCTTTTATGTGATTCCACCTTAGTTTGGGAACTTGTGTGTTTAAATGGCACAATTTCTGTAACCTGGAGGTGAGGAACAAACAATTCTGTTGACCGGTTTCAGTGGTGTGATAAACAAAAGTATAAAGTTTCTTAATTTAGTCAGAAGCAGATTACTTCATTAATTCAGAAAACTTTTCAACATTTGAAGAAGTAGAAGAATGTCTGAGTTCACCTGGTGTGATTGCCACGGGATGATTTGTGCTGTAAATAGTGAGCAAAGGATGCGGCCCTGCATCTAGAAAAGGCTGCCTTGGACTGCAGAGTCCTCTGGTCACTGTCGCATAAAGCTTTCTCCGCTAGAATTACTTCCAGTTTTCCCAGGAATGGCTGGATCCTTTCCAGAAGGACCGGTGCTTCGTATCGTGGGATCACTTCGAGTTTTATCAACTGTGTGAGACAACTCATCTTCAGTTAGGATTTTCATGCCTGTTTTCTGCGGATGCTGAGGCTCTAGCACATGGAACTCAGTTCTCGCTTGGCAGAGGATATTTATGATACTCGTATTTCTTTTCTATCTCTGATCCGCGAGACTCATATTAAAATGAAAACATAGTGCATACCCACAAATTAACATAAGAGCAGAGCTACTTTCTACTTGGTTAAACTTGTGTATTATTGTGGGAAGTTAGCTATTTATGGGGAATGGATGTTTGTTATCTCAGAGCTGGCTGCAGCTGTGATGCTGATGGGGCAGGATGGGTGGCTGCACAGCAGTGCAGCTGCTGCTTCCCCCTCTCCTGATGCAGAAAATGTCAGACTTGGGGGTGGAAATCGGGATTTTGCAGCATCTTTAACGTACCCTCCTCAGTAATTCCCCCCATTGTCCACAAATAGACCTGTGTGACTGTGTCAAAGTGGAATAAGGCATGTCTTTTATCCTCTTATTTTGCCATGATTTGTGTATCTGATGAGCACTTAGAATCATAGAATGGTTCGAGTTGGAAAGGACCTTAAAGATCATCGAGTTCCAACCCCCCTGCCTTGGGCAGGGACACCTCCCACCAGACCAGGTTGCTCCAAGCCCCATCCAGCCTGGCCTTGGACACCTCCAGGGATGGGGCAGCCACAGCTTCTCTGGGCAACCTGGGCCAGTGCACTTAAAACTCGTACGACAGTCCTGCCCATTCTATGTATCTCAATAGAAACTGTCATATATTTCTCATTTACTCCAGAAACATTCACTTTCATAACCTGTTTTCGTCCTCTGGTTATCCTTAAACTATAGATGTTGGTTGTTGTGTTGATGTTAAAGGTTTGTCTTTCTTTTAATAGTAAAGAATGTAATTCTTTAGTTAAGCTGAAGTTGGAAGAAAACGCTGTCACTCATGCAAGTAACTGAGAGTGTTAGCACTGGGGGTTTTATATTTTTTTATTACAAGTGGTTTTTCTTATTTAGTGTTCTTGGAGTAAAGTAAGGATCTGATTATTGACACTGCCAAAGTATTTCAGGCTTTTTTCAACTTCGGATGCTAACAAAAAATATTCTTAGACTAGCCAGATGGAAAAAGGAGGGAAAAAAAAGGCAACTGGGAGGCATGTCATGCTCTGTTAGGTAGAAGCTGAGTTTAGATTTCTGGTATGGAGGGTCAGAGAGCCTTTACCATCTAAGGCTCATCCAGACAAACAGGAAAAGGAATTGAGGGTTACATGTTTGCTAGAGAGAAGCTAGATGAGATAAGCGTTAGTCTATGTAGGTGCTTTCTCACTTTTGGGGGATTTTTCATTATGAGAAAAGGTGACACAAGGCAGGGAGGAGTGGGGAAAGAGGAAGGTTATTTGGGTTAGAAACCAAGTGGTAAGTAGTCCCAGATAGAGACAACCAGTAAACGGTTAGGATCAACCTAAGTTATCTTATTTTCTAGATAGGTCTGAACTATGAAAAGCCATAAAGGCAAAGCACGGGTGTCTGTTGCAGAGGCAGAGTGAAAGCTCTAAGGCTTGGATGAGTGTTGTGACTAGAAGAGTGAAACAAGAAGATAATTTAGATGACAGTTTAAAAGGATCTGAGCAGTCAAAAAATTTAAATAGTATGCAAAAGGTGGTGAGAATGTGAAACAAGTTTTAACTCTGTTGAGAGTAAAATTGGATCTTACACCTGTTTGCGTAGGCTGAGGAGATGAATCGTAGAAGCAGTTGGGTGGCAACTCTAGAAAGATGGCCAAGTTGAAGGCCAGAGGCACTCAGAAGCTTCCCACAAATATAAGGAACAAAAGGTGAAGAGCTGGTGGCTGGAGTGTTGACAAAAACCTTACTGCTTTTGTACTGAGAACCCTCATGTCCTTCATCTGTTCTGGCACTCTTTGGCACCCAAAGATAAAAGTGTAATGGGAGAGAAAAGGGAGGGGGATTGATGTTTTTAGGGAGAGAAAGCGAAGGCACCAAGAACACCAAACTGTATGCTCAAAGAGGGATATAAATGAGCTTTAAAAGAAATCACATCTTCCTTATTTTTTTTAGTGTGAGAGCTCATTAGAATTCAAGTGGTAGAAAAGAAGAATAGGAAGTTTCTGGAGCTCCTCTTGGAAAGGGCCTGTCAGTCCGATGTGGCAGCCAGCCTTCTCACAGATGTGGGAAACCTGACAACGCTGTTCCCTGGAGAGCAATGTTGGAGGTAAAGAAGAGTGAGAAGAGAGAAACAGTAAAAATATTAGACTATCACTATTAGGGAGTCCCTGAATTCTGAGGTAAAATGAAAACCGTAAAGTTGATTCAATTCCAACAATGTCCTTAACACACTCTTTAACAAACAATGTCAAAACTTTAAAAGCTTTTTAATCTCCAGGATCTTAGGATCTTTACTGGCTCCTCAAAGCAAAATGCAGGGGGAAAAAAATGAGGAAATAGCTAGCAGTCAATATATGTTACAAGTTTTGAAGAATTGTTAAAAAGAACTTAGCTATGCCAATGGATGTGGGGTTTCTGATCAGCAGGATCACCCAGAAATCTTCCCAGACAGGCCTATTGCAAGGTGAATATTCTGAATAATGTGAAGTCATCTGAGGTGTTCTAAAAAAAGTCCTCTGGTCTTGGGGTTGTGTAGCTTGGCGATGTTAATTTTTAAAACCTCTTGTAGCATGCTGGAAAAGCTTGAAGGAACTGGAAGAATGCTAACGTAATGGCAGTGTTTAGAAAAATAAATAAAAATCCTTGATGAGACGTTTGCATACGGGACAAAGTCAGGAGGAATTGCAAATGATGCCAGTGGAAGTTACGTAGGAGTTGTGGTCGTGTGCGAAGCTGCACCCATTCAAACAAAATAAGCTTGGTTGTGTTGAGAAATGAATTTACAGATTTTGGAGGGAAAATGTAGCCCATAGCTACAGAATGGAGGACTACATCCTTAAAACCGGTGACTCTGCCGAGTCACAGGGAGCAATCAGCTCATCAGAAACTATTAATTTAAAGCCAGGGGAAAAAAATGCCAGCCTTGGATGTACAAACAGGGGACTGATGAGTAGGAGTAAGTGGTGGAATTAATGCTCAACGTGGCACTGGGGGAGCCACAGCAAAAAATCTTGAATTCAGATCTGATGTACGCTCTTCAGAAAGAACTCTGAGAAATCGTAACGGATTTATAAAACCGATGCATGATTCCAAAACTGCAAAATCTCTTAGAGTAAGAGATTTAGTGTTAAACCTACAAAGGAGATTGTTTAAATGCCTTCACACAGCACAAAAAGAAAATGGGTATGAGAGATCCTATAGTTATTAGCAATGCATATTGCATGGGTCATGCCTGAAAAGAAAGCCTAACAAAGTGAAGGTACGTGCATTAATCAGCAAATATCAGTTCGTTACCTTTATCATCTGATGATGTCTTCAGACAAAGACTCTTTGGAAGATAGTTTAGCCCAACATGAGATTAATCAAAGGCAGGTTATTGAGCTTAATAGAGAGATAACTAGATACAGTTCTATGGCCTCTGCCGTGTGCAGGAGTTACTATCATTTTTGAAGTTAACAGAACTTTTTGTCGCCGACATGCAGGGTGAAATATTTCTACTGCAGAAATTAGAGCAATGACGCTGTATTTCGAAGACTTAGGTTTTGAGCAGCACATACTGTTTTCATGAAAGTGTGCTGGATGATCGCTGATCATCTGTTTCTGCAGTTATACAGAATTGCCTTTTCCTGACTAAAGGTATTTTACTTTACAAAAAGAGATAATTGAAAACATCAGAAATGTGAAGTATCTTTAAACATGTTTTTAGAGGGTGTTCACTTAATCCCTGTCTTCCTGTTTGAATACCGGGTTTGTTTTCAGTGTTCAAACCCCAATCTTTATTCGTGAGAGTGCAACGCTGTATCGACTGTGAGAAAACACTGGCTCAGGAAGGAAGGAGTAAAATTTGAGGAAAGATTTAAGGCACAGTTTCATTTATGATAACGTCAAGTGCAATTGCCTGTGTACTGCAGTCTCCAGTGTAGACCCTACTGTGCGTGACTGAAGTGTTTAGCATTTTTTCACCTTTTCTATGTGCTCTGAGAAATGACTCAACAGAAAAACCTCTGCTTTCTGTAGGGAGGCGTGGTGAGTTGGTCACGTTCGTAATATTAAAGAATGGCCTTCTAATACGGTGTATGTATTCTGGTAATCTGGATTGCATTGATACTTCCACTTTGAAAGGAGATTGTGATGAATTAGAGCTACAAAGATGATGAAGGGCCTGGAGCGTCTGCCTTACGAGGAGAGGCTGAGGGACTTGGGTCTTTTTAGTCACTTGGGGAGAAATACCTCCTGCAGCAGTACAGGTTGGGGGCTGACCTGCTGGAGAGCAGCTCTGAGGAAAAAGACCAGGGAGTCCTAGTGGACAACAGGATGACCATGTGCCCTTGTAGCCAAGAAGGCCAAGGGCATCCTGGGGTACATCAAGAAGAGTGTGACCAGCAGGTCAAGAGAGGTCATCCTGCCCCTCTGCTCTGCCCTGGTGAGGCCCCATCTGGAGCACGGGGTCCAGTTCTGGGCTCCCCAGTTACAAAAGGACAGGGAACTGCTGGAGAGGGGACAGCAGAGGGCTACAAAGATGATGAGGGGCCTGGAGCATCTCCCTTATGAGGAGAGGCTGAGGGACTTGGGTCTTTTGAGTCTGGAAAAGAGAAGGCTGAGGGGGGATCTGATCAATGCTTATAAATACTTAAAGGGAGGGTGTCAAGAGGATGGGGCTGGTCTTTTTTCAGTGGTGCCCAGGGACAGGACAAGAGGAAATGGGCACAAACTTGCACATAGGAAGTTCCACCTAAAGATGAGGAGGAACTTGTTTGCTGTGAGGGTGGCAGAGCCCTGGCAGAGGCTGCCCAGGGAGGTGGTGGAGTCTCCTTCTCTGGGGACATTCCAAACCCACCTGGACACGTTCCTGTGCAACCTGCTCTGGGTGGCCCTGCTTTGGCAGGGGGTTGGACTAGATGATCTCCAGAGGACTCTTCCAACCCCATGTGATTCTGTGAATTGAAAGGACTTAAATCTATTTAGTTTCAAGGAATTCAGTTTCTTTATAAAATAAAATTGCCATCTTGCTGTCTAATCTCTCAGGTGTTTATCATTGTCACACATACGTCTGCAAATGAGATGTAATTAATCAGCTTTTACCTGGCACTCCTACGATTCTCATGCCACGCAAACGTGAGCGGCAGCATCGTGGTCCAGCTGAGCAGGGTTGGGCTGGAATGCCAGTGACTCACCTTCCCAGGTTAACGTTCTCCTCCTCGGAGCTTATTATACTTTATTACTACAGGCTAATTTAGATCCTTAAATTAGCAGCTGCTTTAGGGAGAAATTTCCAGATGATCACTTTTATCATTGTGGTGGTTTTAGTTGTATGTCATTTTGCTCTCTAGGGAAATCTCTCTCTGAGAGCTGCTGGGAGAGGAGGGGGGAGGATGATGAGACGGCTGGGGAAGCGGGCGAGTGCTTTGTTAGCTTTCTACTTTTTGAAGCAGAAAGAATTGAACTGGTTGAGGCAGTAATAAAGTTGTGAGAAGGATTTTATCCAGCCGAGGTGGCTTTTCGTCGTCCGCGTTTCATTGTTGTTAGGTTTCTAATTAAGTAGGAAAAAAATAATAAATGAAAGAAATCATGGAACAGTAGTGCTTAGCTTGGTGTTATAGAATTAAGCTCAGTTCTTCACTGCACCGATGCTAATTCGTTTAGAATTAGAAAGTAATATTGTATAGGACTGTGTGTCTTGTAGAGTACCGTATGTAAGAGATACCGCTCGTCAACCAAGCACAATATTTTAATAGCTTTTGATCATATTATTGTGATGCTGTGTTAGGGCTTTCTTGTTCTTTTTTTCCCCCCAAAGCTTTTGACCCCAAAGGAGCAGAACTCTTTTTAACCAAAGGCTGTGGGGTCAGCGGTATCTGATCCTCTCTAGAGGTACGTGGTGGTGGTGTTTAGCAGAGCTGTGGGCTGTGTTCACGAGTGGTAGTGGGAATGGGATGGGCAGAGCAGGAAAGGAAAGGATGCAGGGAGCCTTGTAAAGGGTGGCTGAAAATGAATCTTACTACTTTTGAATATTAATATTCTGAAAACAGCCACAGGCCCCATTTGAGACTGTGGGCTTAGCTGTGCTGGGCACTTTAGGGTTTGCAATCATCTTCATACGCCTCCTTTAGAATTTATAAAATGTGCAACTGTTGTTCAAATAAAAAAGTTAAAAAGGAAAAAGGCAAGTGTAGGGTGCTGCATCTGGGGAAAAATAACCTCCTGCACCAGGACAGGTTGGGGGCTGACCTGCTGGAGAGCAGCTCTGGGAGTCCTGGTGGACAACAGGATGCCCATGAGCCAACAATGTGCCCTTGTGGCCAAGAAGGCCAATGGCATCCTGGGGGGCATCAAGAAGAGCGTGGCCAGCAGGTGGAGGGAGGTCATCCTGCCCCTCTGCTCTGTCCTGGGGAGGCCCCAGCTGGAGCACTGGGACCAGTTGTGAGCTCCCCAGTTCCAGAAGGACAGGGAACTGCTGGAGAGGGGACAGCAGAGGGCTACAGAGATGATGAGGGGCCTGGAGCATCTCTCTTACGAGGAGAGGCTGAGGGACTTGGGTCTTTTGAGTCTGGAGAAGAGAAGGCTGAGGGGGGATCTGATCAATGCTTATAAATACTTAAAGGGACGTGTCAAGATGACACGGTCTTTTTTCAGTGGTGCCCAGGGACAGGAGAAGAGGAAATGGGCACAAACTTGCACTTAGGAAGTTCCACCTAAAGATGAGGAGGAACTTGTTTGCTGTGAGGGTGGCAGAGCCCTGGCAGAGGCTTCCCAGGGAGGTGGTGGAGTCTCCTTCTCTGGAGACATTCCAAACCCACCTGGACAAGTTCCTGTGCAACCTGCTCTGGGTGGCCCTGCTTTGGCAGGGGGGTTGGACTAGATGATCTCCAGAGGTCCCTTCCAACCCCATGATTCTGTGATTCTTTAAAAGCGATGTGGGTGAAAATTACCTTTTTGGTGAAGAACCTGCTGTTTAGCTAGATGTGTCAGCATGGTTTGTGATGAAGGCTGTGCCACATTGGTAGCTTTTTTTTAGTGCTCATGGAATAGAAATGGTGTTCCTTTAACCTTTTCTTAAGCAATCATATCCCGATGTGTTGCGTCCTGAGTAAAATTCTAAGAGTAGCCTATGAAAACAAATAGACCAGAATACAATGAGTTCTCTGAAAAGTAATGCTATTGAAAAGGAGTAATAAAAGTAACGTTCTTGGGTACTGCATGTTTTTTAGAGATCTCCTACTTATTCTGACCTTTTTAAATTTCATTGTTTTATGTTTGATCGGATCTTGCTTATGGTACTTGAGAGCAATCATTTCCTCAAGTGTGTATTAGATCATTTTTAGAGAGACATGCAAATGTGTCTAGCCTAAACTATTTTCTTATCTGAAGTGATGCATTTGTCTAAAAATAAGCCCCCAAAATCTAGCGTTTCGTCCTCATAAAACACAAGTTGAAAAGGTGACGTGGAATACATTATGCCATGAAGATAGCTTGGTGGTAGGGGTGGGGGAAATTGTACAATGGTATCTTTTGGGAAATGCTGGGGGATTTCTTGTCCTCCAAAATATCCTGTAAAGATGGGACAGTATGGTTTCTTCTCGTCTATGTTTCAGGACATTGTTACCAAAGCAGCTTCTTTGGTTCATGAGAAGATTCTTTTAGTATCCTTCTGACTTGTGCTCTCTTTTCTAGCTGACAGTCACAGCTCTCCTAGAGAAGACACCCCAACTGGGAGCATGGATTCTCTTTCTTCCCAGTCTCCAACACCTGCCTTCTCTAGTAGTCCCCCCGGACTCCTGGACGGAAATCACCTTATTATGGACAGTGGAGATCTTGCAGGCTGGACAAACCTGTAAGTAACCTGAATATTCAGTAACAATTTTTCGACTAGTATGGTTGTGCACACATTTCCCTTTTCAGTGTGGTGGCAAGCGAGTGTTTTTTCGAAATTACATATAATTGTGTTTGTTTTCTTCTGCTACAAAAAAGGATGTGTTTATATGTTGTGGTGGAGCTTAGAGGCTACTTGAATGTTTGTAGGAAATAAATTTTCTTTTTTCTACAGAAACCTAGTGCATTTTACTGTAGCCTGTTATAAAACTGTAAATGTTCCTTATTTAGGCAATAAATATGTAAATTATTCCCTGTATGATATGTTAGCCTAGTTTTATTTCAAGACAGTGCTAAGCTATACTTAGATGCAGGGCAATTAAGATTTAGGGTCAAACTTTGGGTTTGGATAAATACACTGTAGTCAGTGTGCACTCAGGTGCTGTTGTCTAAGAACATTATTATTGTTAGTATCTTCTTAACTAATTAAATGCCTTTTTTTATTTATTTTGCAATGAAAGTCTCACTTTCAGTGGACTCTGTAGATGTTCTGGGTTTGAGCATGACTTCAGTTCAGCAAAAATTGACATTACAATGTTAGACCTATCTCTATAATCCGTGTTCGGGTTTGATACACAAAAAAGCTGAACACAACTTGTTTTTTAAATCAGAAGTTGAACTAGAATTGAAGTCTCTGGTTTGCTATTCATGCAAACTTTAACGTATCAAGACAAAGTTTTCCAGCCTTCAGTGCCAAGAAGATGGAAGGAGCAGGTCTGGAGAAAAGCTTTGTTACAAATATTTTCCACAATGGCATTCTGAGTAGCCTGTTTTGTTGATGAAACAAGTGTGTAAAATATACGTGTAGGTGTATGTAACACATGAGAATGTATAGATATAAGCCGTATGATGGCTTTATATTTCTATACGCACACACAAATAATTAACTGCTGATTAGAGTGCTTATTAGCTAGAGCAGTCTCTTCTCATAAGTATTGGAAGAATTCCATATTTATAGGTATTTTACATAAATGTAGTTTCTTCAGAAGAGGACTGAAGTTACTCTTTCCTTCTCCTCTTGTACTGTCCTCTAGAAGTGGGTAGGATTTAAAATAAGTTGTATTTGATGAAAAGAGGTGGAAAACGTGCTGTGGATGGTATGAAACTGGAATGTCTATGAAAGCAGGCATAGCTTGTTAAGGAACAAACTACAGTGTTAGCAGAACATTGATGTTGTCACTTCAGAGAATAGAAGGAAGTGTTGGTTTTATCCAGAGGGCTCAGGACCTTCACGTGTTTGAAGGAATATTGCGGGTTTTTTGCAAATTTTGGTAATTTTTGTCAAAAATTATACTGTACTGCTGTTTTGGAAACTTTAATGACTTGAGGTTTTGTGCTCGGTTAGAAAGAATAAGTAAACGGCTCTGTTTGGAAGAGAAAAGAAAAAAAGTGCCTGGTATGTGCAGCTAGATGATTTGTCAAAAGTAGTTTCTGTCTTCCACTCACCTGTCTGTGAAGTTTGCTTAAGGGCTACCTCTGGAACAAGCCTGGACAGTGACAGAGAGTAGTCTGGGAACGATACATTCTTTTTTCCCTCTACTTTCTCACCCCAGATTGGCTTCTCTTCCATTTCTAGTTCTGATGACTCAGAGGGCCTTGCCTTAGGGGAAAAAAAAACCCCAAAACAAAACCCAACAAAAAACCAAACCCAGAACAGCAGAGGTGGATGTCAGCAACGGAGAATGTACTTGGTGGGCAGCAGTCATTGGCCATCATGGGGGTCCTGTGGGCAGGGGGAGGAGGTGGTTGACTCGCCGTTGTGTAGCTGTGGTCGTTCTCACAGCTCCTAGAAATGTCCTAGCATTGGCTGTTGAACTCTGCTTTGGTCGTAGACTATTCTCATAAATCGGACTATCCCAGAATTAGGTAGAGAACAGGCCTTTCAGTTTGTGCAGAGTTTCAGAACGTTTTGCGTTTGGTGCCAAATTGGAACAATTCTTCAAGTCTCAGTATCTTCTCTAAAATGGTATTGCAGGTCTTCACTTGAGCTACAGTAAATAGCATCCTGAGTCCAGGGGAGATGGAAATACAAGAGGATCCGGTTTCTCAAGTTTGCGCTGATGTTTGTAACACATGGGTGTTACTTGTAAGAGATCCATCACTATGGAGTTATGTAGTCAACAAGGTGATGGTGACTTCTTTGTGGAAGAAGAGTTGCTTGCGTTGGCTCCCGGGGGAGGGATGTTGCATTGTGGGTCAGGATATGTCAGATATTCCAAGGTTGCTTTATATCAGTAGTTGGCTTTAAGCAACAACACGTGATGGGGAGCAAGAATACTTTTTGTGGTATTTGTTTTCAAGAAAGGAAAAGCTTGTTTTTTCCTGCATGATAGCTGTTGTCACCAGGATGTTTCCTGACAGAGTTTTTTGTGATGCGTGCCCTTTCCTTGGCCCACCTTTAAAAACAAAAGAAGCTACAGCTTCCAGCACGGTGAGAGGAGCACCAAATGAAAGGAAGTAACACCTTCACCTCCCGGCTGCCACTAGGAGGGAGACTGCATGGCCAGGGTGCTGAGAGAAGCTAAGAGTGCTATACCCCTGATCTGAAATGTCTCCCAAAGCCCCCACTGCTCAATTGTCATGTCAGTATTTAAAGATGTGCCGTGCGGAGGGTGCAACTGGAAGGCGATGTTTTCACGCATGTGCCATCTTGAAGCCCCGCTGACCTGTTGGTTTTCATGCCTCTGAGTGTGTGTCTGCCTGCTGCTAGATGTCCTTTGAAAGTTCTGTGTGGGTCAGGCATACGCCCTGTGTCGTCATGTACTGTTGAAAGGGTCAGTAGATAGTTGGGTGGTGGTTGGCTCTTACTGCCCGCGGCAGGGGTGGCTCTCAGTAGAGACCCAACTTTGCTGGCCTAAGGTTATCTCGCACCCTAAACTTTTTTCAACCTTTTTCCTGAAGATATTTTTAACTTCATCCTTCCATCTAGAGCCAAATACTAAAAATAACTACATTTTATTTTTCCATACACTGCACGGTAGAACTTTTCCCCCCCTGTCAATCACAAAGTTACGGAGTAGTTTATATAGACACAGGACTCAAACTCCAGGTAGCCCAGGATGGGCAAATTACCTTTTCTACCTGATGTTTGAAAATCTCTTCTATCCAAGGATACCTAGCACAAGCTAATTTCAGACATAAACTGACAAATATGGTAGTGAGCTGCATAGATTATTGCTCCCTTGTAGTGCTCCCCACTGGTATGGACATTTTTTTTTACCTTTATGGCAGAGCAGCAATGGCCCTCTCAGTTTAGTGTTAACCAAAGCGTTTGCATTCTTTCTTTTTCCTCTCTGCTTTAAGTCTTCGTACACGTTTGCCCTCAAGCTACAGAATTAACATTGTACAGCCGTCTATCTTCCTCAGGTTCCACTCTGCTTTGCTCTGACAGAGGTGGTTACTCTTTCTGGAAGGGAGAGCATGTTTCAGACTGTTTTGGGACTGTCGTTGGTGTAGTTTCAGTGTCAGTACATTCTCAAAATGCTCATTAGGTTGATGGTTGGACTAGATGATCTTAAAGGTCCGTTCCAAGCGAGACAATTCTATGATTATTTCCCTCAAAGCTGCGGTTGGTTCTGGGGAAAAGAAATAGAGTTTTTGTGTTAGGTGAAGCCAGTTCCTTGCATGTTCCTTCTAATTCAGACTGCCACCATAATTGGCATTCTGAAGGTAAGCAGTGTCTTCTAGGTGAAATGTGGTTGTCCATGTAGGCATTCTGTAGCCATTTTCTTCGATCTGTATCTCCTGCTATTTGAGGCACTGGATTCCCTGTTTCAGGATTTTGCTTTGTAAAGGAGACTGTAGAAACACAGTGATATTTGCCATGTTGTGCCTTGGGTTTAACAAGCAGGTCATGTATTGTAACTCTTTACTCCCTCCATAAGGAATAGATATATTTTTGTGATTTGCCCGTAATATTTTTCTGACCTGGATTTACACAAAAAACCCCAACCCTAACCGAGCAAACTTCCAACCATCTTTGTGGCCACTGTGGACTGCCTCATGTCTGTTTTCACTTGACATCAGAATGAACCAAAAAAATCTGAACACTTGGTATTCCCTGGACTCGGTATGTGTTGTAATTAATCTTTCTGGGGATCTTTTTCTGATAAGGAAAGATGTGTTACTCTAACGGCCCACTGTGGTCATGAGATCTGTTTGTGCTTACTGTACAATGCCCTATGCCAGGACTTATCTACAGAGCTTACAGACTTACCTCTCTCACAGTGTTGGGTTGTCAGAATTGGGTCAGAGTCTTCCTTTTTGGTTGGAAGTCCCCTACAGTATCTGCATGATCTCCTCTTCATTCAGATCATGAAAATTAGTGTCTTGTTCCTCAGCTGGAGAGTTCATTTTTGGGATCTGAGACTGCAGAGTTTCTGGGTTTCCTAGGGAACTGGAACGTGGTGACTTCTGATGGTTGTCCTGGATGGAGTCATGGTGCAAGATATGTATCTTAGGTATCTGTTTACCTTGCCCCTTCCTCTTTCCCTCTGTAAGACTTTGGGATTTTGCAGCTGGAGGGAATGGAAATCATCCTGACCCTGACCCTCATATTTCTTCATTGAGTGTATAGAGGAGTTGGGGTGCAGAGCTTGTTAAAGCAGTTATATTTCTGGGCTCAGAATAGTAAGATTCATAGTTTTCAAACTGAGTCCCACCTTGGGATGCTGTAGGAGTATTTGTCTTGGCAGTCAAACCCTGAAGATACTCAGGACCCAGAGGAGAAGCAGAAGCACCAACGCAAATGGCTTTTCAGAAATATGCAAGGGACCAGTGGCAGAGGAAATAACCCAGTCTTTCTTTCATTTCTTTTGCAGTTCTTCTTTATTGGTTCTCCTGACACTAAAATACTGTGTTTCCCAGCTCACTGGTGTATCTGTGCTACGCTATGGGCATCATTTTTTGAGTTTTTAATATCCACAGAGGCTTTCAAAATGGTGAGGAGAGCCGTGCTGTGCAGCATCCTGAATGCTTTCAGGGTCTTTGTGACCAGGCTGGGAAGAAGCTACTTGCTCTTCGTGAAATCTCAGGCTGTTCAAATTCCCAGTGAGCAAACTGATGTTAAAAGAGCCATCAGATGGCAAGGGAGGGCAGAAACGGTGGTGTTCTGCACATAATAGAAGCCTTGGAGATAGTTACTAATTTTGTTTGACTGCTGAATGAATTCCCGTCAGCCTTGTTACAGCGACATCAGTAGACTGCGTCTATAGTCTCCTTAAAATTGGAATAGTTACTTTTTTTTTTGTACTTTCTGGCAGCGGTGTGAATTTGCAATTTTACATAAACGATGAGTGACTTCGGTTTTGCCGTCTTGGAAAAACTTTTGCATAATACCTAATGTCACCGTGACATTTTATTAAAAGAAGGTGCTTCAGCAGCTGCAGCAGGCGCAGCCCAGGTACAGAGCCGGTGCTTGTCCCTCATTGTGCTTATTTTGCAGTTTGGTTTTTTGTTTTGTTTTTTTTTTTTGGTGTGTGTTTCAGCTGCCACCTCTCCAGTGACTCAGCAGTTTGAGAGCGGGTTTTAGCGCAGCCGGCACTTCTTCTCGTCCCCTTTTCGTTATGCAAGCGGAGCAATAGCCCTCCTTTTTGCAGCTCCTTTGGAAACGGGCATAATATACCTTAATCGTGGGCTTCACGCCGTGCAGACTTTGCCGTCTCCTGGTTGTCCAGGTGGGCTGGGCAGCTGGGCTTTGACGGCAGCACCCCTGGGTGAGCAGAGGAGAAGCACAACGTGCACCCAAAGAAGGGAGGGATGTGGATGCAACCCCTGAGATGAGCTAAAGTTTCTTTTTTTTTTTTCCCTCCTCTCCTCTCTCTCCTTTTTTCTTTTCGTGACTCCGGGGAACAACAGCAGTCTGCTGTAAGCTTGTAGATGTACATACTTGGTTTTTGTTCTGTCTGCTTTTTGGGTCGGAAGGCTCTACAGAGGGAGCTGGACGGGTTGGGTCAATGGTCCAAGGCCAATGGGATGAGGTTCAATAAGGCCAAGAGCCGGGTCCTGCCCTTGGGTCCCACCAACCCCCTGCAGCGCTACAGGCTGGGGGCAGAGTGGCTGGAGCTGCCTGGTGGAAAAGGACCTGGGGGTGTTGGTGGACAGCCGGCTGAACAGGAGCCCAGGTGGCCAAGAAGGCCACCAGCATCCTGGCCTGTGTCAGGACCAGCATGGCCAGCAGGAGCAGGGCAGTGATGGTGCCACTGGACTGGGCACTGGTGAGGCCTCCCCTTGAGGCCTATGTCCAGTTCTGGGCCCCTCACCACAAGAAGGACATTGAGGGGCTGGAGCGTGTCCAGAGGAGAGCCACCAAGCTGGTGAGGGGTCTGGAGAACAAGTCATATGAGGAGAGGCTGAGGGAACTGGTCATCATGTTGAGTTTGGAGAAGAGGAGGCTGAGGGGAGACCTCATTGCCCTCTCCAGCTCCCTGACAGGAGGGTGTAGAGAGGTGGGGGTTGGCCTCTTCTCCCAAGGGAATCATGAGAGGAGCAGAGGAAATGGTCTGAAGTTGGGGCAGGGGAGGTTTAGATGAGATCTTGGGAAGAATGACTTTCCTGAGAGGGTGGTCAGGCACTGGAAGGGCCTGCCCAGGGAGGTGGTGGAGTCACCATCCCTGGAGGGATTTCAGAACCGTGTAGACGTGGCACTTCAGGGCATGCTCTAGTGCCTGAGATAGTTGGTTGGATTTTTGTGTGTGTGTGTGTATGGTTGGACTTGGTGATCTCAAAGGTCCCTTCCAACCACAAAGATTCTGTGATTCTATTCTGTGAATTATCATTTAAAAATGCCTTAACTTAGGCCAGCTGCTACAGACCTTGGCTTCAGATTTGCTAGGCTGGCATGAAAGATGGTTTCACCAAGGTGCTAGCTGCTTCACGGGGACTTCACAGTCCAAGTTGAACAAAACCCCTGTTTCAGTGGCTGGTGTGTTCTGTAGAGATGAGGGTTCAGGAATGTTGTGTGCACGTTGCATACTTTAAAATTTGGGGGAGGAGTTTCTTTTCAGAGGGAACACGGAGGAGGAAATTCTGCCCTGATTTGTCTCCCTGATTTTTCTGCAGCTTTGCTCCAACTGTGACAATTCCTAGAATTTTGTCCACGTATTTTTTTTTTATTTTTTTTTTCTTTTTTCTGCTCCTCACCTCGCCAAGGCATGGGGGTTTTAAACAGGCAGGAAGATCATCACCTGGTGGTGGAGAGTATTGGATTGCGTATTGAATCAGAAATAGCCGGCACCTTTTGGTATCTATCCTGCGCTGTCTTACAGTGAAACCTTTGAAGAACACTTCCATTGAGTTTGTCAGCCAGACGCTGTGATACGACAGCCACGGGGCTGCCAAACTCCTCTATGAAACAACCCCCCCTTTTTATTTTATTTTTTTTTTTTTCCTGAAGAGTTGCAGCGTGGATTCTTTTCACAGAGTCTCTTCCTTGCTCTCCAGATAAGAGGCTGCTCTTTAGCTGTGTTACCTTAGGAACCAGCCAGATAAACATCCAATAAAATCTTGTTTTCAGGAGTTTGTTTCTGAATATCAGTACAAAATCTCTAGTTTATTTTCCATAAGGCCATTTCCCCCCCCCTTCCTTCTCCCTATGTTCACTATGCCAGACAATAGCATTTTTTTCTCAAAGAGATATGGTTATATCAGGCTTTTTTTTTTTTTTTTTTTTTTTTTTTTTTTCCCCTGTCCCACAAGGAATGCATTGCCCTCATTTTAGCCCTTAGGAGAAAGGATTTCTTCAACATACCTTCTTAAAGTGGAGATGCTATATGATAAGCTACGGAATACTTTCTAATATACCATCATCTCGGTAAACAAGGCGTGCAAAGCTTCGTAGCAAGGTAACTTTGCTATCGCAAGAATCTTTTCAAGAAAAACAAAATAAAATCCAGCAGTTTGTTGCTTACACGCCGCAACATTGGAACCGGGTTTTCCAATTGAGTAAAACCTTCTGTTTTAATAATAAAATGAAGTGGTTCTTGGGATAGCCAAGTACAGTAAATAACCCCCTCCCTGAAATTCTAGAATGTGCTTAATATTTAAAGCTATTAATTCATTTTTTTTTCTTCTTCTCCTTAACATGGTGACACTTTTGCCATTGAAAAATGTTTTTTTCCCCCCCTGCTGGATCCTAGAGTGTGATGTCTCGCTGGGTAACCGGGAGCTGGAGGTGACAGGCGACTTCAGGAGCCGTGCTGCGGTGCTTTCCCCGCAGCTGAGATGTATTAAGGGAATTCATCAAAAAGCAGGGGAGGGAACAGCCCAGCCCTCCACGTACCTGCACTTCTGGAGTGTTTTTCCCCCAGAACTGCTGGAGTGGTTCCGAATTGGTAGAAAACCCGCCAGTTTTTACATGCTTTTATATAATGCTGCCTGGTAAAGGACAGTGTAGTCTTACGAGTTGATAGACTGAGTCTCTCTAACTTGAGAAATAAACACGCCAGCACACCTCCTCTCTTTTTTTTTTTCCCTTTTTCTTTTCTCTCCAAGCCTCAGTGAGAAACCATCTGGCATTTATTCCAGGTATTCTTACGAATGACCGTTGCTTTCCTGGGTCGGAGGGTGTCTTTCCTGTCTTCTCTGTTCTGAGTATTGCTTTGAAATCATTAATCCTGTCTCTTACATGCGTGTGTTGTTCTAGAGCTAATCAAGTTGCATAGGTTAATATGATGCGTTTCGATGAAATATTTAATAAATGGGAGATTTTGTTATTTACGTGTTGAAAAATAAACAAAACACATCAGAGGTATGCACTGGAGAGGACCCCTTGGTAGAATATTCTTGACTTGTGATTAGTTTGCATTAGAGACATTTTAATACCCTTCTGGCAATATACTGGGAATATTATTTTAATATTTTCTACAGTTTTACGGTTTCAGAAACGTGCCTGACATCAGTCTTAATGTTGGAATTGATTTGTATTGAATAAATAAGAGCACAAGGACGTTGTTTTAACTATGGTAGTTTAGTCTGTGCAAGTAGGTTACCTTTTTTAATAAATTTTTGAAAAACTTCCACTTTAGGTTCACCTTCTATGTTACTGAGTTAAAATTAATATACATTATGTGAAGAATTAATTTTAACTCAGTAGCATAGGGAGAAATAATCTACTTTCTAGCAAACTTTATAAACTTTACAGTAGCATCAAGGAATTTTTTATCCTTAGCGTTTACAGAAAATAATACAAATGCTGATGTTCAATATTTGTTTTTCTTCTCTGAACAAAGTCACTTTTAGCTGGAGGTTTTTCCTTTGCCTGAGGAAATTTTTTCAATGATGAGATAAAAATGGGGGGAAGAGGACAAGTTCAAGTAAAAGTAAACCCCAAAATTATGTAGGTGCTCGTCTTCAAAGGTATGTAATTATTGGAAAGTGTAAATAAGCGTGTAGTGGAAGATTTGGAAGTGGTGAAGCAGACTAGATGTCCCCCTTCCCAAAGTTAATCATGGAATATGTTTCCAGTCATCACACTCCAGCTTGTCCTTCAGTTTCCTACATGCGGTTCCTTCCTTTATTTGGTAAATGTGATAGTTTTAAAAGCAGAGCGTGTTTTGATAAACCTTTCTGGTTATGATTCCAGCACATTTAAGTTTCATTTTTATGAGTGGAATTAACTGTAGAATGCTGTTTTCATACACTGTGAATTCCAGTTTTCATCCAAATGCTGCCTGACACAGATCCAAAGGAAAAACTATTGTCGTGTTAAATAAGGAATGTGCTGTACACCATTTTATAACGTACTAAATTTAAGAATAAATAATCAAAATAAATGTCTGCCTAACAGTGCAATTGCTAGAATGCCTATGTGATATATTGGCTAGGAAAAGCAGTTTGTAAAAGTTGAATTTAGTTGTAAACCATCTTAGTGATCCTTCTTCTGGAAATTAAACATCCCGGTGCACAAGAAGATTAATATGAACTTCGTAAATTAGGTTTCCTGCTTTCTTTTATTCATTTACAATTATAACTGGGGTGATTGTTGATCCCTTTTTCGCTTTTGGTCAATCCACCTTGATTAGGTGTGCATTTACACCCCCGCAAAAACCTTCTCGACCGGATTCCTCGATTTTGGTGGTACTTTGCAGATTTATGCTGACGAAGAGGTTCATGTTGGAATAAGACCAACTGATAAAATGCTGTATTGTGAAGTCTGTGCTTTGGAGTGATGGTTCCTGTGTGAAAGCTGCGTGTGAACGATTTCAATTCCCTTTCTCCTTAGAAACTGCTGGAAGTCCAGCTCTTTGTTCCAAAGCTACGTTGACATTAAGCATTTGGACTATTTGTTGTTTTATCCACGTAGTGAAAGCAAACCTTCTAGTTCTTCAAGGTGCAAAATTAGGAACGTCCTTTATGTTGGGCCGGACTTTGTATGTTTTTCAGTGACTAATAAAAGTTTCACCTTTGGCTGCTATTTCTTCTCCTCTTGTGGCAACTTATGTGTTCAACCATTAATTTAATAAATATTTGAACAGTGTGTTGGTGGAGGGCAGCCACTGAGGCAGTTATCTACGCAGTTATGCGAAAGAGATCTCAATCCAGAGCCAGCATCGTGATCCCAATGTTGTAATAGCTGCAGCCTTTTTTTTTTTTTTTTTTTTTTTAAAATCTTCCCAGCCATACATGCCTCAGTACAGCACTGAGAAGATTTTTTAAATAGATTCGTCAAAACTTGTAAAGGCAAAGTGGCAGCTCAAATAATAGCCTGCTATATGCAGTTTCATTGTATCTGTCTTTATTAGATAAGGAATGTGGAGTTTTGTCTTTTTATTGGTTATGTCATACATCTCAGGTAATTTGTCTTCGCTTAGGATGTAGGGCATTGTAGGAGAAGTACTTTCCAGGAGGAAATGCAGAATCATATGATGTCCATGTCTGCAAAAGCAGCTCGGCGTTGTTATTGGTTTTGAATTTGAGGATTTAACTAGTTATCAAGATTCAAACATTTTGGTATGAAAAGAAATTTTATTCACCTTGTTAATTCTGCCTTGAATGTGTTTCCTCTTAGTCCTGGTCAAAGCCGCCCATCGATGGTCTCGTGGATGAACGCTCCGACTGCCAACCCTGCTGCCACGAATACTGTACCATCCGCTTTCTTCTTCTCTAACCCTGCCTCTGGCAGTGACAGAGCAGTGGAAAGGTATGATGTGCACTTCAACTTTTGCTGGTTATTTATTTGCCTCCTTTTTTCTTCCTTTACACTTTTAAAAATAGCTAATTCATGTCTTCTGCAGTATGGGAACGATTATCTCAAATCAAGAAATGCGGCCTTGGTGATTTTGACAGAATAAAATAACCGTCTACTTTGTCTTATCTTTCCTTTGAACACCTTTCTTGTAGAAAGCATCCAGATCGAGCCAGTGGCTTGTTGGTTAATACAAGCAGATTTTGGTTTGGGTGGTCAAGTCGTAGTGTCTCTCTACTGCAGTGATTCTCGTACAGTGTGTTTTAAAATACAGGTTCTTTCTTTTCCATAGCCACCCATGTAAAATTTAAGATTTCGACCTAGCCTTCTTGCCTCTGAAAGAGTCTCCCGTGTCTTTGCCTGTCTCTGTGGTTTCATTGATTTATTTCACTCTTTTGGCCTGCTTTCCTTCCATCTTGTTTTTGGTTCCTTCCATGTCGTTGTCTGTCTTTTAAAGTATTTTCCCTTTTTCCTTTGAAAGTCTTCACCATGTTAGCTTTTCCCTTGAAGTTTTATTCTATTTATTTTTCTAATTAAAGTAATTGAGTATATTCATAAATTCTTTCCAACAGTTGGTAAGAGAATTCCGTTTCTCATTGCTGGTCACATTTTGCAGCAGAACTGCATTGTACGTTTGACTGCAAGTTCCTTGGGGCAAGGAGAATCTTTTCCGATGTTTTATGTGTAGTTGTTGTTGCCTGGGCTCAACAAAAGATGATTTAATGGTGTGGGTGGTGTGTCTAAACCAAGCATCATTGGGCAGCAGCAAACTGTCAGCTCGCAAAGGCGTGATTAAGCAAGATGTGCCAAAAATACTTATATATTCCAAGATCTCTGCTTATGGTACGTGGAGAAATGAGTACTTTGGACAAATTCGTATCAGTGGCTGAACATCCTGAGAACACCTCAACCTGAAATGTTAGAAATCTTACAGTGTTTAGGACAAAACAGCATGTTCAGTAGCCTAAAAATGTTGTATTGTAAAGAAATATAAAGAGCAAATTCTGCAGAGTGATAGTGAAAAGCTGAATTGCAAGATTCACGAAGAAACATTTCAGAAGATATAATGATGATTAGTCTATAAATTAAGTATGGTATGCTTTGCCTACTATTGATTTAATTGCTGATTAGCACTTGGCAAAATTTTAACTGCAGTTGAAAGTTGAGGTTTAACTATCATAAAAATAAGTGTGCATAAAGTTGGGAGTTTGATATTCAGAAATGCCAACAGGAAGCTGTGAAGCTTCAGCTTCGGCATCTGTGTGTATGAATTATAAGCCTGTAATGATGCATGTGAGATGGTGTTTAAAGTTCTAGTCACCTCCAAATGAGAATGGAGAGGGAACAATTGAGAAAGGAGAGCGTCTTCGTAATAGTCAAAAAAAAGACTGTAATTCATAATTTCATTTTTCAGCGTTGCCCACCGAAAAGCAAGAGCGGTTTATCCATGCGAAGCAGAACACAGCTCGGAATTATCGTTTCAGATAGGAGCAATCTTTGAAGACGGTAAGTACTGCTTGAGTAAATAGAAAGCAATGAGAAACGAATTGACAAATACTGCTTAGATGGCTCTGGATAAAAATACAAGCCTAACTGCTCTTCTGCCAACGCTGCTGATCGCACACGGTTGGTGACGTAGAAGATTTCTGGTACGCAGGAGAAACTAAGCATATACTTAGCACTGTGAGGCAATGCCTTTGATTTCTGGTGAGTAGACACTTGCAATTGGTCTAATTTTTCAGCAGCATGTAAATGTGTTGTAGTACCAAAAAAACGTTATTCGGCGATGGAGAAAAACTTCTTGGCCTATGACACTGTGTTTTTTTGAAATGTGAACTATCATTGTATAAATAACACATGGGCTTTCATGTTTAAGGATTTTCAAGCAAGCAGAGCGCCAGGTAAATCAGGTGATCACAGGAGAGAAAAGGGAGTGTTCACTTTTGGGGCAAGGGGTGCCTTAGTCTGCATATGTGCTTGTAGGAAAAGGAATATTGACTAAGGTGCAGAATAGAGGCCTGTGTTTAAAGATTTTTGTGGACCCAAATATACTATTAATTGTGAACATCCAGAAGGTAATTCCTGTGCTCAAGACTGTGTTGCTTCTCAGGGAGCTTCCATGGCGCTGCTCTTCAGCGACTGCACAGGGACTTCAAGCTGATAGGAATGGTTTTAGTTTTTAAACCTTATTGCCAATGACTACTGTAATACAAACTCTGAAGATGCATAGTTTCTTTCTATCCCAAGGTAATTCCTGTTATAAGAAAGAGATGGTATGGAAGGGTTCAACAGGGGCCAGGACAAAGTCGGCAATTCTTGTTACTTGAATGCAATTTAATAACAATTCTAAGCAGAAATTAATTCATAGCAGCAGCACTGTAAGACTGTAGTTTGTTACAAGACCTTGATAAAAAAGTTTGCATTCCTACTAAAAGCCAGAAGACTCCTAAGTTTGGCCAAATCTTCAGCCAGGTTTTGTGCAGACTAAGGGATTCAAAGTGATCTGAGAATTCCATCCAAAGAACCCTGTGAGTATTTCGGTCAGCTGTCTAGATGCAGGGGGGTAGTAAGAGGCATGTTGGCCTCTAAAGAATCTGGAAATTCTGCAGTGATGCCTGTTTTCTTCTCGTCCATTGTCAGCTTTTAGTTTGCTACCAGGTCAGAAACCTGATAGGTGCTTTCCAGATGGAAAGTGGTATTTAATTCTGCATGACCAGACGCACTTAGGAGCTGCACTGCCCAATCATTCAAACACCACATGTGAGGGTCTCTGGTTGGATGTCCAATGAAGGGGGAGCATTCCAAATTCCCAGTTTACATCCAGCAGGAAAAAGAGAAAAGTACGCAGTCTAAAACAGCTGGAAAACATCAACCTGCAGGCATTAAAAAGCTAACTAAATATGTCTTGTGTTTCCCAAAATGCACCCTGTTAACTCTGTTAGCACTGGATAGAAGCGTGTGTGGGAAGGTTCTTCTCATAAACGGAAAGCTTTTCATCCTGTCCTGCCCAACCCCAGTAGAACATTCTTAATTTGTTTAATGAGTTGAAACAAATGGGGAGCTCAGCAGAACCTTGCTAATTTTTTTTAGCGCGTATAACAACAATAAAGTCACACATCCCCTCCTTTGTGATGCTTATTTTAAAGCAGGTAGAGCCTAGTACATTCTTGTCCTCTGCCTCCTCCCAAAGAAGTAAATAGTAAGCCTGTTCCAGAGTTCAGTTCTGCTTTGTTTTTGGGGGTTTTTTTTGCGGTGTGAGGTGATCTGGGGTCCCCACTATGTTCTTTCCTAAGGCACCCACTTTACAAATTCATACTTGCTGTTTCCCATTAGAGCTGCCTTGCAGGCAAATCACGTCTGAATCAAGTTAGGTGGGAAACCTTTCAAAGATGAATTAGCTAAATGACTGCTCTTTTTAAAATATCTAACACCAGTTATTTTAATTTAAGTTTTTTTAAAACATGACTGATAGGGGATCTTCAGCAGACGTAAAATTGTGTACGGGGAAAAAAAAAAATATCTAGTGCATGGGGGAAAAGATGTGATACGTAGAAGAGAGGCATTTCTAAGGCAGAACGGCAAGGGTTGCACGCCTGTTGTGTTGGGGTGGGATGGGAGAGTCTTTCAAGAAGCAGTTCATTTGTGTGAGAGCGCTGTTAAGATTCTTTTCTCGTGCAAAGAGATCGGGAGAAGTTACAGCAAAGCTACCGGGGTTTTGGTGCGTTACAGCCTCAGTTGAGTTTTTCAAGCAGGGATTGGGATTCTTCAAGAACAAATAAGGAATTCGACTCTTTGGCAGCCGTGGACGAATGTTTCAACTCTAAGACTTTTTCCGTATCATCGTACAAATAAGGTTAGAAGCTTGGGAAAAGGTTACGTGGATTGCCTTTTGAAAACCTAATTGCGCATTTCCAACGGGAGGGATCACATGTCCTTAAATAACGTTTGCATGGGTTTATTCCACTGTATCCTGCTTATTTTATAGGCATTGTCTTTGCCCTGCGGGGCTTTCAGCCTAAGGTAGGCTGTGGATTGGCAGGAAAAAAAGGAGGAGACCGTGCAAGTTAAAGGCTGTAACTGGACGCATGTAATAACTTAATGGCCATTCCCTAATGGTTCCCTATAGGTTATGTCATGGATGGCTCTGTCAGTATAAATAGGTATTCTCATTAAAAGTTATTCTCATTAAAAGTCCAGTCTTCATATTTGAAACCTCTGAAATGCCTTCACGCTGGCCTTTTCTTTTTGCACTGAGCACCCATGTGTCTGTGCCGGGATCGGATCCCAGTGAATCAATTCAGGTTCTTTAGTTACTCAATTTAAATTCCCATATGCCCTAATAAAGCCCCCAAATGAAGAATTAAAGTAATAATACATCAATTCTGCCGCTCTACCAATAACCTTAACTATCAAAGTGACAACGCATCAATCAAGTTGACATACAGCTAGTATCAACCATTAAAGTAACTGTTAAATTAATGTCTACTGAAAAGCGCTGCTTCCATTAGTGAAGGTTTTATCTGTTTCTCCTTTCTCCACCCTGCCTGTCTCACTTTCCTAATCCTGCCTCTCTCACCTCTCACTGTTTATTTGTTGAGATTTTTCCTTTCTCTTCCCTCTCTTTTCTGCTTTTTCTCCTTCTTTCTTTCATTTCCCTTCCCTGTTCTTCTTCTGTTTCCTTTCTCATGATCCGTAGATGTTGATAGCAGCAGTTCTCTCTTACCTGTTATTATCCTGGATGAATCTTTCTGGCTGCTCTAGCCTGAGACAGGATAATGGCATTTAGTGAAGTACAGTCTTGCACCTGTCATAGCTGCTAAATGTAATATTGGTGCAAGAAGTTAAGAGTTTAACCTTTACTCCTGTCTCCATTCCCTGTTTCTAAATGGGGAAAAAAACCCCAGCTCTTTGTGTTTCCGACTGGCAAGGTTAGATTTACTAATATTTTAAATTAAAGTTTACATCACCCCATAGGAATTTGTATAGAATCTGAACATCTGCATATTCAAGTGTTTTCAATATTGCACGTATGTTGTGCTGCCCCAAATCCCACAGTTTTTCCATTAAAGTATCATAGAATATAAACGCTTAAGGTGCCATCTGGTAAGTTAAAAAGAAAAGGCAAAGTTTTCTACTTAATTGAATTGTGTAGGAAAATGAATAATGTGATCTGAACAATATCCACTGGATTTTATTTTTTTTTATAAATCTTCAATCCAATTTACCTTAGGCTCTGCCAATATTTTTATTTCCCAGTTGCTACAGGCTATATTATTGACAGCACATAACAATATAATTCAAGTGGTTAGAGGCAGAGCTTCGAAGAGTTTGCAGCTGGATAAGGGCACATACGGGAAGAAGCAGAGTTTGATCTGAGATTGTGAGAGACATATGCTGGCTGTGTATTTTTGTTGTTGTTGAAGCGGATATTCCCAATAATCATGGAAAAAAAATAATCAGACTGCCTGGCATTGAAGCCTTGCCAGCCTCGGAGCCAAGCGTTATTAAATTTCTGGTTCTTGAAAGAGACTGCTTAGAAGTCAGTAAATGGGAGTTTCACTAGGGAGAAGTATTTCAGATAGCATAAATGGTGTTTACACAACAAAATTCCTTGGCAGTATTACTTGCAGGAAGGCTTCCTGAAAACTTGTCGAGATAGCTCTCATCAAAGCTTTTTACAATTTTTAAAATTGGGTTTTAGGGCAGAGAAAATTTGGGGAAAACTGAGAAAGTGTTTTGTTATAGTCATTTTCCTCAGGAAAGGTGTGGCATCGATTGTCCCTACCAAGCAGAGTAGGAACACAAAAAGCCGTGTTCACACAGTCGTTGTCATCCCTCTCTGTCTTTCCCAGCGTAACAAAGTGCCAGCCTTAGTTACTGTCCCTGGTTTGGACTCCGAGGCACTCTCTTCCCTCTTACCCATGCTGTGGCTTCTGGACTCTCTTTCTTTATGGTACTGACAAACGAAGGGTTTACATCAAAGAGAAGCGGTACTCCCAAAATACGACGTTGCACTGTGTGTGCAAATAATTCTTCTGTTGAGGTAAAGATGAGGGTGAAGCTACTTCCTCGTGCACCTTTCAACTGTGGATTTCAAAGCGCTTGGAGACATTCATGTGCATTAATTATCTCTGTTTTCCACCTGGAGAAACGGAGTGTACAGGCTGTGGGCAGATGTTCTCCTTTTCATGGCTCCTCTGTGCCATTTGGAAGTAGTTACCTCAACCTGCTGCTGAAAGTTACAGTCACTTCACCAACAAAAAGCACCAGATGAGCGCTACCGAATTCCTACGGACTTTGCTAGAAGCTTTAAGAAGTCACTGAAGGTAGTTTGTCCTTAACCAGCCTGACTTTGCTCCTGCCAACAGCGCCGTGGAAGCAGTGGGCTCTGGAAGAGAAGCATTCTTGAAGAGAAACGTCAAAATGGAAGACGTTTGAACTGCTGGCGTCTTACCTTGTGGTTGGTGCGTGTATGGGACTGCCAGAGAGGTTCAGCTGCCAGGTGGGATGAGAATCAACTCAGGAGAAAGACCCCAGATCTCAGTGTCTATACACGGGTCACCAAGTTGTAGCACAGGGAATTCACTTGCCTCCGTTTTAGAGCGAGCCAAATTATTCTTTGGGTGCTCTCTCTATTCATTGTCTCGACTAGATCTCCACCAGCTCTAATTAGACACCGCTAAATAGGGAAGCCTCAAGCCGAATTCCACCTTCACTAGTTCGTCATGGTGTATCAGTGTGTTTGCTTTCCTTCACAAGCCTGAGCCCTTAGAGGCAGACTATTTTATTTGTAGTCACACAAAATAAATAAATCTTCAGCAGAGTCAGGAAGAAGACCCCTTGACTCCTAACCCTGTGTCCTGCCCATGGGATAATTCTGCTTCTCGCGACGTACTTAAGGGAAGCAGCAAGCTTTTAAATTTTAAATTCCATGCTAACCCTAAGCATGCTAAATATTTGTGTATCTCTGCGGTCAGCTTCACCCACAGGGATTGTTTCAAAACCCCTTAGGGATCTCTGAACGCGGGCGGGCTTGCAGGCACATTTTTATTGCCTTAATTTAATTTCTCGGTGAAAAATTGGCCAGCCTGATGGAGTCCTACGGAAGCGTGTTGTGGTGCTGTAGTGGTTGCAGCAGCGAGATTGCTGTTGCCGCAAAATGCCATCCTCCTTTACGTAGCTAGTTATTTTCTTTGATAAAGTGGTCCATCCCAAAGGGATGCCCCCTTGTGCCCGGCGCCGCGCACGTTGGATGGCCTCCCCCCTTTCTGTCCTCTCCTGAAACAGCTGGTTTGTGTGTCTGATTCAGTCACTGCTCAAGTCAGTGGCACCAAGGCAATGAACTGTCGACATTTCAGACACACCATTGAATTCAGACGCTGGAATAGGCTGCCCGGGGAGGTGGTTGAGTCACCATCCCTGAATGTCTTTAAGAGTCGTTGTTGGGGGATATGGTGTAGGGGAGAACTTTGCAGAGTAGGGTTGATGGTTGGACACGATGATCCCAAGGGTCTTTTCCAACCTGAATGATTCTGTGATTCTATAATACCGCTGTGGAAATCGAGTCTTGGTCTCATTTGTAGTTGAGACCTGTGAAACTTTCGAGCTGCCAGAGCAGGACAAGGTCTGCTTTATAGCATTGAGTCCCTGGGAAGGCTGGTTGCAAGTTCTGAGTGTTTGCAGTTAGACAATCATAACGTTGGCAATATTGGAAGCTCTTTCCTACCGACAATACAGCAAAGTAAGAAGAAACGCCGCAAATGCCAAGCTCACCTTGTTGTGTTTCTTGTTAAGATGAAATCAGAAAAGCTTTTACTTAGAGATCCCATTGCAAGTTGAGAGTCTGTTGATTTTCTTTGTCCATTTGAGTTGGGCGTGATTGTCCCGTAGCGCTCGCCATCGTTACTGGTGGTCACACATTTCTCCTTCTCTACACTTCGTCTCCGCTAGCGTGAGGCTGCCGGAATGGCCTCGCAGCAGGTATCGAGGATGCTGCCTTTCCACCCTGGGCCCTCAACTTGACTGCTATTTCCACTGACCCAAGAGGTGTGATGGCTTTTGGTGGTGGCCCTTTGGCTGCTCGTGTTGTGCAGCCTTGCTATACGCGTGTTAAACTTTGCTGAAAATACTTCATTTTTAGTTCTCTCTTTTATGCACTACAAGTATTTTCCCCTCCTGTCCCCAGGCAACATCAGACTTGCTCCTATGGGACGCTCGGTCCAATAATGAGTTGTAGTTTTAAGGCCAAATCTGTGGTTTCTGCAGGAAGGTATTTTTAAATGAGGCAGGCCTGAGGAAGCGCTAAGAACTGTAATCGTTGACGGAGAAGAAATGACAGAAAGGGGACACTACGGAACATCTTCTCTTAAGCAGGCTATTTTTTTTCAGAAATAGCCCGTGTCCTGGGTTTAAGAGGAGCTGTGCACGAGAGCAAAGTGTCTTTTGTGTGGTGCAGTGGCATTTATTTTCAGTGAATGCTGTTGTGCACTACACTTTGGACATGGATTAGCAAAGAAAACAGGATCCTTGGAGCTTAACGCAGCTTTCCATTTGGGCAGCTTCCCCATTAATAGCATTTGCCTACAGGAGTCAGTGACGTCCGTGGGGCATCTTAACCTTTCTTGCCCAACATGGGCTGCCGCTGCTGCTGGATATTAAGAATTACTTCTTGGTGCTTTATTTTTTTTTATAAAAAGGCCGATCTCTAGAAACGGTGATCTTGCGTGCAATCCCAGTGCTAATTCTTTCTTCGCTCTTCGTAGAGGCTACAAGAAACTTCTGCCAACAAATTACGTGGCCCTGGGCTGTGTAATGTACACGTATGACATTTAATTTCCCAAGCCCAGAGCTCAGTTTGTACCATCTACGTCTAATCTCCTGGGGTGAAAGTGGTATTTGTCACTCAAGCCCCATTGCTTGGCCATCCTGCGTCATCTCTGAACGTGCTGCAGTGTGCCGAGTTCAGCCTTAACGTTATCAAACTGGTTTAGAAAATATTTCTTTTGAAATTCGCTGTTGTGTTGAAGCCAAGTGCTTGGGCACAGTTTGAGCATTTCCTCCCCTGGGTAAATTTTAGGTAAATTTCAGCGTGACGGGCACTCACGTGCCGGTAGCGTCTGCCCTCTCTCTAATGTAAATGGGAGGTCGAGCTCCAGAGGACAAGTAGAAAATTCCTCCTTTCAGGTTTTCTAGCCGCTTTCTTCCTAATCTGTCATTTATTTTTTTTTTGGAGGTTGTTTCCTGTAAAACAGATGTGCTCCGTAGGCATGGGAGACTTGAGGGAGAGGGTTGGCTGCTGGAAAGGGGAGCGTTCCAGCGGCTGCGGTGGAGCTGCTGGAGTGGGGGTTCTGGTGGTGGCAGCCATGCAGTTTCAAACGCACGTGTGCTCTGTAATTGTGGAATAAAAATGACAAAGGGAGAGGAGGGACTGCTAATTACTAATAGCAATGTAATGCGTAATTTTCTAAAAGGTAATTTTCTGTGTTTTTTTTTTTTTTTTAATTTTTTTTTTTTTTTCCTTTGGAACCTTCTGTCAAACATTCGTTATAAATATAAGCCCAGGCTTTTGATCTGAATCTAAACTACCAGTATCATTTGAAAGCGGTTTGGTTTTCTGGATGTTTTTTTCTGGCTGTTGTTTTAAACCGTGGTTTCTGAGCACAGCTTCTGGCCTCGCTGTCTGACAATAATAGGACACAAAGAAAAAAGCCAGAGGAAAGTATGTTTAAAGTGCTCAAATTTAGAGCCTTACAATGCTTTTGAAAGCGAGACTTAACACGTTGTGCTCTCTTAACTGTTATTTCCCTGATTTGTAGAGGCTACAAATACCACATTCCCCAATGTGTTAATGTGTTTTAAATAAAGCACTGACATGGCTGGCAGCATGTTTCAGCATTTGTCTGATCTCTTCCCTAAATAATGTCTGTCTCCGAAGCACTGTGAGGATAAATTAATGGGGTAGAGAATATCGTAGGTCACTAGAAGCGTGGGATTTTGCGGTTCCATAGGTAAGGTAGATAGATACCTGTATCATATTCTTATAAGAAATTTGATAGGGGAATTTGAGGACTTTTTAACCTGTTTTCCAAAAAACCCGAGGCTTATGCTTCTTTTTTAATTTCCTGACAAATGTGGTGAAAATATCTCCAGGAAGCCAGATTTCATTAGTTCTGTTGCTCACAGAATAACTTGTGGGGCATTTAGAGTCTGAGCTGAAATTTTTCTTTAGATTGACAGATACTCTCGCATAAACTTTGGGCTCAGCACTGCTAAACTCTCAGGATGGCAATAAGGAACGCGGCGTGTCATTCAGGCCTTTCCTTCCTGTTTTGTGAATAGCACTATGTATTTGAATTTGAGAGAGAGGATTTAACCAGAAGAATGATTTTGTCCGTTGGTCTCTTCCAATAGCAGCTCTACTCTGGGAAGAGACGATAACCTGGAGTGAGATCTGGCTCGTTTCCATTTCCCCTGTCGTACTTTACACGCTTACTTTTCCTGCCTAGAAAGGTCCTATGCTGTTTTTCTGTGGCTCTGAGCTTCCAGATTCATCACCTCTGCTCAAGGTGGTTTGGGGCTTGCTTTGCCCTCCAGCTACTGAAATTGTTTCCCACTATTTGACACAAGTTCTAACTTCTCCTCCTTTTCTATTTTATAAACCCATCCTCATTTCCATTAACTGTTTCCTTAATGAAGCCTCCTGCCCCAAAAAGCAATTTCCCCATGTATTCTTTGCAGAAGATAGTTCTTACATTATGCAAGTATTTCAGTTAATCATCCCCTTCATCTTTCTTAGCCAGATTCTTAAACTGGTCCCTGCAGAAGTCTGGATGTTTCGTATGGATGCTTTGCCTGGTGTCATGGAGCTAAAGCTAAAAGTACTAACTGGAGCATAAAAAGGTGCAGTAATTTTTTTCCTTTTCTTTTGCAGTGCAATTTTCCAGAGAACCAGGATGGCTAGAAGGCACGTTAAATGGCAAGAGAGGACTTATTCCACAAAATTATGTTCAGTTTTTATAGCTTTGTGCATTGAACGCCAAGAAGGTGTACATGGTATCCATGGATTTTTGTTATAGTCACTTCTCTCTACTTTTGTGACTGCTTTTAATCAACGAAGAGCCTGACTATGGGTTGAAGATCCTAATCTGTATAAAGACATTAAGTGTTGCCAAATATGAATTAAAAAAAAAAAGATTCTTTAAGGGTTGGAATGGGGGGGTGGGGAGGGACAGGTTAATTTTTTAAAAGGGTGCTTTTTTCAATTGTAAAGAGCAGTAGTGGTGTGTTTGTTTGCAAGATAACTAGTAGTTTAAGTCAAATATTTGGTTGAGCTGTGATTCGGCGATCAGTTGAAGAAGATTTTTATAAACTTAGTGTCCTGGAGATTATGTATTGATAACCAGCATTTTTAACAGAATGTTTTTTGGGTTTTGGAAATACTGTTGGATAAAAATAGCTATCATGCCGACAATTAAATTATATTTCCAAGTGGAATAGACAGTATGGAACAGAGACCAGTAAGTAAAGTAATAGGTATAAAGACATGACATTTTTCAAATGTCTTCAAAGAACACATTCGTTTATGTTGTGCGTATGATTTCATTTATTTTATGGAGATAAGACACATGAACTTTTATTACAGGCTCCTATATGCCATGGTTCCTTTACTACTCCAAAACATCACTGTAAATGAAATAAAATGTTATTTGCTGTTTGACCTAAGTCATTCCTATGCTGGAGAGTATTCTGCTCTGGTTCGGTGAGTTATGATGTGGAATAATTATTGGCAGCTGTAGGCAGGCAGCCTCACGCAGGCTCCTTGCTTAAAATAGGCAACTCTGCAAGCTCAAGCCAAAAGGAAAAGCGAAACTCTGGCTGTGATCCTTGTGCATCCTGGAGGCCTCTTGCCTTTTATCTGTTGTCTGTCTGTCTGTCTGTCTGTCTAGCGCCTCCCTGAGCTCCCCTTTTGTCCTCCCCTCTAGTTGTGGGTTGTAAGGTCTTCATAGTGTCAGAATCCTCAAGTAGCTGCCTCGTAAGTTGTAGTAAGAGAGTTATCTGTGGTCAGAGAAAAACCTTCCAGAAATCTTTTGGTGTACGAATCTGTGCCTTGTGATTATGGAAAAAAAAAAAAAGAAAAAGCAAAAGCTCTGTGCAGTTTATCATTAGTCTTTGTATTTTTCTCTCCTTCAAGCAAGACCCTCTGGGAGGCAGCGGAGAGGACGCAGGAAAATATGAGGGGATGACAAGCTGACAGAGGCTCACTTATTTGTCAAATGGGACTCTGTGGATTTTGAGTCATTTACTGCAGACAGAGTTAACCGGCGAGTTTTTCTAACTAATGTGATTAGTAAACCAGCTAATGGTTAATGCTGCCTTAAGGTTGGGATGGCTTTTTTTTCCTCCCCCCCGCCAAAGATTTAACTCCGTAGCATTATTTTGTTCCTTTGCCTGCACAGACCCTTGGCGTACGCGCAGATCATTTCCAGATGGAGCAGTGGTGGGCCAAGTCAGCGCAGCTCTCCAGGGCTGAGCCTCGTTAACTCGGGGGAGTTTAATTTGGTGTATTCTCCAATTTGGTAGTTGAGCAGTGACTCTCTGCCGTACGGCTCGGAGGCAGTTCTTGTCTTGGGGTGGTGACTCAGTGACCCAAGCACTGACGGTGATGAGTTTTGGACTTCTGTGAAGGAGATGGAGTGGAAAATGTTGAAGGAGGAGGGAGAATGTAAATCTTTGGTGTTAGCCTGGAAGGGGCAGCAGTTAGGTGTGCTGGCTCCTCAGGTAGTGAAGCTGTGATGACTTGAAGCTTACAAGCTCTTTAAGTCGCTTCCATTTGTTCCGTGGTTGGTTTAAACGTGCAGCGCGTGTGTGATCTTGTTCTGGCTGCTGTCTTCCAAAATTCTCAATGTATTTCTCAGCTGTAGCTCTTGTGGTTTGGTTGGGTTGTTTTTTGGTTTTTTTTTTTTTTTTTCCCCCTGTTTAACTGAGGTGGTTTAAAAAGGCAGATAGAGAAGGAATAAAAGATGTAGTGTCTCTTCCGTTGAGTCCTGTGACCCTGTTTGCCTCTAGGTGAGATGTTTTGAGACTCCTGCTTCTTCTGGAGCCGCGTGGAACCCAAACAAGATGAAAACTCTTCTACTAGGAAATGCTACGCTGAGCGGAGGTAACACTGATCCAGACTTTCTCACGTCCTAGACGTTGTCTAAAGGCGGTGGTGGGAGCTGAGCCAGATCAGATCTGGCTTTCAGGCGAACCACACTGCCTCTTAGGAATGGAGCTGTGGTAACTGCTGCCCACCCTATGGTTTTTCTACGTCAGCCTGGTCCTACTAATTGCGAGTACAGCCGTGGGGCCGTGGCACAGCTCATTCCTCACCCCCACTGCTGAGCGGTGCTGTAGACGATGCCCCCCTACTGCCTGTTTGGATGTAGAGATTAAAGGATGCTAGAAATTAAAAAATCATAAAGTCAGGCCCCTTTTCCCATCCATTGAGACGGTTTTCTTTCCTGAAGCTGGACCTTCGGGCATGCCTCTTTGTCTGGCTTTTCCACGGCATGGTAGATTTGGGAACGCGCTGTTAACTTGAGGCAGGAAGGACAGGTTGTGGAGAAAGCTGGTGGGAGGGCTCTTCTCTTTTGGCCTGGCAGCAGGGTGGTTGCTCTAGTGGTTGCTCTAGTGGTTGCTCTAGTGGTTGCTCTAGTGGTTCTTCTAGTGGTTCTTCTCGTGGTTCTTCTCGTGGTTCTTCTCATGGTTCCTCTCGTGGTGGTTCTCCGTCGGTTCTTCCGGTCTCCATCCCCTCACAGTGACCTGCTCTCGTGTCACGGCTGTGGACACAGGTTGAGCTAAACCCTCAGGCTGGGTTCCCCCTCCCTGGTTACTGCGTGCAGGGACATGGACTTAGTTTTTAAAAAAGTTGAGCCTGGTGGTAGCGAACGCGTAACACAGGCTGAAAATTAGAGAGGGTGAATTAAGAGAAGAAAAAAACCCCAAACCCACCCCGTTTTGTGCTTTTTTATGTGAAATGCCGTTTGCCTTGCGGTGACTGTGGGGCCAGGGAGTGAATCCCTCAGCCTGGGGATTAAGGTTGAGTGTGTGGTTGCTGAATAATTAGTGGAAAAGCTGAGACTCCTGACCAGCCGGGATCAGCAGGACTTCACAGTCTGCGTTAGTCACCGGTGGGCGTGCAGCTCCGTGCCTTGGCCAGGTGGCATTTTCACTCTGCTGGGTGAAAAACCCCGGGGTTTTCAGGCCCCTGAATGTTGTTTGTCATTGTCCCAGCTGATCTTCATGGCAGGTTTCTGTCTGATGCCCGGCCTTTCAGCGGGAGTGAAAGAAAAAAAAATCTCCTTGGCTGATTTACCTGCCCTGTAATGAAAATAAGTGCTCCTGCTACATTGCTTTACAGCTTCTGCTGGCTGAGCCTCTGTAATTATATCATCACAGAAGAGACTCGGGGAGAAACTTGCCCTTCTCGGTGCTCTGTTCCTTGTTCTCTTTCTTAACCCATTTCACAATTCCTACCTGGTTTGCAACTTGAAGGGAACAGCTCTTAAGCACAGAGAGCTTACGTGGGCTGTGAATACATCAGCGCTGAACGTGGTGTGACTGAAACCCTGCGCTGGACTTGCCACCTTTTAAGCTGAGTGTGCCTTGGACATCGCTTTCTACGTTTGAGTTCAAGAGAGTGTCCTCACCTGCGCTTGCAGGAACCACAGGTAAGCACCAAACAAACTTCATCCAATCCACAGCTACAATTAACGTGGTCTTCTGGAAAAAAAAAAAACCCCTCATGTTGTACCTAGCTATATCTTTGAAATGAAAGGGGCATTTTTTTGTGTGTCCCCCACTCCTTTCTCTCTTAGTAATGCCGTACTCCTCAGAAATTCCCCCTTTCTGTAGGTACCTGAAAGAAAGCAGTGTCCCAGCTTGAGGTCAGATTCCAAGTTTCATTCTGATGTTTTTAAGTAGCGGTAGCGTTTTCTTATTTCTAGAACAGCTCCATCTGCTTGTAAACACCTGAGAAGTTTTTCTTAACACTGCTGCTCCTCCCCTGTTCTTTCCTTCTGACAACTCAGCAAACAGAAGGGCAGGTGCGAGGATTCTCGGCAATAAAATTTTGTGTAACTTGTTATTAAAAAAAAACCAAAACAACCCACCCCAAAATGCAATTAAGTGGTGGTCTCACACCACAGACCTAGCTGTGAATTTTTGAGATAGTGCACAGAACAAACCAAGGCAGCAAGGGGTTTATTTCATTTCCCCTTCTAACCATCTCACCGTAATTATAACTGGAAGAGACCTGACCCTGAGAAGGAGGTTTGGTTTAGTCCCTGGGGAAACCTTGGTATTATAAAATATAAAATATTATAAAATCCCTGTTTCCAGGAGAGAAATTCTAACTTTGGTCAATGGGTGCAGCAGCTCCAGGGGAACCGACAGGGGGAACTCCAGGCTGGTCCTGGCTGTTTGAAGGTTGGTGGGTTTGTTTCTTTGAGCGGGATGTGGGGTTGGGTGGTGGTTGGTAGCACCTCAATCTGGCAAAGCGCCGTCACCCGGGTGAAGGGAACCAAATTCCTCCGGGTTGGGCATTCCCTTCCCCTACATCTGCTGCGTCATCCGAACTAACGGGGCTTGAGGAACCCAAATTTCTAGACGTATGAAGAAAGATGTTCTCTTACACGCTTAGTTACTTTAGGGTACTTGAGAGCGTTTCTCTAGACGAGCAGAAGTTTTGTCTCTAAGGGTATCGCTGCACCAGCACCTGTCTGAGATTAAAATGCAAGAAATACTTGCAATCAAACCAGTTTAATTCATGTATATTTGTACAATTTGTATAAAAAAAGAAAAAAAAAGAAAAGAAAAAGAAAAATAGGTACTTGCAGACATTAACATAAAGACCAAACAATATTTTCTATTTATTTAAAAAGCTTTAAACATACAGAAGCAAACCCCTAATTATAAATGCATCATTATGCATAGATTTTACTGTTTACACCATACTGCTGGCTGCTTTTATTTTTCATCCAGGAATCTATTTAAACTCCAAGAATTCTTAAACATTCCTCTGAGCTTCCTGGCCTCAGAACTGCTGTCTATCTTATCAAGTCATTGACCTCCAGCTGAAAACATTGCTCTAAAAAAAGAAGAAGTCAAATCTTTAATAAACAATTAAAAGTGCATTAACTGTAGAATTGTTTAATTTCATAAATGTTTAAACAAGTCAGTGAAAAACACCACCCTGTGAATTAGCTTTTTGCATTATTGATTGTAAAGTATCTTTTTAATGAGATTTTGATATTGCAAACTTTAGTCTTCTTCTATTTTATTTAGCGCAACGGTGCTGTCGCGCCGTGTGTAGTATTCCTGAAATACCCACTGCAGTACATTAACACTATTTTACATTTTTTTAACTGTGTATACAATGCTCTTGCTGTATATCCCCGTTCCTTCTTAACAACAAAATAATTCAGCTCGATGAACAGAAGCCCACTTCTAAAAGGTGTCTTGAGTTTGTCTTGTATTTTGCAGGAGACAAATGCCTATTTCATTCTAAACAAATTCAAAAGAACGTAACTTCCCGGTAGCTAAAAAATAGGGTTGGGTTTTAGTTGGTTTTTTTTTTTCTTTTTCTGTACACAGGTTTAGATAAAAAAAGTGATGGCTATTCTGCTTAAGTGTCCTTGATAAGAGAATACTGCCTCTTACAACATCTATATCCAATTGTATCTATTACTTCAATGATCTCTAGCAAAAAAATAATAATCAATGAATGGTTTCATAAACAACAGGTGATTAAAGTAAAGGATTTATTATAATCTGCTTACAGTTGTTTGCAAAGACAGACATACGTTTTTGCATAAAGATATAAATTGCTTTTTAAAACTAATTTTAGTGTGTTTAATTATATGAAGTTTCTGTGAATTATGAATTGTACCAAACCAAGATTAAAAGTAATAAGGTACAAAAATAGGAGCAAACAGACAACAATTTGGACTGGGACAGGCATTTAACAGTGAAGTGTAGAATATGGCTTTGCTGTTTTAATCAAGCAAAGTTACTCTGAGACAGAAAAGGAGGCAGTAACTTTGTTAATATAAAAAGCTGCTGCAGACTGTATTCACCCAGAACCTGGCTTTGAAATTTTCTATTTTAGACTTAAAAAAAAAAAAAAAACAAAAACGTAAATGGAAAGATGGATGTATGACTGCGTCTTTACTGTAAACAACCAGTCTGCATGCTGTGGATCTCACGTTGGAAGTTTGGCTTTCATATTGCTGTGCAGGTCAGTATTTAAAGATCTGCCTATGAATTAGACTTCCAAAATGCAAATAATATATGTATGTATATATTTATATATAAAAAAACCCTCTCTGAATACAGTCTTTACAGATTACCCATTGCATAAGGCAGGTGTCATTTAAAAAGACAAGTAGCACTGACTGTCTTCAGTGCACCAAAGCACACCTCCAAATTTGGACTCGGAAAAAGGGTGTAGAATTCTTAACTCGACCACCATTTAAAAGAAATGCTACATTCTGACCGGCCAAGGGACAAACTTAGAGCTCCAAAATACCAGTGGCACCCAGAGAGAACACTAGAGATTAGGACTCTGAAAAACCTATTCTATTTAAACATGAGCATGTGGTAGCAACAATTGAGCCTCAGAAAAGTCCACCTGTCCTCTATTCTACTCCAAAATTTTGTATTTGCTTATAAATTGTGAAATAGTGAAAATCACCTCAAAAAGTTTTTTTTTTTTTTTCTTTGCAGTCTTATTCTAGAGAAAACATTTTTGAGACAAAATCAGACCAACTGAGTCGAACTTGTAGTGTGACCGTTTGTCTTCTCGGATGTATTCTGATTATTACAAAAGTGCTTACAAAATTACATACGTTTTAGTTTATCACTAAAAATTCTACTCAGCTAATCTGCCCTTATCAGTACCTTACCATCCCTCTCACCAGTACAAATCTGTTCAATATACTTACTGTAATGATCTGCATGTTCCCTTCATCATAATCAGAAATCGCTCTCCCCCATCTGAAATAATAATCTGACCTTTTAAGATGCTTTATGTATCCAGTATTCAAAGGAAAAACAAACAATCTGGGAAACCTTAATAAAAAAAAAAAGAAAAAAATCATTCAAGGTCTTACTCGCCCCTGTTCCCCTGAGAGAGAAAGGGAATAGAGGGCAAGAAACTCACTATATCATTAAGCTGGCAAAAAGCTTTGGAGAGACCGTAATTTGTCTTGTTAAATGAAACCTTCGTAAAGTGGCAAACACAACAGAGTGTGGTTTCCTACAGAAACGTGAAGCAGGGTTTCTCAGATGGGCTCAAGTCCCAGAGGCTTGCAAGCGAGACAAAAGGGAGGAAAGTAGAGAGGAAAAGAGAAAGGCTTAAATACAACCGAAAAGGTTAAGTGTGGTTATTTACAACAGATACTGTAGGATGGTAAATTAGATATGATGCTAAAAAAAGGCACAGCTTTCCCTTTCTTAAATACACTGTAAACGGTTCATTATGCATGCAGAACATTTCACTTTACAAAAAAATTACCTTGTTTGTTTAGACAAAGATAGTACTTAAATAGTCTCCAGCAAAATAGAGTTCTTTCAAAAATACTTTCCCATTCATCCTATTAACCATTAAAGATTTTTTTTTTTTTTTGTCTCATTTACAAAAGTTCCTTACACCTTATTTCAGGTCCTTCACAATTTATACATACAGCAATGTACAGTACAGCAAAAGACTGCAAAAAATTATTTGTAAAGCCAGCACAATAGATACTATAAATTGATACCAGGGCATTTGTTTTCACATCTTATCCTTTTTAATTAAATAGTAAATGGACACTTAACACAGTGTATATCATCTAGGAGGGGATAACATGGGATAACAAATGCCACAGGTGGGGATAACAGAGTATTCCACACCAAATGTTCTGTTATTACTTTACACATTAGGGTTTGTGTGTGTGTGTGTGTATATATGTGTGTATATATATAGGTTTTGTTTGTTTTGTTTTTTTTTTTTACAAGAAAAGAATATTAATGCCCCATATTGACTTTACGTTTTATGTGCAAACCAAGGGTAAGCTTTAAAAAGTTCTCATTAGTTCTTGAACCCTTTTAAAACAAGCAAACAATACCAGAAACTACATGGCATATTTAAAACTCCATCTGTTAAAATATCAAAATCAAAGAGTTATTGACTAGATATGGCTTTTCATCCAGAGGAACAGGAACATTTTCTAAGTGTTTTAGGGTTACGGGGTGATTTCCAAACATCTAGGTCTTGCCAAATCCGAGTCAACCGCTTTCCATTCCCCAAACCCTTCATTATGATTTTAGACTATTCAGAGACTGCTGAACAAGTGTAAATAGCATGTTTAAAATATGGTTTCTTGGGTCCTTCATGGGTGTGGAATAACACAGGGAAACTTAAGGCAAAGTTCTTCCGTTTAAGACATTTTCTATCACTTCCTGTGAAAGTACAGGGGCTTGGCATTCCCGGATTCCACCTTTGGTAGCTGGTCACTGATGATTTCCACCAGCATGGCTGGAAACTCTACCTTCAGTGCCTGAGACTCTCGGAAGGTGTAGAAACAGAATTCCAATAAGTCACTAACAAGCTGAAACACAGAAAGAAACACTTTTTAGGAAAGCCACAGAGGATTTCGCGTGCAAACAACAGCTCACGGAGAACAGATTACTACCAAGAGATGGCATCTTACTCTGGCTTGGCAGGCCGTTGGCAGGGGTTAAACAGCAAACAAAAGAACATGAACCTCAAAGTTGTTCACCTCAGACTTGAACCTCAAACTTGTTAGAAATGTGCTAACTAGGAAAAAACCAAAATACCACAGATTTTTCAGCATAACTGCACCTTTCCTTTCACCAGCAGGCAACTGGCCATCATGGAAACACCATCATAGGCGCTCCATGTCTTCACCAGAGGGAAAGGAGCAGCCATCAACTGCTGCATCTCTACGTTGCAGCTGTAAAATCGGATGCATTTGTTAAATCGGATTATCTGGGGAAGTTCAGAGCACTCTCCAGGGGCCACAACCTACAACCGCCAGGGCAGCTGATGATTTTTAGCTCAGCAACACCAACGCTGGGTCCCACTGTGGCATTTCAGGTTTTATAGCATCCCGGTCCACACCAAACTGTTCATCTGGCAAAGCATTTCTATTTATCTACAAAAGCATTTCTTAATACACACCCACCCCAAGCTTTTTTCCTGCTTACTGCTCCTTGAACTATAGAGGCAATATTTAGGGAAGTAGTTCTTTTTGAAGAAAACCCTAAGTTCTCTATTTTTGTAGTGGTGGCTTAGCAGCACACTTATCCTTTCTCTCAGTGGATTATGCCTAATGCTGAGAATTTTAAAGATAAAAATTTCTAATTAGCCCTTCAATGCCAGAGAAGGAAGCTTTGTTCCGTAACACCACAAGGACTGAGTTAAGGTGGGAACCACCTCCACCAGCAGAACAAACCTGCCCTTAACCTGTCCTTAACTCTTGGGGCACCAAAGGCTTTCACAGGTGAAACTATCACAGTTCTCCCACAAAGGGCAAGTTCATCCAGCCCGTCTGTGATCCTCAGAAAGGTGAGGGGGTCTCCAGCTGAAACACTAAGTGGCACAGAGCTACCACAAGCTTTTTGGTGTGCGGGGGAAAAAAACCAACCACGTGTGTCTCCAAGGCACCAAGAAATTTAGTCTGATTTCTTCTACCTTGTTCTGAAGTGGTGGTGGTCTCATTTGTCAGTTACAGAGCTTCGTTTTGGTCTACATGTTACAGGAAACCTAATCACACTACAAGAACGAGGATTAATCTGGGCTTTTGAGTGTTTTAATTTGTCTCGTAGTTTTACATAGTACTTTGCTACTAAAGGCCATGAACAAGTACTCCTCAATTGTATCAAAGAGACTGTTATTTATTTCAAAACTACTATTTTTTTGGGGTGCTGTGATCTCAATGAACCTCCTGATATGGAGATGCTGGTATGGGACGCTGGACCCTTCGCAATCTCTAAGAGAAACAGCCCAACACAGTCAAGAGGCAACCACAAATGAAGCGCATCCAAGCTCCCCGTAGCCTATTAATTGCCATTAAAAATTCACCAAATTACTATGTTGCACGACTGAAAAAAGCCCCACAACCTAGAGCCTCTGCTGTTTAAAAATCGAAAAGTTATGCACAGCCTAATTTTGGCACCTTGTGTCCGTGCAAAGGACTTAAGCCACTTCTGCTGCTGTGGTGGATCAAACACAAGTTTGTCACCAACTCTAACCACTCTGTGATTCTATGTAGAGCTGCCCCAAGGCTCCTGTTGAAGCTAAGATAAATAAAAGTGGACTTCTGGAAGGGAGAAAAGGCTACCAATTAAAAAATACAGGCACCAACAGACTACCCTACTGTAGCAGCACAACTTTAGAACTTACTTTCGGGGCTCTCACAGCTGTTCTTGCAAAGCTAGAAGCAGTTTACGAATGACACGGAGAAGTGGTGAGATCACCTCAACACATGACTTTCTTTTCTGCTACTGAGCGGTGCACGAGCCTGTCTGCCGTTGCTTACTTCACTCCCGAGGATCTGGCATGTCATGTGGCAAGGCTAATTAATTAAAGAGATGCATGCTAAGTAAGTAGCACAGATGTAATTTGGTTTACAAGGGAAAAAGTGCTGATGTTCAAAGGTTTGCTTCGCCCATTAGGAGGAGGCAGTTTCTGCGCATACTGGGTGCCAAAAACATTCCAAACAGAATCACAGAAATCTTCATGGTTGGAAGGGACCTTTGAGATCATCGAGTCCAACCAGAAAAAGAAACAAACAAACAAAAAACCCACAAAAAACACCTCCAACCACACAGACCCAACCCAACAATCTCGGGCACTAGAGCATGCCCTGAAGTGCCACGTCTACACGGTTCTGAAATCCCTCCAGGGATGGTGACTCCACCACCTCCCTGGGCAGGCCCTTCCAGGGCCTGACCACCCTCTCAGGAAAGTCATTCTTCCCAAGATCTCATCTAACCCTCCCCTGCCCCAACTTCAGACCATTTCCTCTGCTCCTGTCATTATTCCCTTGGGAGAAGAGGCCAACCCCCACCTCTCTACACCCTCCTGTCAGGGAGCTGTAGAGGGCAAGGAGGTCTCCCCTCAGCCTTCTCTTCTCCAAACTCAACATGATGCCCAGTTCCCTCAGCCTCTCCTCGTAGGACTTGTTCTCCAGACCAAATAAATTAATGTGAGCCGGGTTGCGGGGATGCAGACACACAGGGGTCAGAATTCCCACCTTTGTGTCACCCGGACGGCTGTCAGACATGACAGCTCTTCTGCTGGCAAGTGGATCAGCCGTTAGCTCTAACCCATCACCACTTCAGTCATTAATTAGGGAGCTTTCTCTCATCACCACCCTACAGAGTGTGCTGCGCTCCAACGTTTTCAAGGCTACAGGAGTCTTAGAAATTCTAAGATTTTTACTTAATCAATCTTCGCATGTGTACGCTGCATTAAGCACCTCTGAGAAATAGGGGCATTAATCAAACCTCATTTTCTCTTATTAGGGTGGGGTTTCCATAAAATGGACTTCTTCACCCATACTGTTCTTCGTAATTAAAAAAAAAACGAATCCTTTAATGAAGTCCCCGAAGTTAATACAGTTACAGTGACCTTCGAGCACTCGCAGAATTTTTACAGCCAAAAAAGAATTGATTTCAGTTTGGCAATCACCTCACCGTGCCCCTGTCGTCCCAGAAACGGTAAGAACTGTCTGATTTTGCGTTCCTGCGCTCGGTTCCTTTTCTGACTTCAGAAACCACCCCCCCCACACCCCCCCCCATGATCTCCCGGCGCGGGCTGAAAGCCCACAGTCACTTGTCTATCAATCAGGAGCATCTCGGCGATTAAGCCTACTGATACAGCAATTAAGACGGCAGCAGGGTAACGACACAACGCCGAGTAATTTCTTCCTATTATTAGCTACGAGCTGTTACTGAGGTCAGGAACCTCGGCGCTCTCACACCAAAGCGACGCTCCGAAAACAGCTTTTGCCCTGTCGTCCCCTTCAGGATTGAGGTCTCTGCCCGTTTGCTGCAGAAGCCCGGAGCGGGGTGAGTGTGGGGAGGAGGGAACCCCAAACCCGGGCGGTTTCAGAGGGCGCAGGAGTCGGGAGCTGCTGCCCAGCCTGAACTGCACCCTCCTGCCTTTCGCCCCGTCGGGCAGCGGACGCAAAGCTCCCGCTTCCCAGTCAGGAAGGTTAAGGAAAACCACTGGCAGGTGGTTACTCCGTCTCCGTTATTCCATTGCCACTGTATTCCCTTCTCGCTCCCAGTCCTGTGAAAATCCCATGGTGTACATTAATTACGACTCTGAGGGCTCAGGAAGCAAATTGGTTCCCCCCCACCCCCCCCCACCCCGGGATGGCTCGCAAGCTGATTTTCAGAGGTACAGATGTCCTTTGGTGCCACAGTGGAGAATCCCCCACTCCTTAGGAAATCTTGAACCCAAAGAGTAAAACCTCTAAGACCGAGGGATGAAGCCTCTGATTACACCCATGGGGTGTAGTTACCTCACACTAGCAAGGAGTAAAAGGTGGGTAAAATACATATGGATTAGGCACTACCAGTGTCTGACCAGAGCAGATGTGGAACCTAGTTCTGCCTGGACAGGTGTATTTAGGGCTACGAAGATGATGAGGGGCCTGGAACATCTCCCTTACGAGGAGAGGCTGAGGGACTTGGGTCTAAAGACTGAAAGTCTGGAGAAGAGAAGACTGAGGTGGGATCTGATCAATGCTTATAAATACTTAAAGGGTGGGCATCAAGAGGATGGGGCTGGTCTTTTTTCAGCGGTGCCCAGGGACAGGACAAGAGGAAATGGGCACAAACTTGAACATAACAAGTTCCACCTAAACATGAGGAGGAACTTCTTTATTCTGAGGGTGGCAGAGGCTGCCCAGGGAGGTGGTGGAGTCTCCTTCTCTGGAGACATTCCAAACCCACCTGGACACGTTCCTGTGGGACCTGCTAGGGGTGGCCCTGCTTTGGCAGGGGGTTGGACTAAGATGATCTGTAGAGGTCCCTTCCAACCCCATACCATTCTGTGATTCCATGGTTTATCTGATCTAAGAACTGTGCTCATTTCTTCGGATTTTCTTCATAAACATGCACACACTGAAACCGCAGCACTTGACACCTGGACGCAACAGGGAGGAACCTGAGCTGAACCATTTTTCTATGCTTGGAGGATGCACGCAAACCCACAGTGTCACATCACACAGCAATGGAGCATCCTCAGCTCTCAGCCGGGGGAAATTCTGAGCCGAGACTCCCCCGCTCTCCTGTCGACAGTAGCGGGGTTCTGCCCTCCTCCAACAAACGTGAAGGAGAAGAGATCCAACCATCACAAACCGAGCAAGACAACCCCCAGAGCAGCGCCCTGTCTGTATTAGGGACCTGGGAATCAATTTCTCCCTCGACAGACCCACATTAGCTGCTGCAGCACACCTCCATGCACACTCTGATGGGGCTGCTGCTTCTGCTGGGGCCTCACGGGGAGCAGGGACTAAAAAAAGGCTCCCAACAGCTCACCGGTGGTGGGACACAACTTCGGCGGATGAGCAGCAGGAGTAAGTGCACCCAAAAGTGTCAGCAACAGCCGAGGGGCTTGTCTGTGGCTCCGTATTAGTGGGATGAAGCCCCTGCGGAGGCATATTTGCCTCCTGAACCTGCCCCTCGGGCATCCCTGCCCTTCTTCCCACCGTCAGCTTTCTCAGCGAGCGTCGTCCTAGCGCTCTCAAGCCTATGGAAAGATCCACCTCAGCTATAAAGTATTCCCTTCAGGAACCATAAAAAATTAATTATTCAGCAGCATGAGCCTTAAAGAATTTATTTTTGTTTGGCAGAAAGTATCAACAAGCCAGTGACAGTGCAGGGCTCTGCCTTGCCAAGCGAAGGGGAAGGTTCACATTAGGGTTTAATGTCATGGCATGGAGACAAAAGCCCTCAACTCAAAGTCTGTTTAGTATCAGCCAGATTGAAACCAAACTCAGCTTTTGTTCTGCAAACCGCCTAACCATACACTCCGCTCTCCATACGAAATGAGGCTTGCCATGCAAGATACAACCCTGCCTGCCAAAGCCAACAGGAGATGTTGAGGAGGATCCAAATGAAGTTTCTGATACCATGTGCAGTACATCTGTTTCTAATGTTCCTGCGTGCGTCTGTCTGATCACATAGCACAGTCCACCTACATCCAAGTGCTGCATACACGTCCCTCCCTGACATGCCCGTGGCCATCCATGGGCACGAGGCTGAAACCTTTATGTCCTGGGTATGATCCTCAACACATAACGCTGCTTCGTGAAATGACGCACCCAGGCCAGCCACAACAGTAGAAATACCATCCCTACAAGAAGGAAGTACGTCGATGATGTTTCTGCTCTGAATGCTCCCAGAAGATACCCACACTGGGGCCCATCCGCACAAGCAAGGCTGATCCATAGCATAATAGCAAGTAAAATGGCCACATCTGGAGCACTGGGTCCAGTTGTGGGCTCCCCAGTTCAAGGACAGGGAGCTACTGGAGAGAGTCCAGTGGAGGGCTACGAAGACGATCAAGGGAATGGAGCACCACCTGGGTCTGTTTAGCCTGGAGAAGAGAAGGCTGAGGGGGGATCTGATCAACGCCTATAAATACTTAAATTACTGCCTATAAATACTTAAAGGGTGGGTGTCAAGAAGATAGGGCCCAGGGACAGGACAAGGGGCCACAGGCACAAACTTGACTATAAGAAGTTCCACCTAAACATGAGGAGGAACTTCTTTGCTGTGAGGGTGGCAGAGCCCTGGCAGAGGCTGCCCAGGGAGGTGGTGGAGTCTCCTTCTCTGGAGACATTCAAACCCCACCTGGACACGTTCCTGTGCAACCTGCTCTGGGTGGCCCTGCTTTGGCAGGGGGGTTGGAGTAGATGATCTCCAGAGGTCCCTTCCAACCCGGTGGCAGCGGTGAGGCAGGCTGCAGGGCACCCTGTGGGCACGCTCCACTGGCCGGGCACAGGTGTGCACACACACGTGTGCACCAAACCCTGTTTGTCTTTTCTGCTCGGGATGGGTTTCCACCTCTTTTATTTTTCAGGTTGCACTCTTAGTGCCTGGGGGGCTTTACAGATCATTAAATAAAGTTGCTGATTTTTTGAAATCCTGAAGTGCCTACCCGGCCTTCTTGAAAAATCTGGGGGTTTTTTCCCTCACCTCGGCACTTTTCTACCTGCACATATGTTCACTGCGTGGATGAATGATTTAGTACACCGAGCGATGTAAAACCATCTTGTTTGGGTTTTTTTTTTTTGCTTTTCCCTTCCTCATATTATATAAGCCGAGCAGCCTGGAATCTGATATTCCCACGTGCTTTATTGCACATAGCCCTCAGAAAGACTACTTAAAAATGGGGTCGATGAAAGCCAAGTGTGAAGGTGCAAAGGAGCAGGATTTTTATATTGTTTAGGGCTACGTTCAGGTAAAGAGAACGCCGTGAAGGATGAGGTGCTGCTTGGCTCTGGTGGGAGAGCTGGAGGCAGCAGGAGGGCTGAACAAGCAGGAATTCTGCACCGGTCCCTTCAGAGCTGCAAATGGCTACGGCGGCATGTAAACAGGGGGCCTCGGGTCCAGTTAGACCACCCCAGCCCCAAATATATTCCCATCCTTTAAAGTTAAAGTTAAAAAACTCCATCGGTGACAGCTGAAGAATTGCTCCTCCTCTACTAAGGAATGGAGCAGAAGATTTGCATTTACGTTGATAGAACAGAGAGATTCTGTGCTAACAGCCAGTGGGGGGGAGCAATTCTTGCCACCCTAAATTTATTCTGATGGATTTCAAAAACCCAAAAGCAAAAAAAAAAAAAAAAAAAAATCAGCTTTAAAGAGAAAAAAATAAACAAGTGCCTTTGTTGAACAAGTCTCCAATATCATCTCTGAAAGGAAGCACTGTTGTGCAGACAACCAGCCTTTCTAATGGAGAATGCTGACAATGGGACTTTCTTTAAAAAGTCCTTTGTAACAAAGTGCTCTATTAAAACAAAAGCAATGTAAAAATAGCTTAATTAAAAATTAAATAAAATGCATGAGCAGTCTGCTTCCTCTGGTTAGTCCAGCTCCCAATGGTTAATGCTGTGTTTTGGAAAATGTCCGTAGGACACGGTAGAGCTTGTCATCCAGTCACCTTAACCACACAAACACACCCATTTAAATAACAAATCCTAGACACTGCCTGTTCTGAAGAGGATTAAAAAACTCCGGTAAGATGCCAGTATCTTGCAAACGATTTTTATCACCCATCCCTCTTTCTTTCCACTGAAAAGGCTACAACTTCCTTTGCTGGCGTGGGGGGGGGAGCGAAACCAGATCTCCGAAGGAGGAGAGCTATTGCTGCAGCACTGATAGCGCTCTCCCTGCCTCCCACTAAGATTTGCAGTGTTTTAATGAACAACAGAACAATATTTGAAAAATAATTCCATATGTACATTCTGTAAACAGACCTCGGGCTCTTATACAGATTTGACCTGAAGTGCACTGCCTGTCTCTGTACTCTACTGTCTCTACAAAAACAAAATTTAAGCCGAGTACAAAGAAGTACATTTATATGCAGGCTCTGAAAGCCAGTGCTGTAGGTTCTTCGTGCAGCAAAAGTTACCACCCTGCCCGCCCAGGAGGGAGTGGGACAGCTTTATCCTTTGCTGGGGTTTACCAGTTTTTTAGTGGGAGGTGATCCAGTTTACCAGTTTTTAGGGGGAGGTGACCAGGGCGTGCTGCTGGGCTTCACCTTCTGCTCACAGGACCCCTTCTCTTGTACCCAAACACGACTACGGGGTCGCTCTCGCTGGCCCCACGAGTCCCTCGTCACTTGCTATGCCCCGGTGCGGCTTCGGAGAGGATGGATGCCAGCCCTGATGGCCCCAGGCAAGCGGCTGGTGGCCAGGGCACACTCAGGGGACAAGCCTGAGGAGACCATTACAGGCTGGGTCACCGGTTTTAACCATCTGTAGGGACTCCAGGCTCCGTCACGGAGAGCACGGAGATACAATCCCACTGCTGCTCAAAGCATCTGGAGGGGTAAATCTCTGCACTTACCATTTGACTGCTCCCAACCCAACAGAGCTCAGTGGTATGGACACACCCCCACCCCAAAATCACCAGCTGGTCCCATGCACTAGCCGCCTACCACAACCCTTCAGAGCCGTTCTGGGCTGAGGCACCAACAGCCTGGGTGCTTTGGGGCTAAATTTTTAGTTTCCCCGTGTCATCCATCACATCTCACACCCGACACACGTAAAACAAAACACCTCGCACGGCAACCAGACAGGAATTGTAGAAATAAACAATACGGTGAATCTTATACTTGAAAAGCTCAAATAAAGCTTCAGATACCCAAGATGGCTCCAAGGTCTTAGTACAACTTTTAAAATCATCGTTATCGCAACGCCAGCTGTGAAAGATGACCAAATTAATTCAGCATTTATTAGCACGTTAGATGCGCGACGCACTAACCCGGCAGCTTTCATTGAGAAGCAGCTTGTGGGACACTCTGTGTGGCACACTCCCACCGTGCCTAACGTAGGGTCACAGGTAACATCACCTCTCCTGCCCAAGAGCCTCTCACCCCACTGATAGTTCTACCAACCTTAAGTGAATCATCAGAGGAACACACTACCATTTAACATAGGAGAAGGCAGCAGGACCCAGCCCTTAATGACTTATATTTTCTTATTTTACCTGGCAGTTGTCCTTAAATTCATCCGCTAACAACTTCTCTCAGATGTTCCTTTAAAAACAATTCAATTTTTTTTTTTCCTCCCTGTTAGTCAACACAATTAAAGACTATTGGTTTACCTTAACGGAGAGATTTTTGCTTAACTTGTCTGCACTCCCTGAGGAGTTATACTTACATCATGCATGGAGTCAAGAAGTTTAGTCAGTTGGTAGAATCTCTGCCAGCTTTGCCCAGAGTTACTTGGACATTTAGTTACCATCTTCTTTAGTTCTTTAATGTAATTTGCCCTCATTTCTTCAAATGCAGCTTGGCTTTTGAGACCATCCTTGGGAACTGTCATTGAAAAGACAGTCTTACATTAATATTAACTGCATTGCTTATTCTTTTGATGTGCATACTTAAAAAGTTACACTAGTTATTAATGGATGAAAGAATTAAACCATTAAGCAAAGTCCATAATTTTACAGACATTGGTAAGGAATCAACAGCATCACACAGATTTTCAAGTGATTCGAGCATCCTCTCCAGACCTGTGATTGCAGAAGCTGTGGCAGAGGAGAAGATAACATCTCAGAAACACGACACATGCTAACCTCATGCTGAAACTGCTTTTAATGCAACCCAACCACAAAAAAAAAAAAAAAAAAAAAAGGCAGATGGATCAAGGGTATTTTTTTAGAAGCTGAAGAAGTGATTTACCGTTCTTGAATGGTTCCCCACACTTGGCAGAGGAGGGGAAGGTACAGAATTACAGCTGTTACGTGCAGAAATGCTAGACCAAGTGACACGTTTTTATGCCATCAAGTAACATCTAAAAATGTCTTTGAATGTTAGTAAGCATCTGCATAACACCTAGAACAGACAGAGCCATTATTCTGCACGAAACAGAAGACTATTTTTCCAAACAGGCATCATGACCCAGTGTTTGACCACAGCACACAGTTGCAAGCATGTCTAGCGTCCTATCAAAGTTCCCATCTGCCAGAGGGATCATTTCACAAATGGACTAAAAGTAGACTTTTCTGATACTTTTTGCTGTGACTGATAACAGCAAGGCTATTTCCAAAAAAAAAAAATAGATATAAAAAATACATTGTTTCTTTACAGACTACAAACACCTTTGCACTCCAGCAGGTTCTGCCCCAAACAGGAATGACTTTGAGGATCAGATCTCTAGGGAAGACCCCAAAAAGGTTATTAAGAACATTACACAAAACACTGTGGCATTTAAATACCTGGATTGGTTGAATAATGCTTAACCATCAAGTATTTTTCTACCCTGCATCTCTTAATGCTAGTCCACAGAAGGAAAGATAAAATAAACTCACTCCTGTACGGTGTAGTATTTTCTAAGCCAGACGGCTACGTCAGAGTAAGCTAAATGGGAAGTTACTTATTAAAAAAGGAAAGAAAAAAAATAAAACGTCATCTTCTAACGTAGCTTACCCTGACTTAACATCTTGACAGAAATTGTCTTGTTCACCTGTTTCCTTCTCCTGTGAACTGCCTTCTATCCCACTGCAATCACATCATAAGCTGCAACAACCGCCCAAAAGGCTCCAGAGTAGAAGCTTTAAGAAAAAGCACGAGTTCCTTCTATCACCAGTATCCACCAGAGAAATTTAGCAATGGCAAACAAGGAGGAGCTCTACCACCACATGAGCAGCAAGGACTTGCGACCATGAGGTGCTGGAAGGGGGCACAAGGAGGAATCTTTAGAAAAAGCCTATGAGGTTTTATATAAGCACCAACCTGGCTACCACTCATTAATTATTATATATATCTTATATTATATAAACAGAATATTGACTTTTTTAATTCTACATGCCAAATCTCTGAGTCACTCAGCTGACTGACAGAAGAACAGATGCAAAAATTCAGTTCAAGATGAATGAACATAGATACTCCAATCAAGATGAGTAAAGCCATCAGAGCATACGGTGGCCCGTAGACAAAAAGCACGGGCTTTACAGTGCCATTAATATTAACTACATGCTGCTTAAAGACTGCTAGAGCCACTCGTCCTTTGTCTACTACTACGTATTTTGCTGTTCTGTCTGAAAATTATTATACCGTCAGCCCAGCCAGACTATTAAGAAAGAAAGAACGAACGACCACAAATAAAGAGAACTCAAGCAAAACACGAAATTCTGGAGGTTTGCCCAGTGTTTCTGACTTTACTTATTAAATGCAGCAACGCTTTTGGCAAGCTCCCAGGATCTATGGTCTGTGGATAGCAAGAAAACAATTGAGTTGTAATGTGTGGTTTCTTCCACATGTAAATGGAGCGAAACTTCCTTGATGTGGTCATCATGAAAGTTTCAGAATAGCTTGTACTCTGCTCATCACACTAGTCAATAAAAAAAATTTAAGTGAAAACAAACCTGGTGTTTTCTGTCATAAGGTTGTGTCAAGGGACCATCATTCGGAACCAGGTTTGCTGCCCTTCACATGACACTTCCTGGGTTTTATCACTGCCTTAATTTCTATTCCACTCTCCTCTCTCTAATGTAAATATCCTGATTCACCCAAAACAAACTATTTTTAGTAGGTTTTCTCGTGACCGTGGTGTGCGTTTCAGAGGGACGCAGCTAGCTGAAGTTAATTGGCCAGGCTGATCTCGCCTAACAGACTCCTGTAATAAGTCATTAGTTAACGCTCTCAGGAGAGTCGAATAATAAATACCTAGCTTAAAGAAATTTTGCTACATTTTTAGAATGCCTTTAGGCTCTTTTTCTAAAGATTCTCCCCCTTTAGGGCTGATTAAAAAGCAGCAGAGCCAGATTCCCAATCCACACACTCTCTCAAGAACATTTTGGGAGCTAGCACATCCTCAAGTACACCCACGTTAAGCACTGCTAGCTGCTCCTGGAAAGACCGCAGGTGACGACCTTCAAAAAAAGCCCATTTGCTTCCCAGGGCTCCCCTTGGAGCATATCAGAGCTCCCCCAGTCCCAGTTCCACCAGCAGACCATCTCCTTGAACCCTCGGAGTGTGACCTGGGCGTCAGACCCCACGGGCCAGCACACAAAGTGTGTCATTTTTCCCCCCCCATCCCGGGAAGCTGGGAATGTTCACCAGCAGGGAGGGAAAGAGACAAGCCGAGCCCAAAAAACTTACAGCCCCGGGAGGTTTCTGGTAGGGGATCCAAATCCCCTCCAGCTAAGACGGGAACTGCAGCTTCACATCCTCCTTCAAAGGCGAGTACCTTAACCACAGAGCTACCAGCTTGGGGGGGGGGGATGGGACACGGTGAGGTCTGAAGGAAAGGCACCGCAGACGGGGAGAAAGCGCCCGTCCCACCACCTCGCCCGAAGGGGCTGCCACTCGCCTTTGCTGGATGCAAACCCCTTTCCGTAAGCACCTAACTCTGCCCGCAGCCAACCTGCTCGTGCTGTGGGCTGGGGGCTCCTGCGTGTCCAAATCTGCCACTCTGGCAGAAACCTGGAGCGGTTTCGGCGATAAGCGCCTTCCAAGTGCTGCGCCTGCCATTCCTCTTCTTCCCCCAGCTTGCTGGGGCAGAAGATGGATGGGGTGGATGGGAGATGACAGCCAGATCTCAAAAGAGGGTGCTGGGCTCCGCTCCCCACCCAACTGGGGAGATGCTCCGTCCAGCAAGAGCCTGCATCCTGCCCGCCGAGCCAGAATAAGCACAGCGGCCCCTTCCATCTCCCACTCCTCCTCCTCCTCTTCCTCTCCCCATGCAAAGTCCCCACCACCAGCCCCCTTCTGCTGGGGGGCTTCTTGCCCCGTGAGTTCACAGCAGCGACATCACCGGTCCAGCTGATGCGTTTTCTCAGCGTGACGTCACTGAGTGGGTCCCACAAAAAGGAGCATGATTATATAGAATAAAGTTTGTTTACAGGTAACTGGGTTTTTTCCACCAAGACTGACGGAAAAGTGATGTGCAAACCGCCTGTGCGTTCACACAATTGTGTTGGGACAGGAGTTTTTCAGTATTTTCTGTAAGATAGGATCAAGAGATCTGCTAATGACTCCACAGCACTGTACCAAACATCAAGATGGAATTTTGTATCTTAAGGAAACTCAAAGCATGACACTAGAGAGAAAAAATAAAGCGTGCACTGCCATTTCTTAAAATTTCAGAGCCCTGTGAAAGGGCTTATCATCCTCAATTCACTTGGCACTGGAAAAACGCCCATTTTGCAGTACAGGCAATGTACATCTTTTGAGCTTGAAGGTCACGTTAAGTCACCCAAACCTTTGGGTGGCTTCGAGTGTCGAGTTGGGGTTTCTCCCCAGTCCCCACACCTGGATGACTTGAGCAGTTCCATAGAGAGACGGGGGCCAAAGCCCCTTGCACGGCCACTACTGTCCTTCCAACACCCCTGACACACTCGAATCGCACAGACACCTCCTGTGCTAACAGAAACCAGATCTGCAGATAAACCCTAAGACAAAAACCCCGGCTTATTCCTGCAGGAAACCAGTCTGGCTCTTTGTCACGCGGGTTAAAAATCACCGCACCGCCTTGTGAATTGGAACATTTTTCCAAGTATTCCCACGGAAAACGGCGCGTCTGTAACTCACCTGTGCTTAACAGCAGCAGAACTTTCATGATAGTGTACTCCTCAAAGCTAAGCTGCAAGCGAACGAACTGCAGGCTGATCTGGTGCATCCCCTGGCACAGCTCGAACATCGCCGACTGGCGCATCCGTTCCCTGCGAGGAGGAGAAAGAAAACACAAATCCAGAGGATGAATACGGGAGGAGCGCACCGTTGCACGGCGGGGGGCACGGGGAAAGCGAGGTGCAACCTGGAAACCAAGCCCCTCACGGGGCGGAGGTCAGGAAGACACACCACAGCTGCAAAGCTGGGGTTAGGTAAAGGGAACTGGGAGCTACGGAGATGAAGCTGGAGTCCTCCCAGCCCCTGCTGGCCGCCCCACGCTCCTGGGCTGGCAGAAAAACCCACTGCCTGTGAGCTTTTGGGGACTTGGGCATGGCCTTGCTCAACCTCCTATGGGTGGCTCAAGTTCACTTGGCTACCGGGTAGACCGCAGGTGGCAGTTAACACCCACACCCCTAAAAGAAAGACATGTGTACGCTGATGATGTCAACGAACTGGCAAAAACGTTTTAAAATGGGCTTGAACTGTCAGCATTTGTTTAGCTCTGCCCTGGCTGACAGAAATGAGCCTGGTGAAGGGGTCAGAAGTGGTGCAATAGAATCACAGAATGCTTAGAGTTGGAAGGGACCTTGAAGATCACCCAGTTCCAATCCCCCTGCCCTGGGCAGGGACACCTCCCACCAGACCAGGTTGCTCCAAGCCCCATCCAGCCTGGCCTTGAACCCCTCCAGGGATGGGGCATCCATCCATGACTTCTCTGGGCAACCTGTTCCAGTGTCTCACCACCCTCACAGCAAAGAATTTCTTTCTGGTATCTCATCTAAATCTCCCCTCTCCCAATTTAAAACTGTTACCCCTCGTCCTGTCACTGCACTTCCTGACAAAGAGTCCCTCCCCAGCTCTCCTGGAGCTCCCTTCAGGTACTGGAAGGATGCTCTAAGGTCTCCCCAGGCCTCCTCCAGGTTCTCCCTCCTCTTCTCCAGGCTGAACAACCCCAGCTTTCTCAGCCTGTCTTCACAGCAGAGGTGTTCCAGCCCTCTGATTATCTTCGTGGCCCTCTGCTGGACCCATTCCAACAGGTCCATGTCCTTCCTGTGCTGAGGACTCCAGACTGGACACAGTGCTCCAGGTGGGGTCTCACAAGCACAGAGTAGAGGGGTAGAATCACCTCCCGTGACCTGCTGGTCCCGTTTCTCTTGATGCAGTCCAGGATGGGGTTGGCTTTCTGGGCTGCCAGCATTCACTGCTGGCTCATGTTGAGCTTCTCATCCACCAACACCCCCCAAGTCCTTCTCCTCAGGGGTGCTCTCCAGCCATTCTCCACCCAACCTGTATTTGTGCCTGGGATAGCCACGTCCCAGGTGCAGGACCCTGCACTTGGGCTTGGTTGAACTTCATGCAATTTGCATGGGCCCACCTCTCAAGCCTGTCCAGGTCCCTCTGGATGGCATCCCTTCCCTCCAGCATGTCGACCACGCCACACAGCTTGGTGTCATCAGCAAACTTGCTGAGGGTGCACTCTATCCCACTGTCCGTGTCTCCAACAAAGACGTTAAAAAGCACTGGTCCCAGTACCGACCCCTGAGGAACACCACTTGTCACTGGCCACCACTTGGACATTCAGCCATTGACCACAACCCTTTGAATGCAGCCATCCAGCCAGCTCCTTATCCACCGAGTGGTCCATCCACCAAATCCACGAGTTTCCAATTTTGAGACCAGGATGTCGTGTGGGACAGTGTCAAATGCTTTGCATAAGTCCAGGTAGATGACATCTCTTGCTCAACCACATGACTTTGTGTTACTGCCTTTACGTCTACCGAGGAGCCTGAAGTTAAGAAACGACTCGGATGACCACTGCCTCAGCCAGCAGCACTTAGGCATCCTCCCCAGGCAACCTCAGCCTCCACTTCAAAAGCTCTGACTACTACTTGTCCTGAAAACACAACAGGTCTAGCTCCAAGGATAAAGATGTAGGAACAACAAGGAGAAATGATTTCCCAGTCACTGAAGTTCTTGTTAATATACTACCCTGGACCTCCTATGGGGAATTCTTAGTCAAATTGTTGCAATGGTCTCTTATTCAACGCTGGAAGAGTAAAAAATTCTGCATGCTTTCCCCCAAAATAATAATAATCTAAACCAGTCTGGAATAAAGGAGTATATAATACGATGATCTCATTCATTAATACAGATTTTTGCCTGTTATATTGTAAAATAATACGGATATGTGACTTGTATCCAGTTTACTCTCTTTTTTCTTTAAGTATACTTCGGTAGGTTAGGTTCAGACCCTATCTGTCTTCCCCGATGCAACCCCAGACTAACCTATACTGCACAAATTTCAGGCAGAATTAGGATTTTGCTGTACTTCTGAAGCTGCTATCCCAAACCTAAGCAGCTACAACAAAGAGTCACTGAGAATTGCCTGTCTCGTTTTGAAACTACGATACATATCTATGCAGGTATTTAGACAAGGCGTTATAATTGTTCAGTGACCACTAATTTCTTGTTTTTAAATCGGTCGACAACAATTGCCTCTATTTCTTCAAACCTTTTTTTTTTTTTTTTTTTTTCACATAATTGGGGAATTGGATGAAGTGCAGCTAATTATTTTAACCAAGCGACCGCTTTTTCGAATCTACAAATTGGCTGGTGAAAGAGAAGAATCATACTGTGTGCAAACAAAGACTGATGTAATCTTCCTGGTGTTTTATTTCACTACTGCCAGAGCGGATTTTATTTTCCTCCTTAATACTAATAAAGCCGACTCCCCATTGTTATATGGGCTCTGCACTTTTCCCCTGCTCCACCCTCTTCTTGAGACTAAGAACTTCCAGCTTCTTTTTTAATTTTAAATTTAATAGTAGTACTACTACTACGTTTATTTATTTTTATTACGCATCATGGACCGCAGGGAAGAAAACAAATAGGAAAAATAGTTGTTGAATGCTTTGGACTGTGACTGAAATACCACTTGGCCCCCTGTTTGAGAAGATCAGCCTCTGCTGTTGGATGGACACAAGCACACAAGCCTGGCCACAAGCTGCAGAGGAGATACACATGCCACTTGGACACTCAATACTGGTCGCACGCTATGAACACACACGGAGGGACCTTGAGTAACTGGGATTTGGGTGAAACAGAAAAGGATTTGCAGAATTAAAAGATGCCAGATGCACAGAATTAGGCATTTCTGAAGCTGCTGTGTCTGGGGTCCTGCACCTGGGCTGGTGGCCACCATCCAAGGCTTGCAGCCAACCCTGGATCAACCATCAGCAGCTGGATCTCTCCTGGTGTTTGGATATGCCCTTAGCATGGATGAAAAAGTATGGCAGGGATGGGGGCTCCTTCATGTTTGACCACTGCATGACTCAGCCTACCACCCGTTGGGAACATCACCCTAAACTAGCCTGAGGTCCTCCTGGCCTGGTGGGTTGCTATTGCCCAGAGACCAAATGGCTGCAGGCACCTCTGAGCTGACCCACAGACAGTTGGGGAAAAAGACCCCGAAAAACCCCCAGAGAGTGATCACCCTCCTGCTGCTCCTGCTCCCCTCCCTCTTCCCAAAATGACCGAATCCAGGTCTAAGACACAGATAATGGTGGCTCCTAGTTGACCTTTCCCAGGAAGCTGAGAGGGATACGTACTGAAGCTGAAAGGCAAATGATTAATAAGGGACATCTGTATTTTTTTTAAAAAAACCAACCTTTTAAGGTACATCTCAGACTGCTAAAGACTAGCAGGATTCAAAAAGTGCAGTCCATTATATCCATTGTCACTTTTGCAGGACACCAAAGTTAGCTTCTCCAGCCTCAGATCACAAAGCAGCTGCCACCATCCCTGCCTGCGTTTGACCTCCACAGACACAAGAAGCATCCGAGCTTTCATCCCACGCCACAAGCCACACAGCAAATAAAAAGGAACACTTTGAGGTTTTGCCTCAGGTTTCGGATGCTTTCACTAAACAGCGTGGCAAAATACCGTCTGTGACAGCTCACCTAAAAGTATCCTGACTCAAAACCCCTTTTTTTCTTTTTTTTTCACATCGCATTGCGCTTTTTGTGACATTTTACTTTTTCTCTCTCATGCTTTTCTTTGTATTTGTTGGGCTTTTATATGATTGCCTAAATAGAAGTTCTCCAGTTTGCCTCAAGGAAAACCTGATGGCATTGTTTGTGGTGAGATAAAATTATACCCAGAACTAGTCACTAGTTTATTTAACATACAGCAAACCTCTAATTTCAAATCAGTTTCCCTCCTGAAAAATAAATTCAGTTGATTTATTACTAATTTACAAATTATTACTAACTACAAATTATGTTAGTTAATTCATGACTGTTTAACCTAAGATAAGCATTTTGTGGCGAGTTTACAGTATTCAACTTTGCATACGATTTTTAACCCACACAGGGTTCAGAGCTGCTGGAAAATTCAGATGCTGACATTGCAGATACCCCAATACCATGACAGTAACAGCAAAATAAAGGAATAGAAATAGCTCCTATAGTAAAAGAGATGAATTTAGAAATTAGGGCATGTCAACATAACATGAGCAAAGTTACTACTTTCTTAACAAGTGCCTCATCTAAGAATAAATACCACCATGTCATCACAAATGCCATTACTGCCATGGGGAAAAATTAAAACAAACTTCCATGTTGCCTTCCCCCGCCCCACCTTTTTTTTTTTTTTTTTTTTTTTTTTTTTTAATAAGGAAATAAAAATTAAAAGCAAAACCCAACCAACCAAAACCAGTTCTACCTCTGACACAGCGTATAAACTCCTCAAGATGGAAAATGGAGAATGTGAAGATCTGGAATGTAAGGGCATGTATCTTTATGGGGACATTTAAGAAGGTAAGTACATTTAAGTAATAAAAGGCGTGGAGCCAAGGCTCTGAATCCGCCGTGTGGGTACGCATTCAAAAGTGGTGTCATTAGCACAGTTTAGCTTAATCCTCCTTCATAATAATATGCTTTAAACTTTACACCTTAAGTTAATCCATCTTAAGTTCCCCGAGTGTCTCCTTACCGGCTTAATTTAATGCCCGGCTCACATTCTGCCTGACCTTTCCCGCGGCGCTGCGGGGGCAGGCAGAGAGCAACCAGCCCGTTGCCCCAACTTGCTCCTCTGCCCAACATCTACCTGCTCCTGCAGAGCCTCTTCTCTTTGGCCAAGGGTACCTTGGGTTAACCGCTCACCGAGTTGCTCACCGCATCCCCGCTGGAACTGAACTGCTGCTGCTTTTCCCCTCACTTCCCCCCCCAGGAGGAAGACAAGGTGGGTACCTCGGCTGGAGAAGCCCTCCAAGGCACCTCAAGAGGGGTTTTGTTCCTGCTGTTGGGTTTCTCTCGATGAACTACAGCAAATGTCTTCCTAGTTGAGAGACTCTCTGGTACTTATCCCTGAGTTCATCTTTACTTTCTCCCCACTTGACCTGGGATCTCCCCCAAACAATCCCCGTGTCCTCGCCTCTCTCATCTCTGCCACCTTTACTCCCAAACTGACTCCAGATCTCCTATCTTCTTTCCACAGGCAGGTTGCGTGGAGATGAGCTCTGCGGCACCAGCTCACCACCTCAGCCGGTTTTTCATAATCACAGAATGGTACGGATTGGAAGGGACCTTCAAGATCATCTAGTTCCAACCCCCCTGCCATGGGAAGGGACACCTCCCACTAAACCACATTGCTCAACGCCCCATCCAGCCTGGTCATCCTCAACATCTACCCAGGGAGAGATGAATACATGGATGAGAAAGTGGCAAACCAACCCAGCTACCCCCTTGTTCCCCTGCTCGGTTGAAGTAGCCATCCTTTTACATAGGGGCAAGCGTTGAGGCAAAGGGCTTTAGCACCCGGCCGAAAGGGGACCGATGCCCCGGATCACCAAGGGATGAGCCACCCAACTACAACAGAGACGTAGGATTTGAGTGGTCCCACCAGGGGAGGATGGATGGCTTGAGGAAACCGTTTAAGACAAGGTATCCTAAATACCAAACCAACATCCTTACATGACCTCCACAGAAACCAAACAGCCACATCAAAAATTGTGAAACTATGGGCATGGTGTACAGAAACAACTTGTTATGAATAAGTAACTTATAATTTATGAAGTCATCATAAAGTCTAGTATCGTAAATGTCCTTGTTGGGGATGGAAACTGCAACTCCACTGACCGTAACCAAAAAAGAGGAACCCACGCATCAAGGATTATTCACTCACAGACGAAACTCAGCCCCAAACCAAACCTGATACCGTGCTTTATTTACTTTCTCATGGGTACTATTCAAAGCCGCAACACAAGGCATCTTCCTAAATTAGACACGGAAGCAAAGAAAGGGAAAGCTGTGGTGGGAGTTTTGAAGTTTCATCAGTACTTAAGTGGCTTGCTGATAATCCCAAGAGAAAATGGGCAAAGGCATCCCATTTCACAGCACCTCAGAGGAACAGACATAACTTAAGTCCCTTGCCCTCTGCAGCTCACAAAAGATCTAGGAAAATACTAAGCAACACCTGTAGCAAAAGTCTGATGTTCAGTCAAAGATATTCTTTGTGTTTCCTGATTTTACACTTTTTTTTCCCCTACAAGAACTGTTTCCAATTTTATAATCATATATCAATTCCTTTGCTAGAATAAAACCTGTATCCATTTGAAGCCTTTCCATCATTTAAAATAATTTCAGGGAAATTGAGAAAGCACATTACACTGTAACAAAACCAAAACAAATACACAAACCAACGAACAAACGCAACCCAACAAGAAAACCTGCCAACAGCCTGAAGGTCAAAACCAGTTTGGAAACCTCAAGAAAGAAAGGTAGGCTTTCCACCATGCCAGTTTGAACTTGGCAGAGAGAGAGAGAGGAGTGAAACATCTCCAGACACATTTAGGGCAAGGCAGGCAAGCTGTGGACAAAGGGAGAAAAAGACCAGGGACGGTGGGATCACAGATCACAGAATCCCCAGCTGCTCAAACCATCTCCTCAGAAAAGCCCTTGGCCTGAATTGTTTTACCTGCCATAAGAGGTAACTTTATCCATTGTCTGGATAAAGTTTTGAGGTTCTTGGGGAAAGGAACAAATAAACATATTATTGTAACAACAATTTACTCTTTCTTGAGGGAGTACTCTACTTCAACCTGCTCCATCGTGAAGAATGGGGGGGGTGGGACCAGAACGACACTTCCTAGCACAAAACTGAACCTATTTTTCCACGGAAAGGGGCAATCTCTGCACTGCTTTGTGCGCGGCGGCATTGGGAAACACCGCGCATCGCTCTGCTCAACAGCCTGTACCCAGACACCTGTTTCCCATCTCGAAGCCGCTATAAACGCAGCCGAAGTCAGCAGCACCGGAGCAGCATCATTAATTTGTTGCGCTGATCAAAATTCAAGCCAAAATACAGGCAGAATTCAGGCAAAATTAAATCACGACTTTTCATTTCATTTCATGCTTGTTTCTTATTCAGCACTTTCTAATCTCTGCTCACTCTGCAAGCCTCAGCGGAAAGAGACCAAAACATACTCCCTTCAACATGCTGCCTCCAAATCTTAAAGCTTTAGAGTGATCTCCTTCCAGGAAGGAAAAAATACCTGTTACCTCGCGTCAGTGGTAAATGTGGGCACTCGATCCTGTCAAAATTAATGGCACTTTTAACATCAGTTTTTACTACAGAGAAATTTGGGTCGTGCCCATTTTTCCTTTAACTTGTCAGTAAGTCAGCAAAAATAAACAACCCATCTTTGGCACCACCAGCGACCTCCTCCTCCTCCTGATGAGGCAGCAGATGCTCTCCCTAAGCAGTACAGGATAGAGAATTCAGCTATTACCCTGCCGTTGGTTAAACTGCCACGGATAAACACAGGCTGGGAATTAGGTGGTTCCTCCAGGAAAGTGTTAGTCTAGAGGCAGCATAGAGGTGACACCCTCAGACGACCACCCTGCTGCCTACACAAGCGATGGTGGATCTCAGCCAGGTTACAACATCCCAGCTCCTGGAAAACACTGTCCTCGTTACCAGGCCCAGGATAAAAAAACCAAACCAAACCAAACCAAATCAAAACGCCATGTCCTCACCCCCCTGTATCAGTTTGGGTTCTCATCCTACATTCCCAGAGCATTTTGGCTGATAGTGCTGAACTGCCTGCTGCAGCTATGGCCCCTGTACGTGCTCCTTCATACAGCTGCCAGCAGTCATGTCTTAAAGCAAAGCTGCAAGACTTGCCACCAAATGCCACCTCAGCTCCTCCTGCTGCCCCCAAATCACTCTGCCCTGTCCTACCTGCCTTCAGCCACTACTGACAGTCAGCATTTCTTCTCTCTACCTGCAAGGCGGAGAGGAAATGAAAAAAAATCTCTGTGCCCTATTAATCTGACACAGCAGCAAGGACTTGGTATTACTTTGAAATTAAGGAGGTTTTATAGTGAGACCTTCCTGCAGCAGCAGGGAATCGGGCTCGAGGGTCCTGGAGAAGCCTCATGCTGCTATGTTCCTGCAGGAATCTGACATGCAACAGGAGAAAGTTGCTCCCTGGAAAGAATCACAGTCTGTGAAAAAGAGAGATTTCCTGCTCTAAAAGTTGCTGCAAGAGAAGTACTTCAGTAAGGATCTCCCCTCATCAGCCCTGCCATAGGAATGTGTAAACCTACCATTACCAAAGTAAAACATTTCACAGAATCACAGAATCTTCATGGTTGGAAGGGACCTTTGAAATCATCAAGTCCAACCACAACAAAAAAAACCACCACACACCAACCCCCACCACCCCCAAAACAGACCCAACCCAACAATCTCAATGCCCTGAAGTGCCACGTCTACATGCTTCTTAAATCCCTCCAGGGATGGTGACTCCACCACCTCCCTGGGCAGGCCCTTCCAGGGCCTGACCACCCTCTCAGGAAAGTCATTCTTCCCAAGATCTCATCTAACCCTCCCCTGCCCCAACTTCAGACCAGTTCCTCTGCTCCTCTCATGATTCCCTTGGGAGAAGAGGCCAACCCCCACCTCTCTACACCCTCCTGTCAGGGAGCTGGAGAGGGCAAGGAGGTCTCCCCTCAGCCTCCTCTTCTCCAAACTCAACATGCCCATTCTCTCAGCCTCTCCTCGTAGGACTTGTTCTCCAGACCCCTCACCAGCTTGGTGGCTCTCCTCTGGACACACTCCAGCCCCTCAATGTCCTTCTTGTGGTGAGGGGCCCAGAACTGAACCCAGCCCTCGAGGTGAGGCCTCACCAGTGCCCAGTCCAGAGGCACCATCACTGCCCTGCTCCTGCTGGCCACGCTGCTCCTGACACAGGCCAGGATGCTGGTGGCTTTCTTGGCCACTGACCCAACCTGTCCAGGTCCCTTCTGTAGAGCCTTCCAACCCTCAAGCTGATCAACACTCTCACCTAGTTTAGTGTCATCTGCCAACGTACTGAGGGTGCACTCAATCCCCTTACCCAGATCATCAATAAAGATATTAAACAAGACTGGCCCCAAAACTGTGCCCCAAGGGACACCACTGGTGACTGGCCGCCAACAAGATTTCACCCCATTAATCACAACTCTCTGGGCACAGTCATCCAGCCAGCCAGTTTTTTTACCCAGTGGTATTTAACCCCAACAAGCTTCTCTGCAGGTGACCGGGATGCTGCCAGCTGAGGGGTCCATAGGTGGGAGCATGGGCACGACAGCAACAACCTTGGCAGAAGAAGCTGCCAAACCCAGGACAAAACAGGGGTTATACCGAGGACCACCAGTGCTCAACACTGATAATCAGACAAGGACGGTCATTTCACATTAAAACAGACCTACAGACACAGCTGGTATTTTGTGGGGTTTAGCCATCCAGGCATACGAACTTGGCAATTTTTAAATTGAGTCAAATCTAAAAATTAAGTTTTATCCCAAGAAAGTCCTCCTGGTGATCCTAGAGAATGCAGTCCCCAAGTAACTGAAATAACTAAGAAATTTAGAGCTGCTTTAAAGTTTCACCTAGGCGTCTTCCTCTTATGTGCGCATCAACAAAGGAACTGGCAACTGCTCGTGGATAATGACTGCCAAAAAAGAGTTTCAGCTCCCCATCAGAACTTGTGCTAAAATTCAACTTAATAATCACCCAGTTATGTAACCCTAAAATCCCAAGCACACCGATAGCAAAAAAAACCCCCAAGTATCTTCTGGAATTAACAGTTAATTATGCAGTTAGCAGAATGCTGATACCAAATACTCTCTTTCGGCTCGCATTTGCATTCCAAAAGAGACAAATCACAGCTTAAATGAGAAAATACATAATTATGCCTTTACCAAAATGCTTTTTCAATAGCACATTCACTAATAAGTGATGATAATGTACACATCACAACAAACACCCTTTTAAACTTCATCAGAGAAAGGTATCACCAGCCAGCAAAGGTGCCCATCAGGTACCGCTTTATATATCCATTATGCCAGGGCTCATTGTCACCTGCAGTGGTTCATCAGCAAAATTACTGCTATATTCCACAAGCAGCAGCAATTTTCCTCTTGTGCCAACAATGCCTCAGAAATCAAGACGTTGCTTATGCTGCCATGCAGAGCCTGGCATTTTCTGGAAGCAAACCGAGGCATGCCTTCCTTCCATACCAGTTTAGAGAAATAACTTCCTAATTTTTCTTTTAACCTGGAAGATTAATATTAATATTTAACTCTATAGGGTCAGAAGCAAAAGGAAGCACTATACACGTGAAAGTCATTTGGAGATGCCACCAAACAAAACCTATTTCTTTCTCTATCTTAGCCCTTCCTGCCAAGGACCTTGAGAGAAGTGAAAAGACACCCTCTCCCAAAAGGCTTGTGGATGTCCCCAAGTCATGCCGAGGCAATACTAAGAGAGCATAATTATACCAGCTAAATGTAAAAAATCACGGGGCAAGTCTTCAAGCTAAAGTCATAAAAACCAACAGCCAAACTCCTTTCAAACACAAGCCGGAAACCTGCCGGAACATCCGCTGGGCCAACAGACTGACCAAGATGAAAAAGAAGTGCTTGAGAAAGGATCAGGCCGTAGCAGAAAAGTTAAAACAAAATCTTTGCATCGGTGCCCTCCGTAAAGGAGTCCAGGAGGGCTCTGCACCAGAGTCTCCCTTTTCAGTAGGCGACTGAGGACTGTTTTCTGATTAAAGCATGAGTAGAAGAGGGTTTAGAAAGAAAAAAAAAAAAAAAAAACCCCAAAAAAAAAACCCAGTAAAATGAATAGTAATAAATCACCAGGACCAGATGGCATCCATCCATGAGCTGTAAAGTAACTTAAATACGGAATTGCTGAATTACTAACTGTGCTGTGCAGCTTATTGCCTAAATTGCCTTTATAAAAGGCGTGGAAGGTGGCAAACGTGACTGATTTCTTAAAGCGGGTCTGGGAGCGGCGAGGGAGCACTCAAGAGACCAGAGGCTAGTTAGGTTCCCGTTTCTACCTCTAGCGAAACGATGGAAAGAGAAGCATCAATAGGTAAATAAATACGCTATACGGGGTGAAAGTCGGCGCAGCTTCGGCGGGGAGAGGTCACGTCTCACGAACCGAAGAGCGCTCTGAGGACAGCACGAGGACGTTCTGGTGGATGCAGGCAACGTCTGTGCGACCGAAATGCTTTGCACGTGCCAGGTCTAGCTGCATCCCACGGCCATATGGGGTGAGACCTAAGCAAACGCCAACCCTCTCCTCTCCCTCCCTCCCTCCCTCCCTCCCTCCTCTCCTCTGCCCTGGTTTCCACACAAAGGAAACTGGGGCATGCAGCTTGGGTCCGGGCTGCGATAGCGTCTGTCGGCGTGCCAGCAGGGGTAATTGCTGGTCTAGGACCTCCTGCACGCCGTGCTTTGCACCAGGAGGTACGCAGGGACCCAACCACGGCGAAGCTGGATTTTAAAGCCATTAAAAAGATCTCCTGAAAGCTCTTAAAGGGAGCTAAAGGGATAAAGGGATCCATCCTCGTGGATTATTAGCCGCTTAAAAATAGGAGGCCGAGGGTAATAATAAATGGACGTCTCTCACAAGTAATGGAGGTGACCAGGGAAGTCTCGCACTGGGGCTTGGGCTGAAAACTGTACTCGTACATCACCTGAAAAAAAAAATCAGACCTATGGAAGTGACAAAGCTTGCTGATGACGACTCCAGACAATGAAATCAAGAGCTGCCTGTGAAAAACTGCTGAAAAATCTTGCAAAACTGTGCGGACAAAATGGAAAAGAAGAGAAGAGAGAGTCTCCTAGAGAAGAGAAGGCTGAGGGGGAATCTGATCAAGGCTTATAAATACTTCAAGGGAGGGTGTCAAGAGGATGGGGCCGCTCTTTTTCCAGTGGTGCCCAGGGACAGGACCAGAGGAAATGGGCACAAACTTGAACATAAGAAGTTCCACCTAAACATGAGGAGGAACTTCTTTGCTGTGAGGGTGGCAGAGCCCTGGCAGAGGCTGCCCAGGGAGGTGGTGGAGTCTCCTTCTCTGGAGACACGTTCCTGTGCAACCTGCTCTGGGTGGCCCTGCTTTGGCAGGGGGTTGGAGTAGATGATCTCCAGAGGTCCCTTCCAACCCCATCCCATTCTGTGATGGTAAAAATCACTAATTGCAAGACAATGCAGACAGTATAATCATCTTCCAACACACACACAAAATAACTGGCCCTAAATTAACAAACATCACACAATAAAGAGACCCAAGTGTAATTTAGAAGAGGTTTTGGGGTTTTCTATCTTTTGAAAATGCTTGCTCGGTGTCAACTAATAGTCAAAAAAAAGAAAAGGGTGAGAGAAGAAGAGTCGAGAGCCAGACAGAAATCATGATTTTGCTACTGCATAAATCCACTGTGTTCTGAACAGTCAGTCTGGCCTCTTTCCCAAAATTAATACAATGGGCTAGCAAAAGCACTGAAGGAGAAGGTGGGGATGGTCAGGGGTATCAAACAACTGATCAACAAGGGGAGATTACATTGACTAGCTGATTCTTCAGCTCATAGAAGAAACAATGGCACTTGACAGAGATCTGTAAGTGATAAATGGCCTACACAGAAGGAAAAGGAATATATCCACTATTACTAAAAACACAGGAATGAAGCGTCACTCCATTAAATTATCCGTTACCTGCTTTAGAGACATCTCCAGCAAACAAATATGCATAATTAAACTGCAGAAGCGAATGCCACAGAACATTTTAGATGTCAAGATTATAAATGTGTTCAAAAAAGTATTAGGCAAATTCACAGAATAAAGATACAGAAGGATTATTAAGCACAATTGTCCAAATGCAATCTCCCGTTCAGAAAATACCTAAATCACTGACTGCTGGGACAGGCAAATGAAGAAGTATCATTTTACCCGTGTCCCGGTCTTATGTTTTCTTTGCAACTGGCCATTTTAAAGGATGAGAAACTGCGCTAGGTGGACCTTCCTTCTGTCAGTTTTCACATTCTTACGGATCTCCTTAAAACTACTTTGTCTCCTGTCTTCCTTTACAGTTTCACAGTTTCAACTAAAACACCTTAGAAACTTAAGAAGTGCTTAGAGATAAAGGCATGAAAAGGCAGAGCCTTTAGAAATTTATGCAAAGAAGTTGAATCTATTGCTTTGCCCAACCATTGACCTGTTTACAGAGAAAAAAGCAAAATAAGACTTAGAAAATCTAGCTGAAGCATATTACATCTATTATCTATGAGTATGACAGTAGCTCTTCAAAATTTCCTTCTCTGTCTGCACTGTTTTGGGGGTGGGTATGTAACAAAATCCCCTTCATATACTTCCCTGGATGGGAACTGAGCTGCACTTCATGAAAAAGTAAATAATAATACCAATGTATATAAAAAATTTACTGATAGAGACATCCGCTTCTCACTGCACTGAGAGTCTAGATTGTATGAATGCAGCACTCCTCTCCAAAGTAATATATGCAAGCAAAAACCATGCAGGGAGGAATATCAGGGAGAGGTTGCTGACCTTTTAACACGATCAGCGATCACACACACAATTTATTAGCAAAGAATGAACGCTGACAACTCTTATCAACCATCACCGTGGCAATACTAATTAAAAATGAGGGATTTGAAGAACAGCAGATGAAAAGAGATTACAAAAATGTGCCTAAATTTAGACACTAGAGGTTTAACAGATTGCAAAAGAAACCAAAAGGGTTAACACCCATCATCCTGCAAAATGTAAACAGGGAAAAAAGTGATCTTTTAAACAATAAAAGGAGTTACTTATTGGCTTTATCACCACTCACAGATGATCTAAATAATCATTCCCCCCCTTGCTCTGGGGTATATAAGATTAAAAAAAAAATATCTGTTCTTCTTAAATATTCAGCTTATTTTATTACATTTATCTTTCTGCTGTTACTATAGAAATCAGAATACCAGAAAGACTTAAGAGGCTTCAGCACTGAAAGGGCACAGAGAGGCAGCTGCATCCTCGCACTGCCTTAGGAACACCAAATCCTAATGGTCCCAGCCTCCACAAGTATATTATGAGAAGATATTAGGAACATAATGAATAGACAATGAACATGCTATTTACTAATAAAATACACATAATTAATAAATGCAGATTTTAAATAAAATCTTACCCATTCAGCCGAGCTACATCTTAATTCTTAATTTAATTTTACGATTTTCCTCAGTGTTACAAAATCCTCTACCCGTTCACATCCCATGATAACATTAGCACAGAAAATTCACATAAATCCCCATGTATTGAAGCTGGCTTTCTGGCTCTCTCTACCTCATTTGCTCTACATCAACCTTCTCATTTGAAAAATTTATTCTCTATTTTTCCTCTATTGCTAATATCAACCTCTGTCTGCTTTTACATTTTAAAACTTCACACTTGGGGCAATTACCAAAGCCATAGCATGAAAGATCCTTGCAGTACTATGCTTTTATTTTACTGAAAGTTGAATCTTGCACTGTAAAGGAAAGATTTATGTTAATTTGCAGTAACCTTTGTTAGTTTGTTAAACTACATTACATACATAGTATTATTGGGTTATTTAAAGACACCTGGAGTAGATGATTGAATTTTATAACCAAAAAGCCATCCATATCACACTACAAACTAGAAAAGTGGCCAGTAGTGTTACAATTGCCCAGGTGGCTACAATGAAAGGTCAGCCACTTCTTAGTTCAAAATCCATAGCCCAAACATTCACCTTATCAGTCAAAAGCAGCAACCAATACGTCAATAGGTATATTCTGCTCTTAACGTTTTGCACATAATATTCAATAAACTGCAGCTTCTACTGAAACCTTTTTACTCTAAGGACTGAGCTGCATATGACGCAATATAATAATTTCAGAGATGGAAAAAAGACACTGCTGATCCAAATGATTGTGAAAGCTGGCCCCAGTCTTCAGACTTGTTTTTTCAAGTTCACTTTCCTAATTTTTGGTACCTCATGCAGTCCTTAGTGCTGTTTTCATCACGTCAACCCTCAAGTCCTTGACTCTAGTAAAAATCTCTGTAAAACTCTGATGACAGTTAGAACAAAGTACAATGGCCATGAAATTCAGAACTTGCACACTTATGCTCCTATGATTTATTCTTTATGCCGCAGATGACAAACCAAGAAAAATCAAAGGAGCAAGAAAACACACAGCACATGAGTCATTCGGTGCATTTGCAAAATACTGTTGAAATATTGATGCTGACTTTAATGTACTAATGTGGTCTCAACACAGTGCCTCAGCATTTCTGAACTCTTTCAGTATCCCACATCACTGCTGTTTTACAGCCAGATAAGGCTGGAATGGTAAATAAGGCAATTTGGGTAGATTTCCTAAAAAAAGTAAATGATTTTGGAATTTGAGCCTCTTCAAAAGTCCCCAAGGATTTAGAAGTCTACAGAGAGACCACGTAAAACCTAAAATCAAAAGAAAAATGGAGACCTGTAGGGGAACTCCAGTCTTGGGCTGGCCCTCTGGTTTCTTTACACCAGCAGAAACCAACAAGTGACAAAGAGATTTTTAATATTCATCAGCCATGCCATCAGCTGGGTTTTTGACCTGTGGGGAGATGAAAAGCCACCATCCCACTTCCTTAGGGAAGGGGCGGATAAGCAGGGCAGCCTGCCATAAGCGACACAGTTTCTGGGTACCAGCTGGGAGGGGGAATATGTACTGGGAGTACAAGCCCGTGGCCCCGAAAAGCAGCCCACGTCCCACTGCTCCCACTGGTTTCCCACGTCGGGGGAGCAAGGATCCCTGCCGTGCCACGTCTTGGCTCCTGCTGGGTTTCTGTTGGCAGTGCTGCGCTCGTAAATGCTTTTTATCCCTTCCTGAGCCTCTGAAAGGTTGCCAGCCGGTGCCCTGACTTAATGTATGGGTGGAAGCAGATACCTGGGAAGTTGCCACCACTAGCCGGTGGGACAGCAACTGCCTGAGCCTGTCACAGAAGCACGGGCAAGAAGGAGCATCCCTCGCCTTCCTCTGGGATTTAGGCATCTGACTTCTGCCCTGCAAACACATAAACCCCGACTATGGAAAGATTCAGATCATCAGACTTCTTCTAGGTCCTAAACCGTCACGCCGGCCCTTTTCAAAAACGTTGGGGACTTTTCCTTCAGAAGGACACAGCCAGAGAAAGAGTAGTTTTAGCTATTAGTTCAATGATTAATTAATCCAGTAAGGGAAAGGCCGAAGAAATTTGAAACTAACTTCCCTATCTTCCAGGACCATGTCTTAAAAATCATGTTTTAACTTGTTCCCTGTAGCAAACAGCTCATTTTACATAGTTTCAGACAGAATCCCTGAAAATAAGCTAGCATTAAAAAACAATGTATTTTGCCACATCCCTTGCTTTGTTCTTGCACCCACTCCAAGCAGCACCACTCAGTTTCCTGCTTTCAATTGCGTTTAATTTTACCAATTTAATGCTCTGAACTTGAATTGTCCATGCATGTGCCTGCCTCAGGTTGAATTAGATTAGAAAATTTCAGCTAAAGTCTTTGTCTAAGTCTTGAAAGAAATTTTCTCCCTCCCTCGAGTCAAATAAACAACAGCCTTTTTTTTTTTTTTTTTTTTCTCCTGTGGGATTTCTGTTACTTTGCAGTAGGAACCTAAAATGTCTCTGAGCTTAGGTTTTGAATCAGTGATAGTCTTTTGCCATGTCGTAAGAAAATCCTCCCCATTACTATTTCCCTGTTCTCCCAAATCCATAGATTCATTCCAGGTAAGGCTTCCTCAACCAGCAACAAATGAAGCAAAAATCCAACGGGCCTCTCACTACGTGATACTCTGTCATCCCCACAACTCGCCCAACCTGATCGACAGAAAAAGGAAGGAGTCACACGTGAAAAATACTATGGGATAACATAAATCAAAGGTTTGGGCATGGATACGATACCCAAAGGGTTCAAACCACGATTTCGCAGACCACCTTGATTTTGGAACTTTGCAACTTCTTGAATTTGAGCTTGCAGCCTTAAGGACATTATTGCAACATCTTTTGAGTATTACTACACAATGCAACAGGCAGCCTTTAAGAGTGCTTACCTGCAATGGGAATTATGTGCTGTCACATACATGATGGTATTTTAAAGATTTACTGTGGATTAAAACGAAAACTATATATATAGAGAATATTAGTTTTGACTACAACTACTATGCTACAAAAGAAATAGATGAAAAAACCCCCACGTACCATAACTCGCACCGCCCCCCCCCCCCATAAAATGCACTGTCCTGTTTTATGCCTCTTTCAGGCTGTTTTTAGGCATTTCTTTAACAGGCTGAGCAGCCATTTTCTTATCCCTCAGTTCACATCTTCACGTTTACTTAAGCCCAACTAAAGCAATGGAATATTGGCATGATCCATGAAGACAAACAGTACACTTAATTAGATAGGTAACATGATTAAATGAAGGTGGACAAGTATTTCCAGCCTTCCATAAGCCTAACAGGAAATCAAGCCACCTATCAGCAGGGAGGCATTTTGCACTGTATTTATACAATCAAAGGTACATTTAACAGCTTTTAACAACACAGACCCTCATTTGTTATTCGCCTTGCTTACAGGCCTTCAGAATAAGAAAGAAAACAAGATCATATATCATGGCCTTCCAGAAACATTACGACTTCCTTTTATTCACAGTAGTTAAGAGTAAACAGAAACTTCATTTAAGGTAAAACAAAGCAACATAATTCTGCTAATGCCAACCTCTACTTTCACTCTTTTTTAACTGTCCATTGAAGAAAATGCTGAACCCTCTAGGGCCCTGAGTGTATCCTGCTGGCCAAGGACCTTCCTAATTACTTCTTGCGTAGGGACGGGAAATGACCTCTCCAGACACAATGTGAAGGAATACCAAGAAAATCTTGGCCAGGTGATAACAGGAACATAACTCTCTCAAGCCAGCAGAAGGAAAAGTCATTTGAAAGCATCTCCCTTTCACTCTGCACCAAATAATCCATGTCCTAAAATGACAAGGGCAGTAAAGCACTCAAGGAGTTGCACCAAGTGAACCTTAGAGAGGTCTGGTAAAGCTCATGGCACAGAAACCAAGCGCCGTGTTCATAACTACACATCACATTTCCACGTTCATGGCACTCAAAAAGTAAAGGTAAGACCAGCCTTCAGCTATTCCAGAGCAAAGCTTCAAGACAGTGTTTTTTTCACAAACAGAAATATATATTACATTTTGTGCTTATCTGAATGCTTTCTACACTGAACTGTATTGGCTGACTTCTACAATTCCAGTAATTCACCTTTGATTCTATATCAAAATTGGGAAAAAGCACTGTATCTCTCTCAAACTTGGAATCACAAAATAATTTAGCGTGGGAGGGACCTCCAGAGGTCTCAAGTCTCCAGCCCCCTGCTCACAGCAGGGCTAATGCTGACGTTGGAGCGGGCTGCTTGGGGCTTTGCCCAGTCAAGCACTGGACATCTTCAAAGACAGAGACTCCAAGGTCTCTCTGGGCACTTCCTCTGCTATTTTACCATTTCATTAAGAAATTTCTTCTCCTGCTGCCCAGGAGGCAGTTGGTTGTCCCAGGCTTGTGATTGCAGCCTCTCATCCTTCCACTGGGTACCTCCATGAAGAGTCTGACTCCATCTTTTCTATAACAACTCATCAGGAAGCCGAAGGCTGCAATTAAATCCCCACTGCACCCCACATGGTCTTCTCCTGGCTGTACAAGCCCAACTCCCTCACTGTCCCAGCCAGCCCACAACCATCTTGGCCAACCTTCAGGGAGCTCTCTGCAGTTTCCCAAAAACTTTCCTGTGCTGGGGAGCCCAAAACTCAGACTTCAAATGCAGCCTCACAACTACCACCCCGAGTGGCAAGGCCTTCCCATCAAGTATGAAGCATGAGCAAAGCATTCCAGAGATGTGCCCATTACCGTCCTGGAGTAAGCACTGAACTCCTGCCCTTTTACCTCCGCGGAAATTTCTTGCCCTCATTAGCTACTTCAAAAGCCCCTGTCACACATCTCACAGCTCAACACAGCTCCTAGTAATTTATTTTTTTTCTCTTTAGAAACGTCTGCCTTCTGCTGCCTTTGGTAGTTCCGCAGTGAGCACAAACATGCGGAAGACAAGACCACTATCTTACATTCATATCTGGTTTTGGATGGTTGTTTTTATTTTGCTCTTCATAACACTGCACTCCTATTCCCGACTGGATCCCTAGCTCAGCCTGAGTACAATTCTGCAGGCACTTACCTATGCTTGCAGCATAAAACTCACAATTGATTTCAACTTCTGGAAGCTGCTTCTAGCTGCTGTACCAAGAACGCTAGCAACGCATGTACACTTTTATTTGCAAGTGGGATTGATTTCCCTGTCCAATAAATTTTGACCCCCCCTGACTGACTTTCTTCAGATGGAGTAAAGCTGCTTCTGTGTTTGAACTTTGACTCTGCATTTCCCCAGGAGAACTAAACTCTTCAAAGTTTACATTTTCACTTAGCTTTAGCTACAGATACTTTTTCCGAGATGATTCTCTGATGTCCAAGTCACAGCGGAGGTGCTTTCACCAAGGAAAATGGCTAACACTACATTTTTCAACCACATGCAGCAAATCGCCAGTTCTTCCTCTGAAAAAAAACCCACAACCCAAACCAAACGATCCTTCTCTAATATTGCTCACTACTTTGGGACCAATCTCATACCCATCAGTTATTTAGGAATTCCTAAATCAAAGAAAGACTATTAAGATGGACAGCGACAAAACATCCTCTTCTCCAAGAAAAACATTTCAGAAAGCTTTAGTAGACTGAGCGGTAAGTTATTTTTTGTTCATTCTTTTCCTGCATTTTTTTTTTTTTTCTTCAAGAGTACCCATATCCTATTGATTATGTCTCATTTTTACCTCTAGAAAAAAACCCAAACCTTCTGGGATAAGCATATGACATGACCACAGTTTGACTGCATGTGTATTCGCTTAAATTTTGATGTTACTGTCTTGGAATAAACATTGGGCAAATGGAACAGAAATTAAATTATACTCATCAAAGGCAAAGCACTAAACCAGAAAATATAAAGGAACACACATACTCAGAAGGAATGGTTCCTTGGTTGATCCTTCTTTTTGTCTGAATGCATCATAAAAGAAGTTATGTTTCATTACTGAAAAAACGTTTTGGCTCCCTTCATGGTTGCAAAGAAGGGTAATTAAGACTGTCAAGAACACACATTGAACAGCTGTATATTGTTAAGAAAAGCACCGTTATATGACTGCTCTGAAAAAACCTGGCAATTTAAACAATCACGTTTCCTAGAAGTCAGATATTTTTCCAAGCTCCAGTAGATACCAAAAAGAAAAGCTTTTTTCTATAAATCTTGGTTGTGTATCAGTCATATTTCAAGCCAGCAGGATGGTCCTAGTTTGAGAACACATCTACATACAGAAGGAGAAGCGGATGGCAGTATCAAACCTTTGCCAACTGAAAACTGAGTCACTGAAAAAACCCCATAAATTAAGTTACTTATTAAGATGGAATTAGCTGAAATTTTCTTAGACTGCAGGTATGCCTGAAAACCAAATAAAGACAGAGTAGTCCTTCCAGCCTGCACTGAAAAGGACCATTAAGGAATACTTACTCATCGAAGATCAGGTCTGGAGCGAAATAGAGGAACTGGCTGTTTGTATGTTTGTACGATCTCCAACTCAAGGCAAACGATGACAGACACATCCATGAATACTGAATTAAAGTAATTTGGTCCTCGAGAGGCAAGTTTCTAAATCCTAGAGATCAAACCAGAAAATGCCCATGAACTACACTGCACTCTACAATGGTTGGCCAAAACAGCACTGAACAAATACATTGCTCATGATTTTTCTAGTATTAATAAACAAGAGCAACATTCCCACAAAGCATACTTCTGAAAAAACAAAACTATAATTTTTCATCACAGTGACAAAACATGTTTTTTTCTTAAGAGGCTATTATTCAAAAGGAAAGCTTTTAAAATATCAATCACAGACACATGAAACAAACATTACATCAATCAAAAAAAAAAAACAACCACCCAACAATCTTCTCTCGGATGTTCACCGCGCACGCCCCTGCGAGGGTTTTCAACACAGCCCACAGATTAAAGACACGATTTGCCAAGCAAATAGTTCACTAAGCTAGAAGTGGCAGCGAAGAGAGATTTCACCAAGTGCCTGGTGGTCCCCACCTGGAAGTATCTTTGCCCACTTCACCACCTGAATCATCTGCTTGCCGGCTAGGCGGTTTAAGGTGGAGAGCAGGTACTCCGCTGTGTCTGGTTTCGAACTGTCGTATCCCGCGTACACGATCTCCGGTTCGATGCTTTCGAGGATCTTGACAGGAGAGGGAGTAAGTGCTGGTGAGATAGCAGACATGTGGGGGACAAGCGCGGTGTTTACAGAGGGCTCGGTCACGGGCGCTATGTACGTCGTCCCTTCCTCAGGGCTCTGGGGGGGCGGCTGTTGCCGCTGCTGCGGCTGCTCCTCGTGCATCCCTTTCAATTTCCCCAATTTTTTGGACTTCCGGGCTGGAAAAGACGAGCAGCACAAGAACCAGGTCAGTACAGAAAGGCAGTGTAAACCCTGGCTTTATAGAAAACGGAAGCGTTAAGTTTCATCTCAAAGTTCTCAAGTGGGACAGGTGTAGGACCTTAAAAAAATACCTCACTGCCCGCAGCCTTGTTACACTGGGAAACAGACCAAAAGACACACATAAGCTCATTTTCATTGCTTTACTGGATATTTTTATAGGTGACAGAATGTCCAGTATCTGTGTCCATACAGACATGCATAAAACGTTCTAGTTACTGTGGTCGGTGCCCATTAGACATTTCAGAAGACTATTTGTTTTGTAGCCTAAATGAATCACTTATCACCTACAACTCTGCAATTCATATCCCCCATTGCATTTGGTCATCAAAAGAAATCTCCCTGCCAGTGCCTAAAATTATCAGACCTGGAGCCCTCCTAAGCTTTTGAGTCCTGCGCCTCAACTTGAAATGCCGACAATCCACTTTGAACAGCCTAAGCTAGTCAAATCCCTTTGCTTTTACTGCTTTGATACTTCTGGGAGAGCTTCGTCCTCTTCTCGAGTAGTTCTGAAATAACGCTAAAAATATGTACCCAGTTAAAGAAAAAAACACCGAGCCTCGTGTAACACCTTTCTCACTGCTATCAACATTTCTTTAATGATTTGCCTTCCCCCCCCCCTTTTTTTTTTTTTTTTTCCCTTTTCTTTTTTCTTTAATGCTACCCTCCCTACTTTACTAAGTATTTTCAGAAGGACAGAACGCCGGTGTGCTTCCACTCTGGACAGAGATGCCAGCCATTCTTTGTGGGTTGCCTTCCCATCTTTGCCATGTGAAGCACAGATAAGTAAGTGGGCAGAGAGCCCTGCTCCCACTCCAGCAAAATGATCTTGTAGCACGAGGAAAGAATGGGAAGTACAGAGCAAGAAAACTGAGTTAAAAAAAAAAAAAAATGCACTCAAGAAAACAAACCAGAAGTCCATCACTCCCCCTTTTCTCGCTAGGAAAACATAACTAAAATAATCTTTAAATCAATAAATAATGAACTAGATTTAAATGTTTGCAGCTCTTTCAGAGTAAATTCTTTCAAATGTAGTCTTTCTTATCTATCTCTACACAGCTTAAACCCTTGTCTGGACTTTTATCTTCCTGTCTCTTGATTATTGCAACATCCCTTTTACTGGCATCAGTAAATACAAGTCTATCTCGTTCCTACGTAGAGTATTACTGCAAACACCCTTCTTGGTCCGTGCCCTGTCCCAAGTCTAGCTCCTCGAGGTTCTTCCCCTGTCATCAATTCCCTCACTATCTTGCCTCCTATCTATCTCCTCATTGACCCCCACCTTTTAAGAAAGGTCTCCTCACCAGCAGAGCTGCCATTGCCCTGACACCATCGCTGGCGACGGCAGCCATCGGTGTTTTACTGTTTCCTTGAAATTGGGGCCGCCTGCCCAGAGCCAACGGTGGAGGCTCGTAGCGCCTACGAGGCAGGATACAGACGCCCAGGGTCCGGGACAACGCACGCCCAAGCGCAACAATAGCCTGTTGTTTTCAACACTTCCTTGCTGGGACAGAACTTTGAACTCTGAGGAGTTGGCTCATCCCAAGATCCAAAGAAAAGCCCATTTGTTAGGGTAAACACAGGACTTGGCGATAGAAAACAGGAATGTTACCACTCATATGCGAGATCTTGGAGGTGCCCAGTCAAACAGCTGCTCCTTGGCTATCACCTACAATTCACAGTAATGCACAAAATTCATTGCTACTGCAGCTCCTATTGCACCGAGCAACAAGTGCAAAATCTAAACACCAGGGAACCATCAGGCTTGGAAGGGGCCTCTAGAGATCATCTAGCCCCACTCCCCATCAGTTTGGTGTCATTTCCACCACACAGTGAAAGAAGGATCGATGTTGCTCAGGAGGTCTACAGAGAACTTCGGAGGCCTTTGCGTAACTTCCATCCCTTTCCCTTCGCCTACAGCAGGTACGTCTGCTTTCAACAATTTCTTAAATTTCTCTCTGCCTGCAAACATCCAGACCAAGTGAAGTAGGTTGAATTTTTTAATACAAGGATTAGTTATGCAAATAAAAATGTGCCAGTCTGAATAAAATTCAGTTTAAAATTCTGTTGTACAAGTATCCGCATATACGTAATAAAAACTTCCTAATTACCTGGAGCACCAGCACAGATTACATTGGGAAACACAGGAATCACTGCCATTTGAGGTTGTAAGGAAGGGGAGAGACAAGTATCTGTCAGGAGAAGTTTCACTGCAGCTGATTCCATCTCAAGAGAGAGGACATCAGAGAAGACCCTTATAAAAACCTTGTAAGAAGTCCCTTCCAATCCTATTTCTTACTTTTCTGTTACAAAACTCTTAAAAATGCTCATTCAAACAATGAAGCACAACTGAAGGATTTTTCATCCTCCAGTGCACCAAGTCACACGGATGCTGACGTCCATTCCTCAAGACGTAATTTCCCTTCCTGGTATCCAAAAAGCCATTTTACAACACAGCAGCTGATCAGACATTTTGTTAAACAAGATTTTTCCTCACTCTGTGAAACATAACGGAGGGTGTTACAGCCAAAGCAGACAACTCTGATAAATTTAATTCTGAAAAGTAAGTGAAAATGTTGTTGTTCCCCATTTGGTGCAGTTGCACCTGGATGACGACATCCTGGTGAAACCACTGCGAGCATGAGTTTGCATTTATCTTAGAAAAGCTGAACTTACACATTTTTCAACAAAATAAATCCCAAAAGCAAAGCAAGGATGGCCAAGTTCAGCAGAATACCTCATGACGGGTTAGCAGAGCTACAGGCCACTGAAAAGAGAGTTCAGAAATAAGCCTGAAGGAGTAGATAGGGATTAGCGTTTGTTGTTGTTATTCATTAAGTTTTATCAGCCACTATTTTTTTTTCTTTTATCAAAACAGGACTAAAAATAAAGAACTTTACATATCTTTCACATTTGCAGAGCCAAAAAGAATGCATTCTCACCATAACTACACCAGAATAAGAAATGTATTGGTTTTCCAACTCCATCAAGTATCTAGCAACACAGATAGCTGATTACATATTAAGACGTAATTTTGGATGTTCAATTTTCTAAGAATTTTTCATTAAAAGAAAAAGGAAATCACATTCTTCCATGTATAATACTGGCATAAAAACGTGTTTTAGTTTCATTTTCTTCCATTATAATCCCTTTAAAATGAAGCTGAGAAAAACATTACTGCCTGACAGTCATGTTTACAGTGAAGAAAACTGTATTTTTCATTTGGCTTCTTGCCAGCGCTGTAGCTCAACTGGTTTGGTAACTCCCACAGAAACCAACAACTAAAGATTAAATACAAACTCTGAGCAGTACATACTCCGAGCCGGTCTTTTGAAGCTGTTTTTCACATTTGCTCCCTAACTGCAACACCAACTATATAATCGGCGGGTTAAAGGCCTTGCTCGTCGGCACTGCCACGTGGACAACGTTCCAGAAGACACAGGCTCTCCACCCAGGCCAAGGGATGGGGAAACCCGTGGGGCATTTCATGTGGCAAAGATGAAGCCTGAAGTGGGCCCAGGTGGCCAAGAAGGCCACCAGCATCCTGGCCTGTGTCAGGAACAGCGTGGCAAGCAGAACTCGGGAGGTGATGGTCCCCCTGTACTGGGCACTGGTGAGGCCTCACCTCGAGGGCTGGGTCCAGTTTTGGGCCCTTTACCACAAAAAAGACATTGAGGGGCTGGAGTGGGTCCAGAGAAGGGCAACGGAGCTGGTGAGGGGTCTGGAGAACAAGTCCTATGAGGAGAGGCTGAGGGAGCTGGGGGTGTTCAGCCTGGAGAAGAGGAGGCTGAGGGGAGACCTTCTCGCTCTCTACAACTCCCTGAAAGGAGGGTGTAGCCGGGGGGGTCGGTCTCTTCTCCCAAGGAACAGGCGATGGGACAAGAGGAAATGGCCTCAAGTTGCACCAGGGGAGGTTCAGATTGGAGATTAGGAACAATTTTTACACGGAAAGGGTTATTAAGCCTTGGAATGGGCTGCCCAGGGAAGGGGTTGAGGCACCATCCCTGGAGGTGTTCAAAAGATGCGTTGACATAACACTTAGTGACACAGTTTAGTGATGTGGGGTTTTTTTTAATGGTTTTCTTTTTTCTTATTTTATCAGAGTTAGGTTGATGGTTGGACTAGATGATCTTAAAGGTCCCTTCCAACCTAGACAATTCTAAGATTCTATCTGGAGTTAGGACAAGACTTCCACCCAAGTGGCTGCACAGCCGGTGACTGCATATTATCCCTAAAAGCAGGACTTCTGGGCCCTCCTATTCAGTGTCATTGCAGCCAGGATATTCTATCATAATCCTTGTATTTTTAAATCATCTGAGACAGAACAACAGTTGAAGAAAAACAAACAACAGTGAAAGACACACTGCAGATATACCTGAGGTTAACACCTGAAGTATCTGACACTACTTTTGTTGAATAAATATTTTAGAAACTCCTGTGCGTTGCAACAACAATAATGAAAAATAAGGTGAAGTATCTGAAAAGTCACATAAAGTTGGACTTTAAAAAGACATATCCAAAGACCTCTGCCGCTCTAATAAATTACAGTATAACAGAGGAATAAGTAAGCTACAAGCCTGAACACAAATCGTAGTCCCTGTTCCTCTGGAAGCGATAGGCAAAGTTTTACCTGGATTTAATATGAGCAGGCCTGTGTCCAACATTTAACGAAAAGGCTGCAAATTCTGCAAAACCACACATTGCTCCACGTGCTTGGAAGACTTCAAAGAAAGCTGCCTGCAAACACCGGCTTGTTTGTTTATCGCCCTGAACACCAGCCCCACCTGCCTAGAAAGGGAGGATGGAATCGCTGCAGAGGCCCTGGCGAAGGTCTGGGATGCCATATTAAAACCAGTTTAACAGAGTCTTGATCTAGCAAAAAGATGGGACTTGATCATTTGAAAACAGCTACTGGCAGGAGACGGGGGAGAACTCAGATTTGGACAACTGCTTCCTTAGTACTGAGCCTTCATCTGTAAGACTCCTGCCACAAAGCCGAAACAGGGAGACCTGAGATTTCAGGATCATGAGTTTTCATGCCGTCTGTAAAACACTGAATAGGCTTCTGGTTATCTGCAACAGTGAATGCTACTCTAGGTCAAATAACAGGACATTAACTGGATGTGATCCCATTGTACATTGTTTTCTGAATGCAAATTTATGTGAATATCAGCTACAAATCTATGGCATTCCCAATTTTTAACGGTAAAGTTTGAGGTTTTAGGGTAGGTACAAGACAGGTAAGCTACCATATGCTATTTTTAATAATACCGTAGTAAACTTACGCATCCTATACAAGTTGGGTCTAGAGGGAACTAACCTATATTCCCTTGGTCCCCAGGGAGTATACAAAAATTAAGTTACGGACTCCATACAGCCACACATCTGATACCTATTTTTCACAGGTTCAAAATTAATGATTTTCACCAGCATTATTGTTAAAAGAATGCTATCCAAAAAAGCCAAAGAACAAAATGCTATCAACAGTAGATTAAAGAATCCATAAATATTATGATTTAACTCAGCAGTTTTGTAACAGAGTAGTATCTTGTTTGCCGAATTGTTATCGGTGTTTAAATTTAGCAAATGAACAATCTAAAATGCTCTGCAAATTCATGCTGGCATCTGGTACTCTAACGCAAAATCTGAAGTTTAGAAAATTATCCATAGTTTTACATAGAGTGAATTACAAGACTTGCAGTGATAATCCCCTGGAATTGTATCTTTTTTAAAAAAAAAGATGGTATTAGGGTTTGCCTTGCGGCCTATCAAAAACCAATTATTATTTTCATAGCTAAAGATATGATACAGAGGAGCTTTATTTATCACATATGTAAAGCTCCACCAGATCCAGGACCAAACTGGTCAGAATGAGACCCAACGGATCTTTACTCTACCCATGTTGCAGAACGCATTTGAATCAGTAAGTGATATCAAAAGCCCATGATAAGAACATTTACTAATTCGAGTGTAAAGCAGAGAACATCAGCAGAAGGGGACATCAAAAGGGACACAGCACAGAACACAGCGATGGAGGTTTAAAAAAGAGGTAGAAGAGAAGAAGAGAAAGCGGTAATTTGAGCAAATACATGTAAAAGATGGAAGGGGAAAAAAAAAATCACGGTATACAGTTCGAACAAGATATAATTTGGGATTATTTCAAAGTATGTACAATACTACCAGTGATCTACGCAGTCTGAGGGTAGACAATATGCTGCAAAACAAACACACTCCAACCACCGTTACCTGTGCCAGCTCTGTATGCCATGCCAGCGTACACCTGAATTTCAAACAGAATCACATGGGGTTGAAAGGGACCTCTGAAGATCATCTAGTCCAACCCCCCTGCCAAAGCAGGGCCACCTAGAGCAGGTTGCACAGGAACGTGTCCAGGAGAGTTTGAATGTCTCCAGAGATGGAGACTCCACCACCTCCCTGGGCAGCCTCTGCCAGGGCTCTGCCACCCTCACAGCAAAGAAATTCCTTCGCATGTTTAGGTGGAACTTCTTATAGTCAAGTTTGTGCTCATTTCCTCTTGTCCTGTCCCTGGGCACCACTGAAAAAAGACCAGCCCCATCCTCCTGACACCCTCCCTTTAAGTATTTATAAGTATTGATCAGATCCCCCCTCAGCCTTCTCTTCTCCAGACTAAAAAGACGCAAGTCCCTCAGCCTCTCCTCGTAAGAGAGATGCTCCAGGCCCCTCATCATCCTCGTAGCCCTCCGCTGTACCCTCTCCAGCAGTTCCCTCTCCTTCTTGAACTGGGGAACCCAAAACTGGTCCCAGTGCTCCAGCTGGGGCCTCCCCAGGGCAGAGCAGACGGGCAGGATGACCTCTCTCGACCTGCTGGTCACACTCTTCTTGATGCACCCTATCCTTGAGCTCCAAACACTTGAGCTCCTGCACCCTCACTGCTTGAGCTCAACACCTGAGATACAACCACCACCTCCTTCCCAAGGTCAACAGCTGTTCAGCTTTCTCCCTTTCACCCCACACCAAATGCTTGAGGGCTTTCCCTGCACACCCTTCCACTCCCGCCTGCCTCTCCTCTCCATAAGCCACCTACAGCCCCCCACCACACCAGAGTCACCAAAGGATCAAGCTGCCAGTTCTCCCCTTGAGGCAGCCTTTGGGTAGACCCTCCTCTGAGCCTTCACCAAGCATACACTCTTTGTCACTTGCTTCCACCTTGGTATAGATAAATGCTCCATCAAAATGCCACTTTTTCCTCCTCTGAATCTTTTCATCACGTTTGCCTGGTGCCTTTGCCTCACTTACTTCAGTGAGCTGACATCTGTTCTCATTAGCTATTTTACTGCTACCACAAATAGTGCTTCCCTTCCCCCAAATCTGTTGTATCTTGACATATATGAAAATTTTGAGCTATCTTGGTACAGACATTTTTTCACTTAAGTGTCTAGCACAATGGCTATGAGATTTTGCTGAGAAATTTCTAGATAATAACACAGACATTTTATATATATACACACACATATGCACGCAAATGCATGGAATTAAAGTCAAAAGCAGTAACGCTAACAAGATCTTACAGCATCATCCCATTTGCTCTACAAGGTGCATTTAGGCATCCACCTTTTATTCTTCAAGGAAAAAAAAAAAAATAAAGAAAGGAACAACCAAGACAGGACCCTAAAGCTTCCATAAACCAACTACCCACTCTGGGAAGCAAACCACTGCTTTTCAGGTAGAGCGGGAGTAGATGAAGAACCTCGAAAAAAGTGACCCAATGCCTACAAGGAAGGGTCACGTACAAACCCAGGAGACACACTGACAAGTGGACGAGTCACTGGTTTGACTGGACAGACTCAGGAGGGGAAGGAAATGAAGCAAGGGACAAGTTGTAGAGGAACTTAAAAGGAGAGCACAAGATTATCATGTAAGGCACACTACCAAAAGGACTTTGTTCTTGCAAAGCAGTGGCCTTTCAAGGGTGATTTCTGCAGTGACATTTGGGATATGCTGAAGAGACCAAGTAGTTTGTCTAGATATACAAAGAAAAGCTGGTGAGGAAGAAAATAAAGGTCTGGCCTTCACATAGCAAAATAAATTTTAAAATCTGTTGCTGACAGCTGTGACCCAAAGGAGACAGAGAGTGATAGAAAACGGTATCGCAAGCCATGAGCCTGAGGAATCAGTATAGTTTAATTAACAAAGCAATGAAAATTTCCTAATTTCTTATCCCCCACCAGCAGAAGCAAGCTTTTACTGGAGAACAAGTTCAAGGCCAATGATTGAATTCAGTAGAATGAAATGGTAGGCATAACTGAAATAATGACACAGTTTGGCATTGCCAACATCATTCACAACTGCTTACTAATTAATAAGTAACGCTTTAATCTGACAGGATTGGACATCTTAAAGACAAGGAATAAATGTGCATGAAGTCTGATCTGTGGGTATGTCACATTTTACTGGCCTTCAGTCAGACCCTGCAAAGATTCAAGCACATCCATAAATGTTATTCTTGTTCTTGGTTCACATTCTGTGTACCAAAAAGGGAGGTACAGCACAGATGAAAGAAAAAGCTTCTAATCCACATTTTAATCTCCATAATTGTACACTATTTTCATTGGATGCCTTTAAACGTATCCTGGTTCTTTATTCAGGTTAAATTTAAACTGCTAATAAAACGGACTGTAACTAGGCAAATATTTCCCGCTTATTACTTTGCTTACTTATACACCGATTTCCGAAGTGTTGGCATTTTGCTTTGTTTGGAACAGATTCTAATAAACAATGCAGTGCAATGCTGCTCCAGTACAGCAACGTAAAGCACAGAAACAACGTATGTGAAGCAGTTTATCCTCTTGCTCTGAGCAGGACCAGCTACACTTAGCCCAACCCAGTATGTTGTTAATCTCCACTAAAGGGAATTCTGTAATATCCTCCACGTTCTTCCAACATCTAACCATTCATTTCTCCTCCAACACCTATTATATTGCATCATTTTTTCTGCAGTAAAGTTGATTTCCCTTTATCATTCCCCCAGTGGCCATAAAGAACAACTTATCATTCCCGTCCCCTCTTTTACACCACTTTTTCTATTGAAAGACTGGTATCATGCCCTTCTTACTATGTTTCTCTCTTCTACACCAAAATAAATTGTGTTTCTTCAACCCTTCCTTACAGATCTATGATTTTTTTTTTCTAAGCTTCTTATTATCCTTGTTTTGCCTTGGGTGGTTTCTAGTCTGTATACACCTTTCT
>QJSC01004500.1:88448-176497 GCA_003697955.1 Calidris pygmaea | reverse complement strand
GGATGCAATCACCAAGCCCACCACTTGCCAGCTCTGACAAGAACGGAATAATGCCTTAGTATCAAACCAGACTTGCCTATTTTTGCAACAATTTTACGTTGCCGACTCTAAATTTAACCATACAATCATCACGGAACCGTGCTTTTTTCTTCCCTGCAGTCTCGAAACAGCTGCTCTCAGGTATTTCATTTTTGCACACCTCTACTTGAACTTCTCAACATAACCCTCTGCACTACCCTGAAAATGCCATCATGTTGGTTTCAGACCACACTAGAAGTGAAGATGCTTTTGAATTCTGATTCCGGCCACAGAGAATTTCCAAATCTGTAGATTTAGGCATTTACTCTTTACTTTGGTATGCAAATAATTGGTAAAACTGTAGGCCCAGAATTGACCCTCAAAAGGACCCTGCTTCAGATGCCCTTCCAGCCTGACAGCAAACCACTCACAGCTACTTTTGGAGAAACCTATTTTAAGTAATTACGCACCCAGTTAATGAGAAATCTTATCATATTTTAATGAGAATTCTTCATTTCCTTCTGGTTGTACTTACGGCTAGAGGTACTGAGCAGCGAAATACAAACACCTACAGGGAGGTGGCCCCTCACCACAGCCCTCGGGCACATCTCACGGAACAGACACGGTTCCTCTGTAGTGCACGGGCTTCTCCACGCAGGACGCAGGACTGCGGAGCCATAGCCAGGGAAATCTGCTCACAGGGATGGCCTTTGTTGCAACAGATAAAAGAAGCAGCCTTGCAAAGATGGCACAGAAGCCATCACTGAAAAACGAAGGTGAAAAGCTGAAAGCCCAGCTGAAATCTTGCATATTTTGAGGTCTGACTCAAAACGCTGAAGCTCAGGTTACCTACTTGTCTGATGAGTGGGACAGTGGTGTCCACAGCAACCAAGAAGGGAAGGCACTGGGGAGGGTTTGGGTAAGAGACAGAGGGAATGAATCCCTTTTTCAGCTGCGCCGAGCTTCAGGCTATGCATTCATGAAGAGAGAGCGGACAAAAGTGACAAAAGAAAGCTGAGTTCCAAAGTGCATTTTACAGGAATATTTAGGTTGTCAGGGAAAATGTCTAACACATTTGCTTGTTTCTCAGCAATCCTCAAAGTGATAATTAATTGAAAAATAACAGTTTCATAGGGGTACTCCTCCCCGTGTGGGAACAACTTTTACCAAATGCCAATTAGTGGTTTCCTGTTAAAATCAAATCAAGCTGTTTTTGATAAAGCTTTTTAATGAGAAATGGCTAAAGTATGAAAATTTCCCCCACATATATTTCATATAAAATCCCAAGCTGACATAATACAGTCCCACAGCTAACATTTTTTGTATATAAAACTCCCTCTTGTACTTCTTCATTAATTTCAAAAGAAATGTATTTACTAAATATTTAAATCATCCAATAAACAAAGCCTTAAAAAAAAAAGCTTACAAAAGAAAATTATAATGTTGATGAAAGCCAATCTTAATCAGTTCTTTTCAGATGCTCCCAAAACTCATATTTTACTGATTATTTATTCATTCTTCAAATGTATGGCAAATGATTTTTGAGCTAGGCTTTGTCTACTAAATGCATCAGTAGTTTTGACTACTCATCAAATAGATTTAAAGACTGGAAGTAAAATACCACCAACAAATGCAAAGAGTAATTCACCTCCAATTCTAGTATTTGTCACCTGCAGCAGTGAAACATCAGCAGTTTGAACTGCCAGCACTGGTGATAATTTGGTTAAAAACAAAGTTAGGGAAACTTTGGAGAACAGATTTTGAAATCTTCCACCGTACCAGACTGAATGCTCTTGGCTATGATCACTGGTTTCTGCCTTGTGCCAAGCGACAACCTCCCTCCCAAGACACCCATTCCCATCCAACCTTCTGCAGGCGTTGCTCGTCCAAGTCTTCTCTCTTGCTTCTATTTGGGTTGATACCCAATGCTAAGTCTGCTCCATGATTTATTCACCCTTCATCCTGATCATAACGCTTAAGCCATCCTGATTGCCCCCGATACAGTCCTGTAGACATTTACCGTGTGTGAAATTTCCTTTCCACATTTACGAAGAGCACTCAACAAGCTTTTCAGAGTTTTTTCAAAAGCGTTGATAAGCAAACTCTGCCGCAGCACCTCTCATGCTGTATCTTGAGTGCTCCTGGTTCCACTCCGTGCTAAATAAAGAGTGTGCTATGTTTTAAATGTTTCATTTTTGTTCTTATAGTTCTACTAATAAGAACTTTTGTTCTCATAGTTCTACTATTACTAGAACTCATCTTGGTAAGTGCTGTACTTCCCTTTCTGGCTTACGTTGTAACGCACCCCATCCCCACTTCTATTTTTCCCAAATAACAAAAATTTGAGATACTTTGTCTCCTCACCTGCATGATTTACCAGAAGGGTTGGTAGGGGACCTCTGGAGACCATCCAGTCTGAGCCCCCTGCCAAAGCAGGTCCACCCAGAGCAGGTTGCACAGGAACGTGTCCTGGCGGGTTTGGAATGTCTCCAGAGAAGGAGACCCCACCACCTCCCTGGGCAGGCTCTGCCACCCTCACAGGAAAGAAGTTCTTCCTCATGTTTAGGTGGAACTCCTTATGTTCAAGTTTGTGCCCATTTCCTCTTGTCCTGTCCCTGGGCACCATTGAAAAAAAGACCGGCCCCATCCTCTTGACACCCATCCTTTAAGTATTTATAAGCATTGATCAGATCCCCCCTCAGCCTTCTCTTCTCCAGACTAAAAATGACCCAAGTCCCTCATCCTTTCAACTGACGATATCTCCATATCCTCAATTTTTATCAACCTCAGATTTCTCTCAAATGACCTTATTCTTAATATATTCAATGCAGCTGGTCTGTCCCTCATCTTCTAGAAATCATCTACTCTGCTCCCCGGAACAGCAACGCTCTCTGTGAAATACAAGCTGGCTGTTTATCTTCTGCAGTCATCTCAGCCATATTTTTCACCATCCAGTTCATGATTAGTCATTAAAAACAAAAAAAGAATACAACCATGTTAATCTCCCGCTTTAGTAAATCTCCCTGCACATTAGTGAAACACCCTGTAAGCGATATTAACCACCTTCCCAGGGAAAATGCAACCCTGCAATATCACCCAATAGATCATCCAAATGAATGAAACCACGTTATCTCCTTGTGACTGACGGTGCGGCACGTTTCTGAATTCTCCTGAAGTTGAAGTAGCTGTGTATGAAATGTCAATAATGACTAAAATGGAGACATGCCTCTCTAAGAGGATGTCTAAATGGGACGCCTGAACGTGCTTGGGTTCCATGTGCAGACAGACCCAGAAGCCACATGCAAGCTGGGGGGTTGGACTAGATGATCTCCAGAGGTCCCTTCCAACCCTATATGATTCTGTAATTCTGTGATTCCTCAGCTCTTTCTTTCCAGTATGACAACTGCATGGTTTTGAGGGCAGGAGAGCAGACCCACATCAGTTTCTGCACATCAGGCAGCTTCTCTACTGCCTTCGGACAAATCCTCTCACTGTCCGTTCAAGGTAGGTTAGTGGTCTTGTGAGCTCAGGTTCTACAATATTCCTAACTCTTGCACCTTCTGCCGGGATATTATAAAGGGAAGATGATTTCCATTACTAAAACATTACAGCGTTGGAGGAAATAGGAAAACTGATGGCAGAGAACCCCAAAAGCACACAAATCACCAGCATCAGTTTGCAGCAAGATGTATGGTACTGGGTGGCTCCAATCGGTGCCTTCACCTTTGCTAAACACCACCTTCTTGCCTGTTGAGTATTTCTAAGGCTTAGGTGTGCTCAAGGTCTCCTTCATAACCTGCCGTGGATTGTTCCTTCTACTAACATCGAACTCCAAAGCCTGCTTGTTGAGCCAGGTATCCTTGCCACCCCTCACACTTCTTTTAGCAAAACACAGATGCCAAAAATGGAAAGGCATGGACGTGGGAACCGGTGGGGAAAAAAGCAGGAAACAAGATACAAAACAAAATACAAGTAACTAAGGTAATTCTGAAGCAAAGTACATACGAGAGGACAAGGGGAAAGAGCAACAGATTCACGTGCTGAGGCACAATCTGTGATGGAACAAATTTTTCTTGTGACATTACTAGAGTAAACCACAGCTCCAGAGTCAATTTAAAACCTGTGAAGTGCCAAAGTAGCAATCAAAAAAGCAACACCATGTCAGAAGAAAGAACACAACTTGCATAGTCTTAGCATCATTGCTTCTTCAAAACATACTGTCGCACAGAGTGGAGAGATACAGAATAGCTCATTCAATGAAGACCCTTGACCTCAAAATATAAGAAGTTTTTTGTACATGGCAGTAACATTTTCGCATTTTTTTGCTTTGCACACAATTTATCTAGCTAAAGTCCGCTCACCTGCTATGAATCATAGTCTGGAAGAGACCTGGGACAGTCACACGATCCATCCTCTTGCTCAGACTAGAGCCAACTGTACCCTCATCACTTCTGACAAATGTTTGTGTTATCTGATCTTTAAAGATGCTCAATGACAGACATCTTGCCCACAGACCACCTATTCGAGTGCTCCCTTGGCCTTACAGTAACAGATACTTTCCATTTCCTCACTTGCATCTTCCTTCCTGCTCGTTACTTCTTCTCCTGCTTTTCACAGACATGGAAAGCAGACCATCCCCTTTTTCTCTTCACCAACACTTGTTGCTAAAGCAACACTTGCTGCCTGTCCCTCCAGCCTTTTTTTGGCCTAAACAATACCAAGTAACTCAACCTGTCCCCGCCAGTCAACTTCTCAAGACTGCTGACCACTCTCATTGCTCTACTCCAGGCTCTTCCACATTGGCCCCCAGCCCACTTGCAGGCAACTAACAAGGGTTTTAACAAAAACCACTGTTCAGCATAGTGAGCCCACCATACTTTGGCCAAGGTCGTGTTAGGCATGGCAAGCTAAATCTTCATGCCCTCTTACTCAGGTGGAAACTCTCTGAAGCAACGGCTCAGCAGAAGCTAAAAGGACAAGTTCCTCCTTCTCCTACAGTTTCTTGCAGTGATGGGGAAGTGAGTAATGGAAAGGCAGCACCACAGACCAGAGCGGGAGGTTTCAGAAGGGCTCTGGCAGTAACCAGCAGCTCTGGAAAGAGGAGTGGGGGACACAGGCATGCATTTATAGCAGAATGAATGCTCTTCTACTGTGGGGAAGAGTAAAAAGCATACGGACTCAGAGCACTGCGGAAGGAAGCATGGTATTTTGGTCATTGAGGAAAAAACAAAACCATCATCAAAAGGCGTGTGGGACAAATTTCAGAAACGCTGAAGCACTCTGGTCTGCTCCTGGACGATGAGACAAAGCAACGAACGCGAGGCGTGACGGGCTTGCTTGCTTTTATGCAATTGTACGAGCAAAAAAGATAAACAGCAATTCATTTCAGGGTCCTGGGGAAAATAACTTTATACTTAAATGTCCTACAGGATGGAGAAGAGGTGTACAAGGGCACAACGGGGGGGAAAAAAGGGTGCCAGCCTTGGTCCTGGGGAATGAAGAGGTCACAAAAGTCATCTACCCTGGGAGCATCCTGGAGGTGAAAGCTGGAGCCCTGGCAACAGAGAGAAAAGCTTAAAAAAGCTCATGGGCACTGCCCAGGGGATCCACGCAAGCCAGCCAGCAAACGCCTGGCAGAAGAGTAGTGCTGTACACCGCTGAAATCAGACAAAAATCCCATACAGCCTGCATGCACACAGCGACACCGGGCAGGCTGGGACACGTACTCCCAGCAGGAGCCCAGAAAAGTTGCAGCTCCTTTGCGAGGCTGGCAACCAAGGGTGTTGTTATGCCCTGAATGGTACCACGGAAGGTCCGGCAGATAAAACAGGGCAGTCTGGAGTTGAGCAGAGCTGTGCCAAAAAGCCTGAAAGGCTGTTCCTGGAGGAAAGACAAACGTTGCTGGCAGCTGGGAGCTCGTCAGAAGGCAGAGCTGAAGAAAAACTTGGAAAAACAAAGGAGGACTGAGAACATGAACCTGATTAGGAGTTTGATCAAGGATGTGAGCTGGGTGCTTTTCCACTACTGCAGTGCGTCTTCTTGAGCTGCCACCACCTAAGAAATAAAATCACCAGCAAAACGCAAACTACAAGGACAAGCTTTCAATACTGTTTTTTAAATCTATGCCCGAGAGATTACTCTGACATTACCAGCCCTCTTCAAAATCCTGCATTTTTAATCATCATTTCCAAATAGTTTCTTAATAGCTGTGCAAAGTGACCGTTGTGATAGTCACCTACGGTACTCCTGAGGATGGTTCAAGTTGAAAAGTTAGAGTCACATTGAAAGCACCGCAAGAGCTTTATCTTGTAATATGGAGGAAGATAGACACAGAAGTAGGAAAAGTTCATTGCTGAACAAATTGGTTCCTACGAGATCCAAAAGAGTAGAACTGATTTTTTTTTTTTTTTTTTTAAAGATATATGCACGAGGTGTGGGGTGGTGGTGCAGCAACTGCAGCGCCTTAAGAACAACCGACCCTCACTCAGGTAGAAGGTTGTCGTCTTCTGAAGAGCCACCAACCCGGACTCCACGCAGCAACACGAATTTCCCTGCTGATCCCTCTTAGGAGTACAGCCACGAGACCATTTGGGAGACCTAACCAAATCACAGCACAAGGCAGCACGGTTGCATCTTAAGGTTACACTACTCACTCGGGCTCGATACACTGTACACGCCAATAGAAGTCGGTAAATCAGTGCTTCACTTCTCTGCTAAGAGAAAGCACAGACTTTAACACAACCCCGTAACTTGATGGATTCCTAACACAAATGTTTTCAGAAAATTGTCACCAACTTGAAAAACATGAATGTTCTTTGAAACTATAGTAACGATAAACTAGACGCTGGTAGGTACCACAACTAAGCTGTCCAGCTAAAACGCGAGAAAAATTGACACCGTGAGGTTTTGCTTCACAAAACCCAAAATAACTTTAATATACTGCTGTACGTCGGTAAAAGTCTCTTTGAAGAACTGACACAAACCCAGCTGAATGTTCAAGTTAAAGAAAAAGTGACTATATTCCCTCAGAAGAAAATGCTATGTAATAAAGGCAAATAAAAATGCAGTTAAAGTTAATGGGCATTTCAAAATAATTTGCAGTTAAAGTTTAAATGAAAAGTAAAAGTTAACCATGCATGTACCCAAGACTGCTTTAGTTTCTTAAACGTAGGGATTTTTTTTTCCTTTCAAATTTATGAAACCTTTGTTTGTATAAAGTTGATAGAAATTTTTTAAGAAAACCAAGAGGATACATTTTTGCTATATTTAAGTTTGTCTTAGTTTGGAGTTTTCTAATACTCATGGTTTTTTTCTCTTTTCTCCCTATTACTTTTTCTCAAAAACATAGGAGCATTGATAACATAAACCACATAAGCTGCACTAACTGAAAATAATACCGCAGTTTTAAATCCCTACTAGTATGAGTTATTAAACAGAAAATGGAAAGCTGGGCAAAAAGGTGAAGCACTGTATCTTATTACTGATTCTCTCATTTAATCTATTTTTCAGATTATTCCAATATTTTAATGTATAAAAAACAAGGATATCTGCAAGTGAAGACTATAAATCACATACAGCATCTTGTGCATGAAGTGTCTTACATATGTAAATGTATGCAGACCCAAGACTCAAATTTCACAGGCAGTCTCTGCAGACAGAGCGATGAAATTATGCAATTTGCAAGGTGAAATCTATTTTATTTCCCTGCGATATCCAAAGGGTGCTCCGGCAAGCTGCTTCTCACTGTTGTGGGAGACCAGTACCAGTAAGTCTCAGCGGTGTTTATTGTGGGAGATGAGGCAGGAAAGGATTACAGTCCTACACGGCAGAGACATCTCAACACCTTTGTGTCCTCCAAGCATGTATGACAAATGAAATGGCAGGAGAGGGATCTTCTTGGGGGGGGTGTCACCATGACCCCCCCCACTGGTGCTGCCGTGGGGACAGACACGACTAAGGAACAGCAGCATGAGGTGGGATTCAAATGAAAATGTCTCGTGTGGAAGTGAGAGACTCGACAAATCTGATCACAGCGTATGCTGGAAGAAACTTCACAATTCACGAAGTCATTCTGGTCCGTAATTAACTGAAAATTAATTACAGAAATCTTGAAAAGAGCATAAACCAAAAATGGGCTAGCATACCTTCATAGTGCAGTTGCTCACTCTGAATCTCTTCCAATAATTAAGTCTAGCATATGGCACTGGAGTTTAAAAAAAAACAAAAAAAAAAAACCCCACAACACCAAAACAACAAACAAACTCTGATTCCCCAAAAAGTTTTGGAGTCCTGCTCGCCAAAGGGATATGCCTGTCTGCAGCGCACACACATACTTTCTAGAAATAAGGAGGATAAATTAACACGGTACTGGGCAACTCTGGAGAAATTACAGGTTGTGGATGCTTCTCATACAGTCAAAACAAAAACGGAGAAAAGAACATAATTAGGTAAATAATTTCCTGACTTGATGAATAATTTTCTAAAGATTATTAGAGGACATAAAAGCTTGGAAAATACTCCTATTTTTCAACAAACAAAAAGAGGAGGTAAACAATAAAACTGCCAAATTATTTTGGTTGAGCATTCATGAAAAGGTGTATTTTCTATCACTGAATTACACATATTTTTTAAAAGGTGCTTAAAGCATGGCATGCTGCCACACATCAAAACATTTATTTAGAGAAAAAAATGTTAGCATACTGGGAAGTAGAAGATATGCCATCAAAACAAACCTGTAACACTTTGACACAGTAAACAGAAGAAATAACATTTAAAAAGTGTTCTTTAAAAAAAAAAAAAAGAATATAACCAAAAGAAAAAAAAAGCACCAAAGAAAAAAGGTCAGTAGATTAACTGGGGACTGTGCAAAAAAGTGCTGCAGGAAAGATGGAAACTCTTGCTGATTTCCAGTTTTCCGCTACAGGGAGTAATATCTTCAGTTAACAGTAGGAAGACAATCACAAACTTTCAAATGACAAAATGGGTTTCATAGACACCCTGTCGCAGTAACTGGGAGGAGCTGGGTGGCAGCCTGGGGTCTTTCACCCCCATCTGCAGACCGCAAAGGAGAGTAGTCAACTTCTTTTCCAGCCCATGGGAGACAGTACCTTGTTCCCTAAGGCAACATTTTTCCTAGATCAACTGGAGGATGCTTTGTTGGGGTTTTTTGGTGGTTTTTTTTTCTAAATGAGGGGATAAAGCATTATAATTATGTGCAAGTGGAAAAGAAACGTCCATGGCTTCAGCAACTTGCATACATTACAGCCCTAAGCCATGCTTATGCCCCTTTTTATGTGTCATCTTACTCTATTTCTCACAAACCAAACACATAGGCATCTCTGATACAGTTTTGTTGGTTTTTTTTTTTTTTTTGTGTTTATCTTTGCTTCCATTTGGAGGGTTAGAGCTTAAATTAGATCTACTGCACAAAGAGCACAGCACTGTGCAGTGTGACTCAGCTATAGAGAGTACTATGCTGCAAATAGGACTTAAACTAAATCACATTTATAAATTCGTTTTCCTCCAGCTCCTTACCGATCACACTGCCTAACAAAATACTTGCACATTTTGCCCATAAATCCAAATTAGACACAGGTAAAAGTCCATTTTTTATTGGAGTCATGCATATTCTTGGCAAAACTAGGCTGACCACATGAAACTATAAGCTACAATGCATCTTCATAGTAATATGAACGTAGTCTACTCAAGCTAATTATGAAAAAATGTTATTTAATACCAGACCCTGGAAACTTATATGAAGAGAAATGACTATTTTCAAACAAGCATTAATATCTCTTCCTGCCGTTTCCCCCGCTTTTGTGATGATCTCCACCCTATCAGAAACCCCCTTGCAATAGCAGATGGAAGTTCCCAAAATGAAGTGATGGAATCACAGAATTGTCAGAGTTGGAAGGGACCTCTAGAGATCATCTAGTCCAACTCCCTTCTTCAAGCAGGGTTGCCCAGAGCACATCACTCAGGACGGCATCCAGGCGGGGCTTGAAGATCTCCAGAGAAGGGGACTCCACACCCTCCCTGGGCAGCCTCTGCCAGGGCTCTGCCACCCTCACCCGAAAGTTCTTCCTTGTATTTCAATGGAACTTCCCATGTTCCACCTTGTGCCCGTTGCCTCTCGCCCTATAGCTGGAAAATACTGAAAAGAGTCCAGCTCCATCATCCTTCAACCCACCCTTTAGGTACTTGTAAACACAGATAATAAGTCTAAATCCCCTCAGCCTCCTCTTCTCCAGGCTAAAGAGCCCCAGCTCTTTGAGCCTTTCCTCATCAGGGAGATGCTCCAATCCCTCCATCATCTTCGTTGCCCTATGCTGGACTCTCTCCAGTAGTTCCCTGTCTCTCTTGAACTGGGGGGCCCAGAACTGGACGCAGGATTCCAGTTGTGGCCTCCCCAGTGCAGAGCAGAGGGGGAGAATGACCTCCCTCAACCTACTGGCCACACTCTTCCCTACGCAGCCCAGGATTCCATTAGCCCTCTTGGCCACAAGGCCACATTGCTGGCTCATGGAAAGTTTGCTATCCACCAGGACTCCCAGATCTCTCTCCTAGTCCAATTCGGAGATGCTGTGTTGCTCCTCCATAGATGCCTGATGCAAAGCTCACACTTGGGGAAGAAGGATGACCTAAGCAGCAAATGGCCTTAGGCTACCAACATGTATTGCCAGAGCTGGGCTGGCTGAAAGGCAGAACCTGGCAGCCTTTGGGACCTTCTAAACACTTGTCTCTGGCCTGCAGGAACTTCACCTCTCTCCGGCAGTCCTCCCCTCTACCCCCAACCTGGCCTTTCTCTCCTGGACCACGCAGAAGGCACCATATTGCATTGACATCCAAAATCCTTCCCCAGACATCTCATTCACGGCAGCGATGGAAGGACCTTTTCAGGCCATTTTACCTCCTTTAGGCGGCATAAACAGATCAAATCCAGCACAAGAATTCCACCTCTCTACGTGAAGAAGATCACCAGAACAGCTAAATGCGTACGCTGCAGAGGCAGACTTGGCCTTCTAGGTCATTAAATGCAGATCACTGATTGCAATATCCAGCAGACTACCAAGCTCCAACACAAGGGAAGGTTATTCAGTGCATTCCCCATTTACAGCATAGAATCATAGAATCGTCTAGGTTGGAAGAGACCCTTGGGATCATCGAGTCCAACCATCTGCCCTACTCTGCAAAGTCCTCCCCTACACCATATCCCTCAATTGGCATTTTGGCCAATTAAACAAACAAAAAAACCCCACAAACAAAAAAAAAACACAAACAGAAAAGCAACCCACTCAAGCAAAGTTTATCCCCTCCCTTGTTTTTTTTATAGACAGCAGTGTGGACACGTCCTCTGCAACACCCCAGGAAATCACGGTGATGAACTCATGACACTGCAGACGGAGCCTCACATGCTTCTGTTTCCAAAGGTTATCAAGTGGGATGGCAGCCCTGTGTTTTGCTGGGGCTCTGGGCACACACACACACACACACACTCCCCTCCAGGGAGACAGCCTTGCAGGAGCTCTGCTGGCACTGCGACAGAGGATGCCCTGCGCCAACCACCGGGAAAAGCCCGCAGTGAAGTTTCCAGGACTCCAGGGACCTGGCCTTCCTGCTCCACACACATTTTCTGCACTGTTTTTGGGGGAAGAAGGAGCTACTGCCATGGAGAAAACTCTGGTTTCATCAAACAAAGGTGCTGTTCTGCTCCCCTTGCTAGATTCGATAGTGCAGATCAAAATCACAGAATCCTCATGGTTGGAAAGGACCTTTGAGATCATCAAGTCCAACCACAAGAAAAAAAAGAAAAAGAAAAGGAAAAAGAAAAAGAAAAAGAAAAGGAAAAGGAAAAGGAAAAGGAAAAGGAAAAGGAAAAGGAAAAGGAAAAGGAAAAAGAAAAAGAAAAAGAAAAAGAAAAAGAACGAGAAAAAGAGAAAAAGAGAAAAAGAGAAAAAGAAAAAGTCATCACCCTCTCAGCATGCCACGATCTGGCCCCGTTTTCCTTCGGGAAGGAGAAGCAAGGGGGCAATGCAGCATCACAAACTGGGGAAAGGGGTGGAAAAGAGATCTTAACAGGGCTACTTCTCCTCAAAGAAGTAAGAAGCGGCTTGCTTGAGTATTTCTGCCAGGAGACAAGACAGAAAAAGAAGTCTGGGAGGTAGAAAAAGGTTCCCAGCAGCAGGCAAGATCCAGGATTTTGCATATAACCTATAAAAGACAAGCAGCTAAATCCGTCTGTAGAACTAAACTAAGCTACTAAAAGAATAAGTCCAGGAGGATAAAAAGCAAATTGCGAGATAGGAAATGATCTGGAGGAATTAATGTGACTGTGTTGTAATTTTCTGGCACGGTGAAAACAGTCTGAAGGAAGGGTCACCCTGCGCATCAGGGAAAGGACCTGCAGCAGCATCCAAACCCCCGTTCACCGGCCATATAATAAACTTAAGACTGATGGGAAGAAGTGATTTGCAATACAATTTGCTCAGGTGATTACTTGAAACAAGAGGCCCACTGAAGCACAGCCAGAATTGTGTAGATGCTACAATTGAAGAACCGAAACAATAGGGAAAAAAAATATTGCAAGTTTTGCTATCGTACTGTTTTCAAACAGCTTTTGGTAATTATTAAGGAAAGGTTTTGCCTTTTTGTTGTTGGTATATGAACAATGGAGCAACATCATCGAAATTATCGCGTATCTGAACAGTCACAGAAATAAATCAATATAAACGTTGAATAAGCAACAAAAAAAAAGTTGAGAGGTGTCACTATGTGTGAATTTGCTTTCATGATGGCGTAAAATGTTTTTTTGGTTTTTAAGAGAATGCTCGTCACCAAAAAAAACTAGCGTGCAATACTTGAAACCTTAACATTTTTAGCTATATGAGATTCCACTAAAATTACTGTCATCATAAAACACCCACTTTTCTTTTTTCTGAGCCATAAAATACATCTCAAAAATCTGATTTAGAATGACAATAGAGTTTATTAGCTACTAAGCACTTCTACAGGATAATTCCACCTTAAACTTTTGAGATTATGCAGCTGCCAGAACTATAAAAAGGCTGCACATTTCCAATGTTTTTTGCCTAATTAAATTAAGAGACCAAACGATTAATATTCTGCTTACCTCCTAAATTCATTCCAGCTTGCAGACATTTCTGTAATCGGCAGGCTGGGCAGTTCTTCCTCCGAATCTTATCAATTATGCAGTCATTCCTTCCCGCACACAGGTAATTGTGCTGTCCTGAACGACCCAAAAACAAAACACATTATTAGAGGATGTATTTACATCATTCCAATTCGCTCTCTGCCGTTGTTTGGCAGTCATTTTGAGCTTCTTATTAATACAGACATTCCCAATCCCATTCTTTGGCCTTCCCAATAATCTTGGTGACTCGTCACGGGCCTTACTATGAGCATCTCCTCTGTTTAATTTGGGAAGGAGTTTTGGTGTGTCACTCACAAGAGAGATCTCCTCACCTTTTTTCTAAGCAGGACTGGGATTTTTCTTTTTTTGCAAAAACCAAATGATCGGTTTGAGCTTTTTCAAATCTTCTTGCATGCGCCGTGTCACGGAGCAGCCTGACAACTCTTAGCTTTAGTACAAAAACCAAGGGCTGTTCTCGTGTTAGGCTGTTCTCACAACCTAAAGCAGAAATTTAACTAAAGTAGAGGTTAACCTTCCCAACATACTTCACTCTCTTTTTAACCAGTTCACCGAGTGCTTGATTTCCGATTTAATCAGTTCCTTTCTTATACAGCAGAAGGTTTCTGAAGGGTTTACCAAAACAGGCTTAAATTACAACTGTATTACTTCGATTCTGCAAAGCACCACAGAAGAACTCCTGAGGAGACAGCAGGTATTTAACACGTAACATTTAGCAGAAGGAAAATACATGGCAACCGGGGAAATGGGCTGGCATTTGACAACTTGGGAGACTCAAAAGGTGTTTTGCCTTTGTGGGAGGAACGCAGGTAGAGAGCCAACGGATGCAGCGTGTCAGACGAGGGCACTACCACGTGGACTTTTCAAAGTAAGGTGCTTGAATACGACGTGGAAGATTAAAGGGAGCCACGAGGGGGTTGGCACAGCGTGACAGGAAAAGCGAGAGAAGATTTTATTTTTTATTTTTTTTAGCTGTCTCGATCCAGAGGTGGCACACGGTCCGCAGCAAATGCGACAAAAAAGCAGCGCAGAAGGTTTCCAGAGGAAGGATGAAAGGAGAGGACACGGGACAACAGAGTGGAAAGTAAGCTTGCCAAAACGCCAAGAAAACAGTCCTGTGTAAAATACAACAGGCTGACGTAGAATAAGCGCTGCAAGAACTACCGAGTCTCAGGGACAGGCATTTTAGACATAAAATAAGAAACTCAATACTCCATAAACTAAACGCAAGTTAATAACAAAGATGCCTGAAACGTGAGGTAGAAGAAAAAAAAAAAAAAAAAAAAATTCAGATTGCAAATGCAGTTAACACCAACCGGCAACGAAGCAAGGAGACTCCTAAGCAGGTCATGGATGAAAGCTGGTGAGATGCGCAGAAACCCAAGAGCTGAACGTTAAATAACGTTAAAGGTGATGCCCACGACCGAATTTTCTATCTCTGCATCTGGCTTGCCTTCACCCTTACCCCCTGTTATCTATTTAGACAGTGAATGGAGTTTTAGGGCTGTTTCCTACATCTCTTCACTGAGCACCTCACACACAAGAGATGAGATCTGGAGTAAGCCAAGTGCTATTGTAACATCACAAAGGTACCAACATTTAGATAATGCTGTAGATGTTTAAACAACAAGCAGGTGGGCAAATAAGGATTCTGATTTAAAGACCTTACCTAGCACTATGGCACAGATGAAACAGCAATAAATCTTAGGCAAAATAATTTATGAATATGAGCTCGTAAAGTTACATCAGGCATAAAAGTCAAGTTGCACAATATAGCAATGGCACCAGTGTCTATCAGCTGGTCTTTAAGTAGGCCTGCTAAACAATAAAAAGATAAAACTATCAGCTAATCACAAAATGAAAACCTAGTTATCACACAGCGTTTATGATGTGATCGATACAGAAAAAAAGATACACAAGAGAAAAGTCAATTTAATTCCCATTCGCATTTTTGCTCTGTGCTGACTTGAGCACATCTCCTAAAGAAGTACCATGCAGACAGCATGAAAGTAAAATTGAAGTAGAAATCAAAAGTGTTTAAAATGATGATATATACAGTACGAAGATGTTTATATGCCCTTACAAATACTGCCACGCTACCTTTTTGTGGGGAGAGGGGAAAAGAAAAAATGGTTATTTTGTGCTAGGAATGCCAGTAGGATTGCTCAATGCTCCTACAATGTCCTTTGTACATCACCGAGTACTGCAATACCATTTTTAGGCTTCCACAGGCGGGTGCAGGCTATTAATATGACAAGTCAGCTCTAATGCTGCAAAATGAACCCCATTGCAGAATTACCCTGAAGGCAGTTTGCTCTACGAAACTGTACACCTGTAAAGTCAACATTTTTCACAACTGCTTTCAAAAGCTAATGGGTTTAATAAAACGAGGTTAACATTTATGTACTCCAGGATAATTACTTGGGTCACATTCTTAAATATTGTGGAAGCGTTCAGTCGATTCAATCACTGTCACACCGTACCCTCACAAGAAATATTCCCACAATAGCAGAATAATTCTGTAAGTCACCCTTCAGGTGGTTTAAGTAGCCTGCAATTATTACTTTCTGGCCTATCTACTCTAGACAAAATTTCAGAAAACATAACTTACTCAAGGTTCATCAATTTTTGAACCATGCATCTCTGAATACTAACGTATGGTACAAAATCTGTAAGTAGTTTTTCTAGTAAGCAAGTAAAAGACTTTCCAAAAAATAAATGTCGTCTTATTTTTTTCATTTCTTAAAAAAATAAAATAACCACAGTCATCTTAAAGCTTACCTTAATAGAAATAACTTGAAAATCCTTAAAAAGCAGAACAGATCAGCATTCAGACAAACCCTCTATGTAGAGTACACCTATTTTCAGTTTTTCAGTTAAAAAGTTTATCATCTATGATGAAAAAAAATGGCTTCAGATTTCCATGCAATCAGATACGGTGCTTTTAAAATAAAATCTGTTTTGTAAGATACTCATAATGAATCAGTATCTTCCGTTTGTGCAGCATGTGCCTCACTCATGCCTCTAAACTTCAGAAACAAAACAGAAACCTACACATCTGAAACTGATGCAGCTCTCGACCTTCAGGGCTCTTCAGGATCTCAGTGAGGTGATAGAGATGGTCCTATAAAGAGGCTGATGTTTTCGTGGTGCTAGATCTCCCAACTCTTTCAAGGCATTGTGTAGTTTGTGTTTAGCTTAACCCAGTTTTTCTTTTTATCCAGTTTAATCACTCACCAGTGGGCTGGAAAGTGACAGAGTAGATATCGAATTCTCATCTCCCATGTGCTAAAGGCATTAAGATGAAAGTAATTTTTACATATGCTACCATTAAGTGCACTTATAGACGCTAATTCCTGTTCCATCTAAAATACAGAGTTACAGAAGATGGCAGGAAAATTTCCTGTTCAAAATAAATAAGTAATAGGTACTACACTAAGAAGAAATAAAGATCTATCCTATTCACAGTCGAGCTAGGGGAATATTTGAGTTTGCACTCCAGGTTATTGTGTCACTACATACCACATAATGACACATCCAAATGCACATACAAGAATGCTTTAATGTTTCCAACTCTCTCACCTGCAAAGACTCTTTAACTCCCTGCTTATATATCCTTAAAAAAGAAAACAAAAAGGAAGTATGCATGAAATTCAGTCTTCCCTTCTTGCGTTTTCTTGAACAAGCAAAATTCAGCAGTAAAGGAGGGAAGAAAAAAGAGCTGCTCGTACTTGGCCTATGAATTACTGCCAAAATAAGGCTGCAGCAGAAGAGGTGCCTTTCCCCATTTTAAAACTCCAGCACAATGATGGGGCCACTGGTCCCAAAACCTGACTTGCTCAGGTGAGCTGACGGATGCTGCGCTCTTCAAGGGGCTGCGATACTTCCAGGCATGTAAGGCTGCAATAGGAATGGGGTATAGACAATTCTTTTCAGTAATATTTCTGTTACTAAGGCAAAATTAGAAAATTACAGAAATTTCTGAAATATTCCACATGTTTTATCTTCCTCCTATAAAGATTATTTTTCCTCCCCATTTTTTTTTGAAGTGTAAGTCAGGAACTGCAAACTATTAATGAGTCTTCTACATTTCTGCTCTCTTGTTAAAATAGCAACTACTATGATCAAATGTTAAATTTTGTGAGGGGGAAAAAAAAAAAAGCGTAGTGCTGGAAGAGGATCCAAAGATTGTTTAATTCAAGCCCACTCATGGAAACATGATAAGACTAGCTTAACAGTTCAGGCAGGTTTGGGTTTTGTTTTTTTCCGTTCTCTAAATTTGTCTTAAAACCTTCTGAAGAAAGGTATTCTGCAACTTCCCTACAAGTCATGAAGCTGCGTTTTTTGCCTTTGCATTTAACCCAAATGGGAATATTTTGTAACTGAAAGAGATGTTAACACTCCCCCCAAGACATACAGAGTAATAGATGGCCACCCTCTCACAACAATCTCATGCTTACTGAAAGATCAGAGAATCACAGAATCTTCACGGTTGGAAGGGACCTTTGAGATCATTGAGTCCAACCACACAAAAACCAAAACCAAAACCAAAACCCAACAAAAAACAAACCAACCACAAACAGAGACAACCCAACAATCTCGGGCACTAGAGCATGCCCTGAAGAGCCACATCTACACATTTCTTAAATCCCTCCAGGGATGGTGACTCCACCACCTCCCTGGGCAGGCCCTTCCAGGGCCTGACCACCCTCTCAGGAAAGTCATTCTTCCCAAGATCTCATCTAACCCTCCCCTGCCCCAATTTCAGATCATTTCCTCTGCTCCCGTCATTATTCCCTTGGGAGAAAAGGCCAACCCCCACCTCTCTACACCCTCCTGTCAGGGAGCTGGAGAGGGCAAGGAGGTCTCCCCTCAGCCTCCTCTTCTCCAAACTCAACATGATGCCCAGTTCCCTCAGCCTCTCCTCGTAGGACTTGTTCTCCAGACCCCTCACCAGCTTGGTGGCTCTCCTCTGGACATGCTCCAGCCCCTCAATGTCCTTCTTGTGGTGAGGGGCCCAGAACTGGACATAGGCCTCGAGTTGAGGCCTCACCAGTGCCCAGTCCAGAGGCACCATCACTGCCCTGCTCCTGCTGGCCACGCTGCTCCTGACACAGGCCAGGATGCTGGTGGCCTTCTTGGCCACCTGGGCACACTGCTGGCTCCTGTTCAGCCGGCTGTCCACCAACACCCCCAGGGCCTTTTCTGCTCAGCAGCTTTCCAGCCACTCTGCCCCAAGCCTATAGGGTTGCCTGGGGTTGTTGTGACCCAAGTGCAGGACCCGGCACTTGGCCTTATTCAACCTCATCCCATTGATCCAACCTGTCCAGGTCCCTCTGTAGAGCCTTCCGACCCTCAAGCTGATCAACATTCCCACCTAATTTAGTGTCATCTGCAAACTTACTGAGGGTGCACTCAATCCCCTCACCCAGATCATCAATGAAGATATTAAACAAGACTGGCCCAAAAACTGAGCCCTGAGGGACACCACTTGTGACCAGCTGCCAACAAGATTTCACTCAAAAAAATAGGCATTAAACTGATAAGAACAGATACTACACATGATCTTACCTAAAAAGCTGAGAAGCAATGTTTCCCATGTTCCCCATCTCTGTTCTAGACTAAAGAAATCCAGTTCTCTCCATCTTTTCTCATAGGTCATGTTCCCTAAATCTGTTGCCATTCCTCTTATTCTCCTCCAGTTTCTTTCACACATCAGAGTGCCCAAAGCCGGGCACATTTTTCTTGCCGAGTTTCACCATCACTAAGCCAACTAAAATGGTTACTTCCTGCACACAGCAGCCCTGCTAATGCAATCCTGGACCAGATCTGGCTTTTGGCAATGGCGTTGGGTTGTTGACTCATGCTCACTTGGTGTGCCCTTAACGCCCAGCTCCTCTCCAGCAGCACCACTGCCTTCCATTCCGTTCTTTCCCGCTTCCACCTGGGAAACCAACTCTCTTTTTTTTCCCCTCTGCTAGAGCCACACGCCCCTGAGAACATCCCCTGGGAGAGGAAAGGGAAAAGTCAAAAGCCACTCCGGGGATGGTGCTTTGGCTCCCAACACAAAGACGTGATTGAGGAAGGACGGGGAAGTGAGAAAACAGGAGCGGCAGCTACGGACCAAATAAAGCAGAAAAAGCTTGAAAAACTCTCAATTTTTAAAATAGCATCTCACTGAAGCACATCAAAATGCACATAAAATTAATAAACTTTCCTCCTTCCTCCACAATGAGAATTAATACTTTGACTCATAAAACTGCAGGCGAAGTTGTCTTTCTCCCTGCAGGCTGCCAGAATGGCCAAGCCTTCTTCCAGGGTTTGAGGAAAGAGAAGATGGAAGCCACCTCCAGCCCTGCCTTACAGATCTGCACAAAGGAGCTAGGATCCCTTTTTTTTTTTTGCAGTTTCTGGGCTGGAAGAAGGGCTTAGATTTCTCCGTATTTCCCAAGTGGGAAGTTCATGTCCGTGATAACAACAATACGTGTAAAAACCTTATGGTTTGGAGTACCTGTTGGCACCTGCTCCAGCCGGCGTGCGCAGGGGTTTTAACTATTACCTGGGCATCCTTACTGCAGGGAACTCCTCTAAAGATCCTCCTACTGCTCCAATCAGTACTTTCCAGCATAACCACCCATTTTACTGAAGCTACTCTTCATAACACCAGTGAGTGAGGGGGAGAAAAGGAAATCTGGGTTGTACGGCTGTAATGTACACCAAGTTTCCCTCAATTCCATAAATGTTATTAATCATTTATCCCTTTACCCACCAGCCTGTCAGGTTGCACCTGCAGCCCTTCTGGCCTGGGCTACAGACCTTCCCCGCTGAAGGAAAGACAAAGAAAACACGCCACAGAAAATCATCAGGATTTTCTGAGGTCTCACCTCCAGAACAGCTGGTCAGCAAACAGAACTTAACACCAGGGGGTTTTCTGCTTTCTCTTCTAGCCCTAACGAAGGGCTTTGCCCCCTACAGCAAGAGGCGTCACATAATCTGCACATCCTAACCTCTGGTTTGTGCTCACTGAGCTATGTGATGTGTTCTTCTCACCCAGCTCCGAAGCCTTCACACATTTTGTGAAAGGGGTGTTATCTCTGTAATCCATATAGTTTATTTTTTATTAATTAAAAGAGCTTATCTCTACCTTTTAGTGGCCAGTATATAAATAAAATTAGTGACAAGACCTGTCACAATGATTTTCCACATACAGAAAAGGATTTTCTGTTTGACAGGGGTTGTATCACACTACCAAGAAAGAAACTGCATATACCTGAGGTTTTTATTTCACCATCTGCAGAAGGGTAGGTACTCTCCAATAAATCAGCAGGGTTAAGTACAATGATGAATCTCTTTCCAAATTTTAGTTGTTTTCACAGAGCCTCTGTTTCTTGCAGTTGGAAAAAAAAAAATTAAAAAAAAAAAAAGGAAAATGCCTGCTATTCAGTAGAAATCAGAACTGCATTTTCATTTAAAAGGTCCATTTGTTACACAGTGGAGGGCTTTTTTTTTTTTTTTTTTTTTTTAGCAGTTGACAACTGCCCAGCAACAGCAGCCTATGTTTGCAGTCACTATTTTAGGCTACATCACATGTCAATTACATAACCTTGTTTTACTGCTCTTGAACTGGTTCGAACAACCTGGGAAAGAGATTAGTGCAGTCCCTCCCAGCCGGCCATCCGCGTGCGACGGCAGGACCCGTCCCCGTCCCCATCCCCGTTCCCGCCCCCCCCCTCCTTTTTGCTTCTACAGCTCCAAAGGCTGCAGCCACGGCGGGTCCCTCTCTCCAGAACTAGTTACTTATTGCTAGACCCACCTGAGAGGTCGGGTAATTAACTTCCTCGGCTCTGCTTAAACCAGTCCGGTCCGACCAGGGTAAACTAATAAACTCCATTCCTCACGCTGAGATTTCACGAGTGATGCAGGACAGGCTTATCAATGCCACAGACAAGGTATATGAATATTCGAAATGAATATTGCCCCTTCCTTTTATATAGTGAACGCTGGGGGTTTTTATTTTAGACATCAAATCTCAGGGTTTCCCAAAATTCAGCCTGACTTTAGGCTTTATTTCCCTTTACTCATCTGGCCATATCATTCCCAGACAGTATGTTTTCCGGCTACAGGCAAAGGCTGCATCTGCCAGTTGCTCAAAATCAGGATATCAATCTATTATTAACATTATTACAGACTGCACTTCTAGCATGGGTATAGTCTAAGTCCTCTGAAGCAAGAATTTACAGCTTTCCCTCCACTATGACAAATAAAAGGCTTAATTAAAATTTAGTTTGATTTTGGCAAAATATTCACCGTATCTGGGATATTTCCTGCCTGCTCCTCATTCTCAATTACCTTCTGCTACTTCTGGATCCCAAGACATCTTTAAATTTCTTTACCCTTTTATATTACGGGATTAATTCATCTACCATTTCCATGGTGTTTTTGTAAGTCTCCTTACTTTCAACTCCCTTCTCTTTCTTTCCTTCAATAAAATTTATTTTCTGACCTTCTCCTTTACCTACTTCCACGTTCAGACTTCTACCCCACTCCTGTTCAACAACTCTTTCTTCAGTCTTCTCCTTTACCTTCTAAATGTCTTATTTCCTCCACTCACCAGTAATTGGGGATTTCATAGGGCAATTTATGCTGCAGTCAAGGGTATGGCTACAGCTCATTTAGTATCCCCAAGCAAAGCATATTAAAACTACCCGGGACATGGATAAAACCATAGTCTCAACATCAGCATCATTTCCTCCAGGGTCTACAAAACCCAGCTAGGGCTCTGTTAAAAGCACAGGCACATCAGTTGGTGCTAAGATAGTGAGGATAGTCTATGAACTTCTGCAACACGGTATTTTTCTACATCCTCTATGTGCTTTACACCCTCTGTTTAACTGCTATTTAATTCTAACACGTTATAATTAAGCAGTGTTTTAACCGTTTAAAACAGTGTTTAACTGAGAAAAACATTCTCCAATCAGCCTGTTGGCTTGCGACCGCCCGACCTTCTTTCTCTGCCCCATCTGAAACACACCACCAATTCCTACCCCCAGAGAAAGGGCTGCAGGTTGTCCTTAGTGGTGGTAGCATCATGAACAATGACTTAACACTCTGTGCATTCGCCACCTCACTTGTTTCCTCCAGAAAGCCAAAGATTGAAAGCCCAGGTGAACTATCAGCACCTCCTCCAATGGTTACCACAGATTCCCCCCTTTTTCTGGAAGTGGAGCAGGGAGGGCTGTTTCCCCTGATGCTTTACACACCAAAGTTTTCAAATGGCCATACTTTTAGGCCCTCCCTCAGCACATCTAAGAGCACAGACCCCAATGCTCTGCCCATTTCGACATGGAGACTGTCTCCTGCTCCTCCGCCTTCCTAGGAGACTTGTTTTCACGCCGGGCTGAGACCAGGTTAACAGAAACAATTGGTTCAGTCTGGTGATCCTTGGCAAAGGAGATGGGAAGTTATAAAAATGGTTCTCGCTCACTATTTTAAGCAGACCGAAAGGGCACCGATGAGAGGGATCAAGGAGAGAGAGGAAATTTGGCAAGGGAGCATGGGATGTAGCCCAAAAAAGGCTACTACATTCTGCAGGAGAAACCACCCAGCAGGGAGGGAACCTGTTAACAACAGTGAGACAAGTGAGGAAAAAAAAAAAACCCAAACATAAATATCTCATATTTGAGGTACATGCGTGCATTTTTTTTCTGCCATGCTTAAAACATGCTGCAGGATTTTGAAAGGCTCTCCAAGCCTGTGCCTGGTGCTCCAGACGTCCCGTTATCCGGAGGGACTGAGCCACCAGGACAAGATATGCCCCAAACTGGTACCAAAACCATCTCCAGGGGCTCCCACTGTCACCTCCACCAAAGAGGCAGAGCTCACACCAACCAGCTGTACCAACAGTCACTCATGGAGGAGAGCTGGGGCCTCCTGAAACACAGAGGAGCTAAGAAAGCTTTGGGCAGGTTGGAAGTCTAAACACGGCCACATCACTAACAACACGGTAATTCCCTTTTCATGTGGTCAAAGAACTGCCGAATGATACCAGACAGCACAGAAAAGGAATAGGAAAAGTATCTGGTCTTTGCTAAGCATTTCAGATTCAGCGAAACCACACAGCGCTGGAGGTCTGTTAAGGAGGAAAACCAAGGAAAAATACCTACAAACACCAAAATAATCCTTTTTACCAAGCTAAATCATGTTGTTTCTGTTCTGAAATTAATTTTCGGTTCAATTGCTTTTGATTTGAGATGATAATGGATACAGTAATACCAAGAGTGAGAATTAGAGCTTTAGAGGATGGTGTTTTGACAAAATCAGACATCTAATATTTTACAGCATTTTCTTTCACAGCAAGTTTCCAAATTTTCATTTTAGTTTAAATTTTAACTGAAGACTAATTCTGAAGCCTCTGTTATCTGCAGTGCAGTAGGTATGATAGATTTGTAAGAGATTATGTTGCATGCATGATGGCTACTTCTGCTTTCCCATGCTAAAAATCTGATAAGGCATTCTTGACATACTATAAATTTCAATGCACGTTAGTGGAAAATTTCAATGTACAAGAAACGGCCTAGAAGGACTGGAAAGACCTTTTAAATACGCATTATGCAAAAAAAATATAAAAATATTAAACTGCAGCTTGAAATGCCCTTCCTTCCATTTTTTGCCAATACAAGCGGTCAACTACTCTGTTACATTTACACACAACGATGTAGTATCCTGCTCTATGATTAGCTCCCTGTTACAACAGGATTTCAGGAAGTAGGGAGTGTAAAATAAGATTCGTGTGAAATACCAAGTTCATTTAGGGGAATGTTTGAGAGGGCGGGGTGGGAGGGTGTATGCTGGAATACGGAGCACTAATTGGTAACGCAAGGATTTCTAGCTGACTGCACGGCTCCCTAAGCCATACTCCTTCGGTGAATACTCTACTGGAAATGTTCACCTCCATAAAAATATTCATATTTGTAAGTCTCTACCCACTCTGCTCACTGTTTCAAACTGCTTAGTCTGCCCTGCTATCCTGCTGATAGATTCAGGTGTCTATCAAACTCCTCTTTGTAGCAATGATATGGAACATACAAACTAAGAGAGAACTTCTGTTCTCATAGGGCAGACAGAAAAATCAAGGTATACAGCATTACTTCTCTATTTTCCAACTCCCATTTGAAATTTGCAATTCCGGACCGGAGATTCATGCTATTTATATATTACTAGAAAAATCGGCAGGGTTTTTTTTTTTTTTTTTTCACAAAATCTTTTCCCAACTTTTGATCTCAGTGAAAATGTTTTGCTAACTTTTTTTTTTTTTTTTTTTTTTTTTTAAAAAAAAAGCTAACTACCCTTTGGTTTTTGCAAACATTTTGAAGTTTAAGTCTGCTATGTTCTTGCATTTAGCACGCTCAACAGATCATAAATTTTATTCTGTGTGAATGACACATTATCTTCAAAGCATATTTTTCTCTTGGATTTTGCATGTACAGTTTACTACAGCTCAGACTGGAAATATGCTAAATTCATAATAATGAATATTATTATGAATAATAGCGACAATTTAAAATATTGCTAGCACATAAGTTGACAAATCTTTTCCTCTGGAACCCTGGTAAGTAATAATTTTCTTTTAAAGACTGCAAGCAATACCATCACAACAGAGCCTTTTAGCAGAATCTCTCAAGATCCCAAACACAGAAGTGTTGACCAAAGTAATACTGGATGCTCACCAAAGTGAACTTTAAAGGTTTTTTGCATTTGCATGCTGGCTTTTTAAAAAGGAGTCTGTTTTACCCTTTGAAATATGTACATCTGCCTACTTACTTTCTTTATTTTCCTCTCCATTAATTTATTTTTACCAGGAATCTCAGCTCTCTTATTTCAGGTAAATCAGAAATGGTCAGAAGAAAAAGGATCAGAGGATAGCAGAAGATTCTACAATTATGATGAAATTTTAGTATGTTTAATGCTATAGTACTAAAACAACCTACACCAAAAAGTTAAATTAACTAGCAGAAAGGGTAGTACACCCGTTACGATCACTATTTTCATCTTTAAAGGGGTGAGCAGGTCTTTCCAAGCACCCCCACGAAGCCGGGGCAGAATTTCCAGGCTGCAGAGCCATGGGTCCCAGCCCTCTCCATCCCCCAAATTTCGGTCAGGCTTGCCAGGTAGCCCTGTCCACGATCCTTGTCCACTGATGGGGACAGGACAACCTTCCCGTGCCCCTGAAAACACCTACTTCGCCGCTTGCTTACTCATCTTACCCCAAGAAGCTGAGCAAAGCATCACATAGCAGCAAAACCAATTAGATGAAGCTTCGATTCATCAGTATGGCAAATTTTAATGGGGAACATCTCACAAGCGACACCCCCATGGCCCCCCTCATCACGGGGCTGGATCCGATGGTGATGGCTGCATCACCAGCACCAGGACAACCTCAAAGCAAGAGCAAAGCTTGCCTCTGGGCGACAAGCGTCGCGCTGGGTGCCGGACCAACACCTTCCTCACCGCACCTTTTCACTAGGAATTGCAATTCGCCTTGCCGCAGAAATAAATCAAGGGGTGATCTTTCACACTGGAATCACCCTAGGTCTTGAATAACTAAATAACTTGAATAACTGAAGTCACGGATGACATTTTCGACACCCGTAAAGTTACCACTGGGAATTGAAAAATTCTCTTGAGGCGTACCGATTTTTTTCAGACACGTAATTCATATGCCAGAGGGAGACCTTGAAGGGATCAGTCCTTCCCTTCATAATAAAGGAATGCTTATTTAGGTAAAAACAAATTTCAGCCCAAATGCTGGTGGCCACTGAAAACAAAACCATAAAAAGAGACAGAGGGCAAGAGAAAAAAGTCATCTCAGGGCATAAATACAACATTACCAAGGCATAACTCGAATTATTCCATTCTACTTTCAAAAATCATTCTGCCTAATTGACGTAATCACGGTTTCAAAACGTGTTTTGCTTAGAAAAAACTAAAGACCAAACATGATATAATTTACATCCAGAATTCCCCCTTAGATAAGGGTAGCTGCTCCTTCACGGTAGGAATCCTCACTCCTTGCATTCAATACATTTAACAAAACCAAAATAAAAACTCTGTTCACATTTAGCTTTACAAGGGGCATGTCAGAAAACAGATTTTTTACAGTTCTAATTCAATTTTCATAATTAAAATTCCGGTAGTACTAAGCAGATTGAATTAATTTTAGTTTCCTGCAAGCAGCTATTTAATACAAACTCACATGAACTGAAATGTCATTGCTTACAAGAAGCGTACGAACAGCACAAAAAAATCCTTTGGGTTAACCTTCATTAAAAATGGAGCAATTTTCTCGTTAGACAGAAGCTAGCCATGGCCAAAGCCCAACCTCTTCAGCCACAGTTATGGGATGGAAAGCTTGACACCAGAGGTCAGTGGAGCGAATGGATGTTTGAGGGTGGCGGTCGTTGAGCGTAAAGCCATCGAACGAGCTCAACCTCAGCTTCAGGTGGCTGACGAGGGGTGTTTGTACCCCACAAATGGTGGGTTTCACTACCGGCATCAAAAGCAACTGCTTTACCTTTGAAAAATGATAAAGGCAAAATTCCACTTGTCTGAAGCACGTAAATAAAAGTGATAAAATTTGAATTAAGAAAACTAAGATTTTAACAAGGTCACTAATATCAAAAAGCCAATCTGCCTTCTAGCCAGTGGCATCCTGGCTTGTATTAGAAACAGTGTGGCCAGCAGAAGTCAGGAGGTGATTGTCACCCTGTACTCAGCACTGGTGAGGCCACACCTGGAGTGTTGTGTCCAGTTTTGGGCACCTCAATACAAGAGAGACATGGAGGTGCTGGAGCGGGTGCAAAGGAGGGCAACGAAGCTGGTGAAGGGCCTGGAGAAGAAATCTTATGAAGAGCGATTGAAGGAGCTGGGACTGTTTAGTTTGAGGAAGAGGAGGCTGAGGGGAGACCTCATCACTCTCTACAACTACTTGAAAGGCCATTGTAGAGAGGTTGGTGCTGGTCTCTTCTCACAGGTAACTGGCGATAGAACAAGAGGGAATGGCTTCAAGCTGCAACAGGGTAGGTTTAGACTGAACATTAGGAAGCAATTCTTCACAGCAAGAGTGGTCAGACACTGGAACAGGCTGCCCAGGGAGGGGGTTGAGTCACCATCCCTGGATGTGTTGAAGAGTCGTGTAGATGTGGTGTTGGGGGATGTGGTGTAGGGGAGAACTTTGTAGAGTAGGGTTGATGGTTGACCCCTCGATGATCCCAAGGGTCTTTTCCAACCTGAATGATTCTATGATTCTACTTATGCCAGATTTCAGTGTGATTTTTATTTACGAGAGGATAATCCAGTCCTACGCTTTTCCTAATACGTCCCAAATATCCTAGTTCTGTTTTGCCATCTTCAGAAGTAACTTTGGAACTGCCAGGCACCGGCATTAAAAGCCTCCCTGAAAAAGTGCACCCGTGTCTGAAAACACACAAAGAAAAGATCAAAATGAAAATTAAAAGCAGATGCACTCTATGTACTAAAAGGGTTTTCCACTTTTATAAGTGGATTATAATTAAGTGTGGCACCATATTTCATACAATTTATTAATCCAGTCCCACTTATTTACACTCTGAAGCAGCGTAATGATCTCAAATTTGGAGCACAGCCAAAACTCACATGCAGAAATAATTAAGAAGTTATGTGGAAAGATCGGTCATTGTTGGGTTTCGGGGGTTTTCCAAAGACAGGCTTACTTTTATAGTTAACCAGAAGACCAAAGTTAAAGTAGTTGTAACAAAAGAGGAACTGCAGAAGTGAACTAATTTTTGAGAGAGAAGAGATGCTATGAAAAGATGACTGGAGCCTGACTTGCCCTGACATTTCAGCCCCTCTAAGCCTGGAGAAGCTGGTACAGAAGACCTCTCTACACTAGTGCTAATGCAACCAGGGAAACACTTTTTTTTCTAGACAGCACCTATGCCCCCCTCTTGAGTTTACCCATCAGCCACAGAACTCAGCAAAAACCAGTAAGAAAATAAAACTCAAAATACTGTAGAACCACAGAGGGCATGAGTTCTGGGAAAGCTGGGAAACGGAGCATGTAGGTCACGGTGGGGAGAGTGTATGACCAGGTGACGCCTCCACAAAGCTTCTCTGGCCTCTGAAGGAGGCATACCATCATCCTCACGGGCTTTCTTCAAGGCTTGCTTGAAGGTCCACACTTTCTCCTGCAGTAGTGTTTTTGGCAAGGCACAGCTGAAACTAGTCCAAGAGTACAAAGCCATTTATACCTGTACAAAGCAAGCAGAAGACTCTGCAGGATAGGAATGACAGTGCTTTACCTCTATTTTACCCAAGTTTAGATGTCTACGCCAAGTAAAAGGGGAAATCAGGCTGTTATTGTAAAAAAATCCACTATTTCTTTGCAGAAAAAAAATAATGCTGGTTGGCAGTTTCCTCCTGGGCACAACATACTCCTGCCTCTAGGAGGAGTGTCCTTACCCCTTATATTTCCAAGGTAATGGTCCCTGAAGATGTTGAGCCACTCAGCAGATCAGGAGTGCTTACCTTAAAGGGTGAAGTACACATATATGGAAATACTGTTGGAGATGCACTCATGCAGGAAATGTATTTTATTTATTCACTGATGCACAATGCCCGTTTCATTTTATCCACGACATTTCTCATCCACTAACCTCTCTCCCCTTCTATTCCTCAACTGAAAAAATGGTTTGTACGGTAAGCAAGAAATCTAGAATCCAGTTCGTTGTTATTATTTAGCAACATTTTCTTGATGAGAAGGCCCTATACCAATTCTGCCATTACGAATTTCTAAAGCAAATTCCTACTGAGGATTAAGTCACTGCCAAATGCAGACAGTTTATCACAGTGGGAAGATATCCTGTGGAGTGTCAGAGGGACCACTGCTCAGTTTGATCTGTTCATTGGAAGTAGGAAGAAAGGAGGAGGAGCTGTCAGCATAAGCGTGGACAGAAAAATAATACCGAAGGGTGTAGAGAAATTAGAAGCAAAGACAGGAAACAAGCAATAAAATCGGAGCGGCAAAAAATGCCAACTGCGTGTACTAAGGGAGTAATACAAAACAAAGAGTCAACAGCAAAATAACGAAGCAAAATTTGGCAAGCACGAACGTCCAAAGACACCCAGGAATAAATAAGAGGATAATCTGGATGCAAGGAGCAGTGCGGCAGAGGAGAACCAAGCGCCAAGAGCACCTCTGGCTCCTTCTGCAGGAGCGTTACGCAGCGGCGCAGGCTGGCACGGCGATGCCTTCTTTATGCGCTTCTTTTGCGGCCACACCTGGAATATTGTATGCAGTTCAGGCACTTCATTACTGGAAGATATAAACAAACTGGAGGAAGTCCAGAGAAGTGGAACGGAAATGATTAGAAGCCGGAGGGAGCGATTTACCAAGAAAATTTAAAGTAGCCCTTCACCCGCCTGTAACTTCTCCGATAATTAGAGACGGGAAATGATAACAGCCTAGTTTGAGTCTCCAGTCACGTGCTTCAGTCTCCCTTTTGCCTTGGGCACTTAAGCATGTGCCTAGTTTTACAAATAAAGAGTACACAAAGATTTTGACCTGATGAAGAGAATAAGATTAAGTAAGGAAAATAATTTAGGCTACATACCAGTGAAATCCTCCCAGGAATGAATTATGACTAACTAAGCTACCATAAAAGATGGAGATTGCGTTGCTTGAAATTTCACATTTTATTGCTGATAATGGAAAGAGTTACTCACATCTGAAGTTTATTTTCCGTGAGACAAGAGGACTATTCAAAATAAACTGTGTTACCCACGTACACAAATCTCTGCAGTCTTTGCCACAAACATACAAGTTATCCTGCCCAGGTAAAGAAACCTAACTAAGCAAATATTTTTCCCCCAGACCGTGTAAGCCGGTGGAACGGTTCTGAAAAATGACAAATTATATGCCAGCAGGAAAGTAACTGGATTCTCCCAGCTCCTCACGCGCTGACATTGCTGGGAAGTGATTTTTAGGAAGGCAGCATTTTATATAATTGTTGAGCTGTCAGCAGGGCTCTACTGAGAGACACTTTAAAAGTCATGTAGACACTGTCAGAGCCTGATCTCGGGAACAGGTGATTACCACTCACGCAGATTTTGCATGCAATCTGAAAAAAAAACCCTAAAACAACCACCACCACCAACAAAAAAAAACCCAACCAAAAAAAAAAAGAAAAAGCAAATAGCCCAGCTGCAGGCAGCCTGCAAGCAAGCCTGCTGGGGACGCAGCTTGCTATAGAATCCCCAAACAAGATTCCAGGCCAATAGCCATGTTTGGGCACGTAGGATTCCTGACCCCCTTTACTCATAGGTGAGGCCTCCCAGAAATATTATCTTCAAGGTAACCCTGTGCCTCCACCCCCTCTGCACCTAGCTTGGCCCTAAAAATCACTTCTTGATGCTCCAAATAGCAAAGTTCACAGTTCCACTCTGAAGAAATACCCTGAACAGATTTTTAGCCCATAAATGGGGAAAAAAAAAAATAAAAAAAGCAAACAAACTTACAGCAGGGGAACAAGATCTGGAACAAGACAGAAGTCTGCAGTGTTTACTGGAAAGTCAGCATTTATTACTAAAATTGTGTTGGATATGCATATCTGAGTAGCATGCTAACCACGGCTTTTGTTTATGCAGGTAATGCAAGCTTTACGTTACCATTTCTGCAATATTTTTCATAATTCAACATTTACTTGCAACTACATTTAGATTTATGAGAATGAGATAAGGACTGGCACAAAGTCAACAGGTCTCAGGTTCAGTGCATCAGTGCCTTGATTTTATATTACGTTTGTTTTTTTTTTTTATGGACTTTCTGCAGCACAGTGTTAAAGATTTGGCAGGAGGTAAAACAACTGCATGGTTGATCATTGCTTTCACTACTTACAAGGTGGGACCTATAAGCCTGAGAGTTCTACTCCAGGGACTTTGGTTTTGTTTTTTTTTTTACCTCCCTTTCTTTGTATGGTATATGTCAAAATGAATCTGCAAATTGGATGAAATCTGTCAAAAAAACAGATTATCACCAGTGGATCTTGTAGGACTACATATAGTTAAGGTTGCCTGACACTTCTCATTTTAAGACCTCATTTTCTATTGCTTGTAACTTTACCACACATTAGCAGTTAGGGCTGAAATTTTCCATGCTGGATGTCTGCCTCAGGCTGAATTTTATTTTGCGAGTGTAAGAATGTATCAGCTAGAAGTACTAAGCTTAGTGCAAAGTAAGTTTGTGAATAAGGGTAGGGAGAAACATGTTGGTTTTCCCCCGTGTTACATTTTTTGCAGACATATTTGAGAAGCTCAAGAGCCTTCACACTTTTGAGACAGACCCTTTCAAGCATCACTGCTCTGATACCACAGATGTGCCTTTTGCCATCTCATACATTATCACTTAAAATTATAACGGATCACAGTATAAAACATTGAAAAGTTGCAGTTTGTACGTGATATGATTTGCAAAGGTTTTGGTGGAGGTTGGCTGCCAACCTCCAAAGTTTCCTTCTGCAGAGAGCATGGACCAGGGCAGAGGGTCTGAGCTGAGCCCGTGCTCCATGGAAGACCATGTGCCGGGCGATGCTTTGGCATGGCAGAAAATTCCCACCACACTCCCAGGACACAGCAAAGGGAAGAGCTTGGAGGGAAGAGGAACAAGGCACAGGTTGCAAGAGCAAAGGGAACCACCAGGAGCTTCACGAGGAGAAAGGACAGGAGTTTGGGGAAGTCGTAGACTTGAAAGAAGAAAGGCTCCCCCCAAAAAAAACCAGCAGTGGAGGAAGGAAGGAGATGTAGGCAGTGCGATACTGGAGAAACTAGGGAAGAGAGGAGACAGTCAGGAGAATCTGATACTGCAGAACCTAATGACTGAAGGAGAAAAGAAAAGGTCCAGAGGTGAGTGGTAGAAAGAAGCAGAAGGAGCAGGGGATGTAGATAGGTGGTAAATGGAGAAAGAGAAGCAGCTCAGAAGAAAACTACTGGGGGACAGTCAAGAGAATATGTCTCTACACCGTTAGGGCTGAATGCAGGAAATCTAAGACTCAATTCCCCTAGCAACCACCTCTACTTTACAGATTGGAAACTCAAAAAAGGCCAAAAAAATCAAAAGTGTCTACTAATGCATTGGGCTGGACCTGTCACTCCCACAACTTAATTTTTCTGGGCGTTCAGCATTTTTGAGAGAGACTGCTTTCCAAGGAGGCTGACAACCCCCTGGTCTCCACGTGAGGCAACTACCTTCCACGAAGGCAGTTGGAGCCGTGCGCTGGTGCTCCCAGCTCTACCTGGGATTTCACTTGCGGAGCCCACCTCAGGGGGTGAGCCCAAAATAGGCCTGGTGCCACCTCTACTGCTCTCTTGAAGGCATTGGGGGAACATCTGCTGGCCAGCACAGAAACTTACGGACACAAGAAAAGACTGTTTGCCCCCCAGGTTACTTCTACCAGACAGCTACATGGCCTGGAGGTGGTCCGTCGGGTGCTATGTAGCAGAAGAGTGCTGTACCAAGGGATGGATAAAATCATAGAATTGTCTAGGCTGGAAGGGACCTTCAAGGTCATCTAGTCCAACCTCCCCGCAGTCAGCAGGGACACCCCCCAACTAGACCAGGTTGCCCAGGGCCTCGTTGAGCCTCACCTTGAATATCTCCAGGGAAGGGGCCTCAACCACCTCCCTGGGCAACCTGTTCCAGTGCTCCACCACCCTCACAATGTCCCACATGCATCCCATTTCACCTCTCCCCCTTTGGCCCACACGCTCCTGAGAAGAAAACCATAAGACATTACAGCAGCTCCACACCACCTGGTAGAGGAGACTGCAACATCTCCCTCATAACCTGCAGTTCAGCCTCAGGAGTTCAACTCAATATTTACCCTAGAAAATTATGACAACATTAGCTTTTAATTTATGTTCTGTGCTTTTCTAAAACTTTGGAGGAACTTTGCAAGCTGACGGGAGGCAGGCAAATGCTGCTGTCCCCTCCTCAGCACACACTTCTGCCCACCTCAGCATGGATGCCCACCAGCCAGCGAGGCCACCTAGCATGCCGTCTCGTGTACGTGAAGCTTGCACAAACCCAAATAAGTAGTAAAACTACAAACTTGAGAAAAGAAAAATAAATTTGAGAGTATCCTGCACGCAGAAACTAAACTACAACAGCTGGAAGGGACACGCATTACTGAACCATCAGAAAAATGGTTGGGCTGGGGGGAGCTCCAGCGTCCCATCCACACCTCACACTACGGCTGTAACTACACACTCCTAAACCAGACTTTGCTAAATCAAACAATGTTTTCCTGCACGTACAATTACATCGACTTTAATTAGCTAACTGGCTCGGTGGTTTCTGATTGTTTCAACCGGGTAAACACGTGACATGGATTGATCTATAATTAAGATGGACCTTAAAGTATCCGTGTTTAAGTGGTGGAGCGGACACATTTGTCGCTGCCCGAGGACGAAGGAGTAGGAGTACCAAATCTGAAGAGACCCTTCTCTTTGCTCAGTCAGTGATTGCTGACCTCTGTTTTTCATTATAACTAGGAAGTGGTCAGTTAACCCTCATCATTAAGCAATAAAGCGTGACAGAGAGTGCTGATTAACGCACTGCTCACAAATACAGTCAGGCATGAGGAGAAACCCATGGCGGGCTTCTGGAAGTTTTAAATAGTCATTAGTTATGCTTGTGCAAAATAAAATTAACCCAGCTAACCCAGCACTGAGAAGCCACAGATCTGCTGACCATCAAGGGCTTCCAGCAAACAAAAGGTACAGCATGCTTACATACCATGAAAATGAACACATATGATAAATACGACCAATCAGTGAATAAACATAACCACCTGCACTGCAAATATTAACTGAGAAGTCCACATCTTAAAGAAAATGTCCACATCTTTGCCCAGGTGGCCAAGAACGCCAACGGCATCGTGGCCTGTGTCAGGAACAGCGTGGCCAGCAGGAGCAGGGCAGTGATGGTGCCTCTGGACTGGGCACTGGTGAGGCCTCCCCTCGAGGGCTGGGTTCAGTTCTGGGCTCCTCACCACAAGAAGGACATTGAGGGGCTGGAGTGTGTCCAGAGGAGAGCCACCAAGCTGGGGAGGGGTCTGGAGAACAAGTCCTACGAGGAGAGGCTGAGGGAGCTGGGCCTGTTTAGTTTGGAGATGAGGAGGCTGAGGGGAGACCTCCTTGCCCTCTATAACTCCCTGAAAGGAGGGTGTAGAGAGGTGGGGGTTGGCCTCTTCTCCCAAGGGAATCATGACAGGAGCAGAGGAAATGGTCTGAAGTTGGGGCAGGGGAGGGTTAGATGAGATCTTGGGAAGAATGACTTTCCTGAGAGGGTGGTCAGGCCCTGGAAGGGCCTGCCCAGGGAGGTGGTGGAGTCACCATCCCTGGAGGGATTTAAGAAACGTCTAGACGTGGCACTTCAGGGCATGCTCTAGTGCCCAAGATTGTTGGGTTGGGTTTTTTTTGTTGTGGTTGGACTCGATGATCTCAAAGGTCCCTTCCAACCATGAAGATTCTGTGACAGGGACACAACAGATTGACTTCAGCCGTCACCAAGTACGTGAGCAGTCTATTACAACGTACATGAGCTAAACACGCACACAACCACATGCCAGCTCATCCTGCAAGAAAGAAAGGATGGGCCTGAGCACCAGGAGTTTTTTCTGAAGAGGTGTACTTCTCTCGCTTGAAATTTAATCTACCTTTATTCATCTCGGCATGTCCCGCTTTAAGGCGTTACCTTCATGTCTGGAATGGGAGAAATGTTTTCACCATGGCCTGCTCCGTGCCCCTTTCTGGACGCCAGAGACCCTTCTCCCCTCTCTTTCTAAACATTCATTTCTGATTTCAGCTGAAATCTTAATCCATCCCACATCTGGATGGAAATAGCTAAATTCTAAGGATTTCTCTCACTACTTCAGTTGACAATTTTAATTGTAAGTGATTTTTTTTTTTTTTGAGATTTCACACACACATTGATTCTGGACTGTATAATCCACATAATATGGATTTTGGATTACCCCCACCTGCATCATAGGGCAATACTTCACATCTGTCTCTGCCTCCTGAATCTGAGTGGGCACCTTTGCTTGTACAAACACACATAGCATTTCCCACTTTCTACTCTTGGTGGCATATTGTTCTTGCATCGGAAACTTGTCATTGAAGGCTTCAAGGACAGAAAGAAAGGTGACAGTAACAAGGACTTTCTCCCATTCTTAGTGGAACGGTATAAGAAAATATAGTAAGTGTGAGAATGGAAATAGGAAGGGCTGAAATGAAAGTCAGAAAGATGATACTGTCCTTCGGTTCTCTATTTCTGGAACATTTTCTCCATGGAAAAAGGGATACTCAAGAAAGCAAATTTACCCAAATTTACCTTTGCTGTTCAACCCTGTTCTGTCTTATCACAGAACTCTTTGAGCGTGTACTAGTACATATGTTTTGCTTGTGCTTTTATGTCCTTCACTGTTTCATAAGCTTTCCAGGAGTGATCTTTTATTATTAAATAGTCAGTGAAAGATCTCATCCTTGTCATATTTCCTCTTCCTACTTTTAAATGAATAATTAATATGGAATAATTCACAGGTATTTTTTTCTAAAATTCTTACATGGAAGAGGATTCCTTCACGAAATAGAAGCGAAACAAGAAAAGGTGCAGCCCGGTGTGACCAAGTGCTTGCGCTATTTTCCGAGATCCTGATTTATTTTATAAACTTGTATGCAGCGCTGCCGAATTAAAGCATACCCACATCTACTTGTGCAAGACGGACTGCCCGGTGCCCTACATTCAGCGCAGAGTACTGCACGATGACAGGGCAGAAGTATGAGAACATGAAGTATCACTTGGAGTTCTCAAGGCTCTATAAACCACCTGAATACCTGGAATTCAACTGCCTGGCTGTGCGCACCTTGAGCGTGAAGTCATTAACTACCACCCTCCTCACTAAAAAATGAATGCACAACCAGACCGTTTCATTCAGGAATATGGTGCTATCACTGCAGGAATACTGTCCTCCTGTTATTACTAAAAAGACTGCAAGTGAAAGAAATCATTTTAAAATACGTTAGTGTCTTTTCATTCCCTTTTTAAAATTTTATGAATAGTTTAGTATGCCAGTGCACACAACCTAAGAAGCACTTATTATTATTTTTTCCCAATAGTCCATCATTATCATTCTGTTGTATCAGAGAAAATTAGCACCTATCACTTACATAATTTCAAGCAGTATTGTTAAGAGTGGAATTTGCATGCATGATATGGTGTATAGGCTAACACAAGTCCATTTGCTAAATCCACGTGGTAAAATGGATGAATAAATAATTGAATGCTTAGCTCCAAATATATAATTATTCTTCGGAAAAAAATTAGAGCACAAGTCTGTGAAAATACATATAATAATACTCATCTACAACTAAATACCCTAGACAAAAAATGGCCTTTCAGAAATGGAATAATACAGTTAGATTCCTAAAATGTTTATAGAAAACTTGCATAAATGCCCAAGTTTTGGAAGTACAGGACTATTGCACTTCTTCCCCAGAGGCATTAGATAATAAATTCAAAACGTTGTCCCAGCCTAATGAAGAAAAGACTTTGCAGAGAACTTGTGCAGAGCACGCAAAAGGTTTGTAAACCTTCAAATTGCAGTTTAAATTGTTCCTGTTAGGGGAAAAAAAAAAAAGAAAAAAAAAGTTACAGCTCGGTTGCTCTGCTCTGTTCCCACACACAGTACCATACAGCCTCTCCCTAAGAAAGTAACATTAGCTTTTTTAATATCATCCATCACCCTGCTCTGTAATAAGCATCGCTGTTCTGACGTTGCAAGAACTGCTCACCATATGTCTACTTCCAATCCACGACTCGCATTAGTTATTTGTTACATGGAAAGAAATGTGGGCTTTGCAACAATAAGCCAGAAAACACCAAATGCAGTCCTTTTCCCCTATCAGAGCGCTGCGCAAAGCAATCTCCAGATGAAGTAAAATAAATAGTTGGGTAAAAACCAGAAAGCTATGCTCTAGTACTTATGCCTGGTAGTACCCAAATGAATGTAAATACGCCACGAATGGGAAATGAATGGAAAAAATTCCACTATCCTGGATACGGGTTTTCAGCAAGAAGCAAGAAGAATTAAAGGTAAATGAAACAAGATATGGAAATCTGATAGAACTGCATTAACGCTGATAGTACTGACACCTGTTCTGGAAAAGGTGTGAAACATCAAATGACAAGAATTCAAAATATTCTGTTTATCAGAATAGTCAGTAACACACAAATAGCAACACCTTTTGTTGGCATCTTGTAAGAACAGTACTAAAAGTTTCAAAAAAACCCAATTTTCTTCTAATCCAATGCTATACTGTTTTTCTGTTTTATGGACATCACAATGTGTTTTAAAATAATGCATCTGTCTTTCTATTGCAGAGGCTATTTCCATTTTAGCATTTTTCTCACCCTGTGACTTGAAAGTCAGCCTACGTTCTGAATCTCCAGAATAAATTTCTAAAATATAACCTTTCCACATTTATTTTCAGATGCATTCATTTAGCCCTTTAGAATTTCTTCAGATACTCTTTTCCAGGCGAGAGTCATTGAGCAGTTTCAATAAATACAAAAACCTACTGCCTAAAACAGTCATTCCATTACCGCTTTTTGCTCTTATGACTGGTCATCTGGTGCCCCACTGAAGAAAATCTGTAGATGGACTTTTTTTTTTTTCTTAAAATATTACTAAATAAATCAGAAAAAAATAATGATCTGTTAGGAAGCATGGGAGTCAATCTTGAGAGGCAGAATATCATTCTGACTTCACAGAGCTGCCTTTCCCATTTGCAACCACACATTAACCAGCAGCGTGAGTCAGTGAGAGATCTTCATGAGGTCCAGGCAGAAGCCTGAGCTCCTCTAGCAGTTAAGCAGGCTCTCGGAGGGTAACACTTTGCTGTTTTTCTCCTGCACTCCCTCCCTTTGGTCCCAGCTACTTACTTTTCCACTAACAGATCGCAAAGCCCACCAACGTAAAGCAAAGCAATTTGATGGAGGAAAAAAAAAAAGAAATGTCTGGAATGTTTTCTAGATGAGAATCAACTAAATCCAAAGCAGATCGTTTTGCTTTGAAAAGCAACAGTGGAGGGAAAGTCAGGAGCAAGGAAGACTTACCCTGGGAGGAGGATGACGAGCCCCAGGAGCTTATAAAATAATGGAACATCATGGGCTGCACCCATGAGTGCTGAGGGAGCTGGCTTGTGTCACTGAGAGACCACCCTTGATTATCTTTAAAAGGTCACAGCAATCCAGTGAGGCTCCCAAGGACTAGAAGGATGCAGGTGTAACTTTTCTTTTCAAGAAGAGCAAGAATACTTTTAATTATTATTATTTTTTTATTTTTATGGTAAGGATGGTCAATCAGGTTGCCCTGAGGGGCTGTAGAGTCTCTGCCCTCCACAATACTCAAAACCCAACTGGGCACAAGGCTGATCAACCTGCTCTAAAGCAGGAGGGTTGGATTAGATAATCTCCAGAGGTCTCTTCCAACCTCAGCAACCTCTCTCATCTGGAGAAAGTTAATACACACAAAGTGGTGCTTTTTCATAAAACTATGCACATTATCACAGCCTTTCATAGTCCTAAAGGCATAAAGCGGTTAAGGCATATCTTCCATATCAAATATTAGATGAAGTATTACAGAAGGAAGCTTGAAACGAAACACGAAGAAAAGAATATGTTCTAAAAAGAAAAATTATATTGCGAAACTTCTGCAGCATATTCAGAAAAGACAGTAAGTTAACCACATCATAATAATGATGTGTTTCAGTAACCTCTGCAGAAAACTCATACAGGTTCAAAATGAGATACTAAACATGTTGGGATGCACTGTATGAATAAAGATAAGGAAAAACGGATTGGAGGAACCCTAACATAAACTCCATCTAACGCAAGTATCAGTATGTACTAGGGTCCTGGTTTGAGGTAAAACAGGACCGATTTTCTTTTCAGTAATTTTACTTTTCAGTTAAGCCTCTTCTAACTAAATAACTCCCTGAAATTATCGTTGTATCTTTCCGACAGCGTCAGCTTCTAGCAGATAAGGTCTGGTGATGAAGCTGGATTACAGTCTTCCCACATTCACTTCAGTCAAATCCCAGATCTTGATGCACCGTGTGGCTACTTAGCAGCAGGTAGCTTTGCCAGGAAGCACCACCATCACCAACGTTTGCTGCACGTGACTACCACCTAGGAACCTTGCTCCAGTTGCTGTCACTGAGCAGGTAAGAAGTCTCAGATGCCCCAACACCTCAAAACCTGAATTCTGATCCCTTCTGATTAACAGAAGTCTCTAACTACGTTATGTCTTGCATCTACACCCTTGGTCTCACCTTGCTAGAGCTCTAGCTTTATCCTAGGGAGAATAAGGACGGTGAGTTTGGGTGAATCAGGACCGCAAAGTCAAGGGGAAACTTGTCCTCAAAGTCCACGCTTGCTTGCTACCAAAAGCAAAGTATATAAAGGATTATAGAGATTTAAAAAAGAGAGAGGAGAGAGAAAGCCAATGCATGAGGGAGTTGAATGTTGCCCTAAAGAACTGGACTGCATCTCCTTCGCCATGAATTTACTTTATAATAATAAGCAGGAAAAAAAATATCACTAATTATCCTCCTTGTTTCATGAATATCCAACTTGAGATCCAGAGTCTGATTTGCAGTGGTTTAAGCAATCATAGCTGCAAGTAAAATCAACAGGAATTGCACTTCAGACATATTAAGTGCTATAAAATGCCAAGTACTTCTGCCCCCTGAGGCCCTAGATATCATAAATCATGGACCCCAAATCAGTGGGTATGTCTGAGCTTCATCTGCGCCTTAACTCCTCGACTGTAAAACAGAGGTAATAACCACTCATCTCATCTCGTATTGCAAGGACAAATTAAACAATGTTTGTGAAGCACTTAGGTATTATAGTGATGAGCACCACAGAAAAGCTCTGTAAGAAATGAGTAATTATGTCTTCTGAGCAAGGGATGAATAGTAATCAGCAGTGAAGGCACAGGACCATACACTGAGCAACGAGAAGAATACAGGATATTGAATAGCTGCTCATTAATTGAACGTTATCCAATCTGTTCAATGAACAAGGCAGAGGTCTAATGGAAGAACTTGTATGTGATTGTGTAATTAAGGCTGAATTAGAAATCATTACATGTGGTATAGATGAACAAAGACCACGCAGGCCATTAGCATTCATTATTTTCATATTTGGTTGTGGTTTTGCAAACGTGTTTTTTTTTCTCCCCAACATACAGTTAAAATAGTGAACTGAAAAAAAAAAAACCACCAAGAAGCTCAAAACCTGTGAAACCCACCATTTACAAGATACAAGACTCCATATAAAGGAGCAGAAAGGGATGGGAGGGGACACAACCACCTCAGGTGGCCCTGCTACTCCAAACTCTGAAATGGGAGAAGAATGGGTCTGCCACACTGCCTATGATGCAGGACATCAGCAAGTTTTACTGCTCAGGAACCACAGCATGGACAAATCCCAAGCCCCACACCATCATCACCACTCTTGCAATGGACTGATTGACCCATCTTCCCCTTCTTAGGGCCCTGGATTTGGCAACTCAGCTATGTGAGATGGCACCAAGCAATCGTATAGGTTAAAAGCGGGTATTATTTCTGTCTTACAGAATTTCCTCTCGTTAAACAATAAAGACCTGTGGGCTTCAAAGTTGACCACAGGCCATTATCGTTTCTAAAAAACCTGATAAAACTGCCTGAGTCTAAGTCTAGACTTCAAACCTAACACAGGCACTCCCAACCTTCAACAACCTAAAACTATGCTGAAAAAAAAAAAAAGGCTGAAATCCTGGCTTCTTTTAAAGCAATGGGAGATTTGCCATTACCTTTTCCCACTCTATTTATATCTGAGATGCTAGCAGATGCCTTGTTCCCTCTGTCTATAACAGACAGATCTGTATGTACATTTTATCTCTTTTTTTTTTTTGTGTCTGGAGACTGTTTTCCCACCCTCTTATTTAAAATGAGATTAGGAGGTACAAAAAGATGTTTTGTTTCTGGCTTTATGTATTTATATATTTATTTTGAGGTTTTATCTATTTAGAACTTCTTTCAGCCACGACACTGCAAAATTCCTTATCTCTAACACTTTTGCTGAAGGCACCTTGCAGGATTATCCCCCTTTTCAGGCTCTAAACCTGGAGGTTTGTAGATGGGAAGTGCTATTTGCTACTAAAAGCGAAAATTATAACATCGCTTCGATAAGCTGCCAAGGCAGGTAGATAACAGCGTTTTATAAAGTGGTGTCTCTTAAGCAGCAGTACGATAGTTGTAAGGAGCTAAAGCATCTGACTAAGGATGTTTTATGGTATTTGATATGCTCTATACTGTTTGATACAGAAGATCCCGCACATATATTTATGTCCGATTGCAAACTCCAATTTGAATGTTCGTTCAAGTGTTAGTTACTCAGTTACGGTGGTACTGTACTAGGTATTATAAAAAAGCCAAAACAGCACTGTGTCCAAGAAGCCAGACCAATTACGCTTCAATGACCGAGGATTTCTCAGCAGCCAGGCTCTCACTTGAGGGGATTACCAGCAAACATAATCAAGCATGAGGTCACCTGATGGGGGTCTGGAGGTATCTGCAGAGGCTTAGCTGGATAGGATGGAGTTATTCCAAAAGGACTTCACTCTCCTGAGCTTTCTTCTAAACTCAGAATGAGAAAATTCATCGCAGGACATCCATCTACTAGTACAAACACAAAGCAATTCTGCCTTCTGCAAGATCCAAGCACTTGACATCCATTTTTAAAAACTTTGTCCTGTACCCCTGTGAAGATCTGGGTGGGCATCTACCATCACTACAAGTGGCATATCCTAAAAATGTATTAGTTGCTTCATCCTCTCTTTTACTACTCATACTTACTTCATTTTTGGAGTCAGACAAACTCTCCAGCCTTACCAGGACACAGTATTAACCAAAAAAAAAGACCTCTTTGGCTTATCCTTTACAATCAAAGATAACCAAAACTTATCATACATCACTCACTTCTCCTACACTCCATTTCAAAGGAGGTACTTAAACCCTTCTGACTCCTTTCAGGAAAGCACACACACACACACACCCCCCCCGCCAAAGTCCCTCTTTTTGGTGGTTTGCAGCCTTCTCAAAATATCAAACTAATGTAATTTTTACGCATTTGCTCTTACTTCAGTACAGTTCTTAGTTCAAAATAAATTCTCCTCCCTCTCAGTTGTCTATTCCTCCACTGCGAAATATTTATAGACAGCAATCCCGTCCCAACTCAGACTCTTTTTGGGTAAGCTAAAATAAGCTAAAAGCATTTAGTCACCTGACATAAGATAATTTCCCCCCTCCGATCATTTAAGAAGCTCTCCTAATGTATTTACTTGACTCTGAATCAAACTGTCTTTAACATGCTGGTGACCAGAATTATATACAATACTCCACATAAGCATCCCCAGCATCGTTTGCATCACGATGGTGCGAATACTTCCCTGTTTGCTTGAAATACTTGGTGCATCTGAACATATGGATTCTGTATAGTTACGTTACACAAGCGGCTCAGCTATCTTGGAACTATAACTAAAAGGTGAATTTCTCAAGAAGCACGTTGTCTACCTTCCCTACAGGGCATAGGGAAAAAGTCCATTTTTTTTTAAAAGAAAAGGAAGTTGAAGTATTCAAGAGAACACTAAACTAACGGCTGTGACATTTGAACTTTTGTTAGCTAAAATATTTGTGGCTGCCTTGAATCAGCATGCATTCGCAGGGCCATCACACCCCTAGGAAGACTCCGATCTGCTGGACTGTTACCCTGTGATGTGTTAAAAGAGAAAACACCTGAAAAAAGCATAACTGCAACTCAGTTCCCCGTCACATCATAAGAATGCCAAAATTTCCCCTCTCTTATAAGGATGGAGAGGGTAAGCACATGAAAAAGCCCGTGTGATGCCCGAATTTGCGGCGATGGAAGGCCACTACCTAAGATAAACGAACCTCACCACTGCATATATGTTCTGTTTACTGCATATTGTGCTTGTGCAGGCTGGCCATCACCTACTGAATATATTATTTTGCAGATGAAGCAGGCTAGAAATTAGTATTCATAAAACAAATAACAGAAGACAAACAAAAGAGCGCAGAAGAAGAACAGTCGCACGCAGACCTCCTACCATCATGGGAGCGTTTTTCAAGGCTAGAGAGCAGCCTGTATTTAAATTCTCATCCTTGTACTCGTCCCTCCCTCTCTACGGCAACACCCGCTTACACCGTAAATAACAGTTACAATCAAAGAAATTGCAAAACGTTGGGAAGTCCTGGAGGAGGGAAAGACATTATTAATGCTTTTGCAAAGGAACGAATGCGGATTTTTAGCTTTCGTGATATAAAGTATTTTTTCAGATCGTTTTCCCAGCCATTAACCAACATGTGGTTTTTTGTGGCACCGCAGCTGCTGAACTCGCCCGTTCTTTGCTTGTTTTAAAACCAAGACACTGTGTCACCTAGATGGTTCCCAAGCCTGTCCCCCTCCTTTCTGAAACACAACCGCAATATGCGTGCCCTGTTGATGCTGCACCCCACGTTTAACATGTGTCCAGTATTTATTTTTGAGCACCAGTAAAAGTTTCTCATGCAGGCCATATATTCCAAGAGCCAAAAGGAAAGCTTTCCCTCACATTCCAACTCTCCCCAGCTTTAAAAATATTCAATTGTAATACATGCTCCATCCTTTCCTGCTTTTGTGTCACACTTCTTGCTGCTTGGGCTTTTTTTTCCCCTTTTTGGGCTCCCAGTGCAAACCCTTCTAGATCCTTCCTCCTACCAGCCTCCCGAACTCCAAGCTCCCAGTAACTAAAGCCAACCAGAAGCAGTAAGGAAGACTTCATTTCACCCAGCAATGCTGCCTGCCACAGCAAAAAGCAGGAAAAGTCCTTTCTACATCTATGAAAGCATGGAAGGCTGGTGGCAGCTTCAAACCTAAGATGTCTTAATTATTTAAATTTTATTTTACACCTATTAACCATGGCATATCAAGTAAGAGTAGCAGCTGCTACATGAATCTGACCAGCTCACTTGCCCTCAGCAGATCACCCATCTGCTTGCTCTTCACCTAATATTTCTGTTTGATAGGTTGTAAAACAGATTCTTGCAATAGGTCAGGAACAGAGTCAACTTCAAATCCCACATACAAATTTCTATGAAAACATATGGACATCTATACTGAGTGATGTCGAATTTAGAGAGGCCACTGACCTCATGAAAGTGGATAAAAGGAAAATTACAGCCTGCGATGGAAAAACACTGACTCCATTACAGTGAATGAACAGAATAGTGGAGAGTGAAGAACTGTATGTATAATTAATTCTAGTAATACAGACCTACAAAATTCATGGGTGCACACACTGCAAAATGGTGTGGAAAAAGGCCTTTCTATAATGTATCAATTACAGCTTCTACAGCGTAAAAAAATTTTATTTCTTTAAATGATCAATCAGGTAAACTTTCCTGTTCACCACTAGCGTTTTATAAATATATGTCATGCTAATTGAGCAAATTCTTCAAGAACTATATATTCCAGCATATTTAAATTCTCATACTTTGATACTTTTTTCCCCACCTCAATTCAGATAAAAAAAATTTAGGAGGCACATATTTTTCTTTTCTATTTATTTTTCTTTTCTATTGGGGGGGTACAGAGCTTTGGGAAGTCCGTGGGAAAACCACAGGAAGATTACCTTTTTCTGAAAAAAAACCACGTTACGCCTAACTTATCCCCTTTCCCTCTTGTGTGGCCCTTTGGAAGCGGAAACTCAGAGTATTTCCAGAAAAAGGGGAAAAAAAAAAAAAAAGAAGAGTATCCTTGGGATATTCTGCATCTGGCCCGTTGCTAAAGGGTTGCACGGTGCCTCTGCTGCCTAAAAAAACCTGAATTTATCTACCACTGAAATTTTCAGGCTGGCAATAGCTCGCAATCCTCCCCGAGGAGGCGAGTCTCTAGAAGGCTGCCAGATCTCTTCGATTATGGTAAAAAGATGGGCCTTGGTGGCCGGCAAGGCAGACGGGGAGGTAACTCCATGGCGACTGGTGGCTTGGACCCTCCATCTTGCAGCACCCCCCCCCGCCCCGGGTTGTTTGGTTTCGGTGTTTTCAGCAGAGCCCGGCACAAAAGGTGATGAAGAACGGCCCCTTCTTTTCCGTAACCCTATCTTCGAGGCCGCCCGGGTTCCCACAGCCCCGCCGAGCCCCCGCAGATGGCTACACGGGGAAATTTCATCCCTTCCACTATTGAAGCCAAGCCTTGGATAACCCGCTGTGCAAACACGCAAGCGGAGGTAGGATTTCTTCCTTACCGGGCTGCTCCCTGAGGTGCACGGCACGTTTGCTATATCCAGGAGGCCAATTAAATAAGACGGCATCAGATTAGGCTCTGAAAAGCGTCCTTCAGCCAGATTTCCCCCTCCCTTAAACAGGGGAATAACAAACGGGCAGGTGAAAGAGAAACACAATCCTAGAAACTTCTGCGGCTGTGGCTGCGTTTCTACTTCAGAGGTGAAGAGAGATCTATGTTTCTGACTTAAAATGGCAGAAATAGCTTTAAGGCGAACTGCCTGGAGCAGAACTCAACAGCAGAGTCTGAAATTTATTGAACATCACATATTCGTATTTAAAAAAAAACAAAACAAACCAGCAAGCTTCCCTATAACTAATACGATATAGTTTGTCAAGTAGCCAAAAAATCTCCCAGCAAATATGCAGAATAACTGGAAGATGACGGTAATTTTTGCTGTAGTCTTCAGCACCATTTGGAGATGAAAAAATGCCTTCCTTTTCTTACCTTCAAGCCAAAGGAAGAATGAAAGATTAACTTTAGCAACTTAAGAAGCGATATAAATTTTGATTTAGGACAGATTACCTCATACTTGTCTGGAACTTGAACAAATGAAGACTAAAAATGCAAGGCATACGCAAGAACAGCTGTGATTTCTGACTTCAAGCCTGTTACTCTTCTTGGAGAAAGCTGGTTCAGTGGAAAAAGAGAAGACAAGACTGGCCAGGTACCTTAGGTTCCCTCACAGTATAGTGTATTTTCAGCATATGACTCTATTAATGATCATAAATTAAAGTTTATGTAACTTTATGATTGGCCATATCTGTAATTTCGAAAATCATACAATATAGTTATCCTAGGTGAAAATGTATTATAAATACAAATGTCTTAACTTTTGCAGTGACACCATTTATCAACATTTTTATGGTTAAAGGATTTTAGTGTTTGCAAGGCAGGTCAAATGTATATTAATGACACAATCATATTTCTTCATACCAGACTCCTGCTCATCAAATCAGTCATCAAACAGTTCATGCTTACTTGACACCAAAATTTTGCACTTGGGTAATTTACATCCCTTTAATGAATTCCATCTGAAATTACTTTTGAAATTTCACCAATAAACCCTTTTCAGTATTTTTTTAGTCTACAGCTCTCCCTCTCATAAATTCATTAGACGTTTCCTGCAAGTCACCAAAATAAGATTCGCTGGGAATGCAATTACCAGATTTACCATGGGAGACGCAAGCTTTAGTCTCTTTGCTGTGCACTTTCTTGTTTTTAAATTTCAATGCGGTTGTTCTTTTCTGTAATAATCTCTCTGTTTTATAGTATTTCAGAGGAGTGCAAAGGAATCGGCACTCAAAAGCTGTTCAAGGTGGGCTGACAACGTCAGCAATTCTAGCCGAGACCCAAGGAGCTGGGAAGTGTGCAGCAGTCCCTCTCTCCAAATCCCCCTTCTCTGTTTCCATGCTTTTTGACACAATTTGTCTCCCCGCTTCACAGAATCATGGAATGGGATGGGTTGGAAGGGACCTTTAAAGGTCACCGAGTCCAACCCCCCTGCAATGAGCAGGGACGTCTTCAAGTAGATCATTTGTGCTTGTCCTTCCACCTGAACACCAGTTGTGCTCTCCTACGATTTCCATCCCACCATACTTTTTGAAGGGCTATCAGTATGGAACTTTTTAAATTAAACTAAGTAAAACTTTCATTTAATCAGCAGATACTACCAAAAGCCTCTTCCTCTTCAAGAAGAAGAGTTCCACTGTTCAAAGAGGGCACAAACTGAAAATCAGGGAGGTCCGTCTAAACATCAGGAAGCACTCTTTTATTGTGAAGATGACGGGTCACTGGCAGAGAGGTTTTGGAGTCTCCATCCTTTGAGATATTGAAAATCCATTTGGACATGGTCCTGGGCAACTGGCTCTAAGCAGCCCTGCATGAGCAGGGGATGCTGGACCAGATGACCTCCAGAAGTTCCTTCCAACCTCAGCCATGCTGTGGTTCTGTGAAAATGGCACCAGCTATAGCTACCGTACGTAGTAACAACTGGAAGAAGGGCCATTTTTGACAGAATATAATTTCTTGTGCCACTTTCTACTGAAGGATGTTTAGTGCATCAAGTAAGAAATACGTGCGTGTGCATGCATCTACAGTGTGTAAAATATAACTGGAAAAATATTCATAGATCTTTAAAAAGTCTATAGAAATGACTTCAGCGATATGGTGAATGAAACTAGAGGAATCTCTTCTATTCTTTTACTACAATCTTTTAGAGAGGGAACAATTCATTTTTACTCAAATAAATTAGCCACTGTATTTCTAAATTCCCCAGAAAGTTGTTCTATGTTCACAGAGGGAGTTTTACTGTTTTCTTTGTAATAAAGACAAGAACGCAAACACTTAAGAACACGGCTTTAGCTCAGAGCTGAGAGCTGCCCAGGATCTACATTTCAGATAGTTCTTCCACTTCGATTTATTTTTTATTAATACCATGCACTTAACTACCGTAGTTTTAAAAAAAATCCTCATGAACAAATGATACAGACTAATTGCTACAAATATTTAATTTAAATTAGGAAACCTCAGGACGGGGTGTTGTACTGGTCATGTGCCCCAACTGAAAAATTTATGACGACTCTACAAAAAAGTGTTTGTTGTTACAAAACTACCTGTACAGATTTTTATTCACATTGGCAGTTTTTTGGAGCCAAAACATCTAATATGTTGTTGCTGTCCCTTCACAGTATCTGCAGGTGTATGCAAGACCTACCACCATCACCACAACAAAAGATATCCTCATGATTCAGAGGCCAGTTTAGACATGGACGTGTGAAGACCTAACCGTGATGTGCTATGGAAGCACACGGAAGAAATCACTTGGTGAAAATGAGTAAGGTTTTCCACTTCATGTTTGTTAAGCGACTAAAACCTCAAGGCAGAAGTACAGGGAATGAAGGCAGCAAGGTCAGCTATTGCACAACACTAAGAGAAAATACTGTCAGAAAAGGGAAACCTTTTCCACGTCCTTATAACTTTGGGAAGTTCATTTCAATTAGATTGACACTTTTGAAGATAGACAGATAAATAGATTGATAGGGAGATATTATATGAGGTCTTGACCTCAATGACGCACAAGCCCTCCAGGTCTATTTAACAGAGAGCTAAATCCTTATTGCCATCAGCAGCAGATTTAATGATCACAGAAGAAATTAATCACTGCCTCACTCAGTGCACAAGCTGGACAGCATATTAAGAGTCTATTTTCTTCCTTCTAGGTTTTTCCTCATGAAAATAAATAAGTAAGTAGATATCGCCTGCTTCATCAGTGGTTATAAGAACATCTATTCATCAGCAAGGACTTCAAGAAACCTATACAGTATTTATATCCTGTGCAAGCCATGAACTCTTTATCAGGTATTGAAAACTTAATTTTTATCACTTGAAGAAATTGCTTACAAAGTCTGTAAAGGCCAAACGTTTTCTTTTACCCTAAGAACCCAAGTCACAGAAAGGTAACACCTAACAGAGGTCCTGTTGTACTCTGAGTGATCCTAACTTCTTTCTATTGAGGTGCCCAGGAAAGACTAGCTATACCATAATTAACAGCAAAGAGGGAGATGTCAGCAAAACACTCCTGTGACGATACAGCTATCAGAATATAGTCCTTATTGAAAGCCCCAATCCTTAATGAAGAACACAATCTCTAAGAAAAGCACCACGCTCAATTCATGCTTCCTCATCAATCTACCACAGTACAGCAAAGCCATTTCTCTTTTGCTAGAAGATGAAGCAGATGCACTACTGAGTCAAAAGCCCTGGAGATACCCACAGGGAGATAAATGACCCGAGTGAATTGTACTGTCATATAAGGTTGCCAAAGCACAATGAGACAACCATATTCATCCTCCAGTACAGGAGAAGCAGGAGTATGTTTACATTAATTGTATCTGTATCCATCAAAAATCACGAAAATTTACTTGGTGGGGTGGAGAAGCAGCCTGATTCAGCAGTGGCACGAAGCAAAACAATGTGTCCTTTAGAAGGTGTACACTGCAAACATCCTGGCATATTCTACGTAAATTATACCACACGTACTTGGAGTTCATTCAACTTTTTTTTTTCTTTTCAGATTAACACCACAGAATTTTATCAACAGCAGAAAACCGATAAGAAAACATGTATGTGCATGTGTGTATACATTATTATTAAAAAACCCCAAGCCTGCACGTGTTTTGTCTTTTCTTTTTTTTTGTTGTTTTTCATTTTGTATTTTCTTACCTTCTACTGCCCTCTTGAAGAAAACTTTACAGCTGCCACAGGTAACCACCCCATAATGACATCCAGATGCCTCATCTCCACACACCAAACATACTTTGGAAGGTCTTGAAGATCCAGTTGATACACTTCTCAATGAAGAGCTGGAGTAAAAAAAAACCAAACAAAACAAAACAGCTATGAATATTTCAAATCACACTGGCCATAATGCAAAGTTCAATTAAGAATTTATAGAAGGTATATTGCTCAAGGCACCTAACAATTAGGAAACCACAACTCTTTCTGGCAGTGCCTGGTTGAATACATGAATTGCTTTAATTAGTAAGTGCAATATTTTTATTGTTTGTTTTAAACCACCCATAATATATCAATGTTAATGTAAGAAGCTACCACGAGGGCAGTGAAATTTATTAGTAGCAGATGATTAAAACTGAAAATAAACAACAAACGAACAAACCACCCAGGCAGCGACCTGATAGCTATAAATTTTCTTTGTTTGTTTGTTTCAAGCCCTCACAGCTAAGGAATACCTGTAATAAAACCACTAAGACCACTTTATGAAGTGGGATGCGCTCTCCTGTCCACATTCCTGCTTACCACGGCAGTGCTCCTGGAGCTTATATCTAATATTTCTGTAATTTAGCAGCTTGCTTTTGAAGTTGTTTTGAAGCCTTTTAACATTCTGCAAGGGCAGAAAACTCCTCCCTATGACTGTAGGTGCCGGAAAAGCAGCACAGCACTGGAGGTTCAGAAACCACCCTGAAGTTTTGCAAATGGATGCATCTTGCAAACCCAGCTTCGACCATCAACTGCATTCTTAAAAGATGGGGCATTTCTGTTGGGTTTTTTTTGAACCATGACTCTCTGAAGGTAGTTTTTGGAAGTATTTTCCACTGGCAACTCTAAAATACAATGCTCTTCAAAAGCAAGCCACATATTATGATGCACTGAGTCTTCTGCCGGCCACAAGTGGTATCCCCCAGAGCTCGGTATTTGGGCTGGTTCTCTTTAACATCTTTATTAATGATCTGTATGAGGGGATCAAGTGCACCCTTGGTGAGTTTGCAGATGACACCAAGTTGGGTGGGAGTGTCAACCTGCTGGAGGGTAGGAAGGCTCTACAGAGGGACCTGGACAGGCTGGATGGATGGGCCGAGGCTAATGGGATGAGGTTCAACAAGGCCAAGTGCCGGGTCCTGCCCTTGGGTCCCACCAACCCCCTGCAGCGCTCCAGGCTGGGGGCAGAGTGGCTGGAGCTGCCTGGCAGAAAAGGACCTGGGGGTGTTGGTGGACAGCCGGCTGAACAGGAGCCAGCAGTGTGCCCAGGTGGCCAAGAAGGCCACCAGCATCCTGGCCTGTGTCAGGAGCAGTGTGGGGAGTAGGACTTACAGGAGGTGACCATCCCCCTGTACTGGGCACTGGTGAGGCTGGGTCCAGTTTTGGGCCCCTCACCACAAAAAAAGACATTGAGGAGCTTGAGCGGGTCCAGAGAAGGCAGCAACGGAGCTGGTGAGGGGTCTGGAGCACAAGTCTTGTCAGAAAGACTGAGGGAGCTGGGGGTGTTCAGCCTGGAGAAAAGGAGGCTGAGGGGAGACCTTATTGCTCTCTCCAAGTCCCTGAAAGGAGGGTGTAGAGAGGTGGGGATTGGTCTCTTCTCCCAAGGAACAAGCGATGGGACAAGAGGAAATGGCCTCAAGTTGTGCCAGGGGAGGTTCAGGTTGGATATTAGGAAAAATTTTTACACGGAAAGGGTTATTAAGCCTTGGAATGGGCTGCCCAGGGAAGGGGTTGAGGCACCATCCCTGGAGGTTTTCAAAAGACAGGTAGACATAGTGCTTAGAGACACGGCTTAGAAATGGGAGGGGGGCAAGGGGGCTGTTTGTATGGTTTTCTTTTGGTTTTTTTTATCAGAGTTAGGTTGATGGTTGGGCTAAATGATCTTAAAGGTCCCTTCCAGCCTAGACGATTCTATGATTCCTCCCTCCCTTCTTTCCCCAGGAACTGGAAATGCCACCTTAATGCAATCGGCACGCTCGGAAAAACGTGCCAGATACTAAAGGAGATGAAAGCTCTGGATCCCTCCCACGCCTCAGCAGGGCTGGGGAGAGCCTTTCGTTCCACACAGCCTCTCTTCTCCAGGTAAACGTGACCTCTTGCATTTCCTCACACATTATCTCTCCGAAGGCTGCCAAACAACCCCTAGAACAACCCTAAAAAAGGCTTTACACGGGTGGTGAAATAATCCGACAGTTCAAATTGCAGGTCACAGGCTCTTTGTCAGTCATTCATTGGGAAATGAAGTTCACAGGTAGACTTAATTCAAACATAAGATAACCAGCTTGCTTAAGAAATCTCAAGTATGCAGCCTTTGCCTTTTTCCAACTTTCTATCTTCCTTTAAAGAGGTACACAGAGGCCAAGTGATTTACCCAGGGGCACAGCACAAAACGTCACTCCAGATCAAGGACCACAACCCTCCTGGCCTGCAGCCTTAGTGTAACATCAAGTCTAAACGTCTTTTTGAATGACAGCGTTCAGATGCTAATCAAAATGTTCCAAATAGTACTCCTGCTCTTGTCTGCTCGCTAGTCTGTTAGATTTACTAGTTTTAGCCCTCGTGCTATTTATACTTTCATTACATAACATCACACTAGTTGATAATTGCTAGGTGATGGCATTAGCTCATCTGCTGGAGAGACAAAGGAAAGCCTCATCAAATCTATGTTTAAATTAAGTTCTGTGTGCTCAAGTCCCAGCCACACTGATGCACGCTGCGTTAATCCACCCCGAAGGAAAGGTATCTCCTTCAGGATTTGCCAAGATTGCTCCAGCATCCAGCTCTGCAGTTGGATTTGTTTCGGCAACGAACGGGACTTTATCCCCCTCGCACGTTTCACACCGCATGAAAAACATTAAGCTTCTCATTAAACAAAATTTTCCAAAGGTGTCTGCTTCCTCGAGTAAATGTGAATAACTTGGAAAACTAACTCCTTGGTATTTTTCTCTTTTTTTTTTTTCCCTTTTTCATTGCAAACGGTGGTATTTAGTTTGAGAAGGGAAAACATTTCAATTCTGACACACCACCAAAATGTCTCGGGGCGTTTGTAATTTTGATGCCGCATGTTCCCATTTCTTCGTAAGCCCAGCAAAAATTTTCCTAGTCTTTCTAACCTGAAAAAGATCAGTGTATAATTTTTTTTTTTTTTTTTAGTATCTAAAAAAGGTAGTTCTGTCAGAGAGCACTTCCTGTGGAGAAATGGAGGTTTCCAGGGTATCACAGCAGTATGTGTGGTTTTTTTACTTATACATATATACACACACATATACACACGCACTCTATATATATACATACTGTATATATATAAGTATGTATTAATTTTAGTTGAAAATAAATTGTCATGTAGGATTTGCAGAAGGTGGGGAAGCCTTTTTTTTAGATGCAAGCTACCCTATAAAATTTCACTTGCACAGAATTATTGGGTAAAAAAGCCCATAAAGGCACATTGAGACACCAGTTGATGCATGACTATAATTAAATGCCTAAGACATCATCTATAGCATATTTTACACCGTGCTTCTCTAAAAAAAGGGGTTGAATATAGCTGAAAGGTGAAGGTACAGTTTGAATATAAAGCATGTATTCAACAACTCAGCCACAGCATCACAGGTAGAAACTTAACATTCTGGAATAAAATTCAATTAACTCCCATACATCCTTTCAGTCAGTTTAAAAGTGGAATAGGTTAAAACACAAATGAAGTATTTTCATTCCTAATAGGAGTATCCAACATAGAGCGATTCTCAAATACTCTATTGCAAAGAAACATTTATATTAGCTGTTGGTACTTAAATCTCCTCCAACTTGTGCTCTAACTATGACTGTCTTCTAATGAACCATGTCTGGCTTGTTTTTAAAATCTCATATGTTCTCTTTCACCCATGCTACACTAAAGTATTTGCCAATTCAAAAGGCTATTAATATTACCTCATACAAAAGCAAAGGGGTGTTTGTACATACCTGCAAACAATAAAAGGCCAAGTCCAAAAAAATACGCTCAAATCATATTGCTAAACCTCAGATTAAGTCATTTTCTCCATGGAAGCTTTTCTTTCTCAACAAGGCACGTGCGGATGGTTATACCTTTTCCTCCTGAATCTCTCTTAGATTCAGACTTGACCATGGTGAACAAGATCCGCGTCAAGATCCGACCGGTGAGCAAACTACCTCATTTCAAGGCCAGACATCCAATGTTTATGACACAAAACCACACTATTTATTCATTACTTTTGTTAAACCAAGCACTTAATTAATCAGTATAGCTCTAAATCCTGTAGTATGTATAGGGAGAAACGTCACACTAAAAAAAAAAAAAAAAACCAAACCCAAAACACTTTGAAAGTGTTTTTCATGCATGCTCCAAGTTAAATATTTCCCTTCTCATTAATTTTCCACAGAAACATCCCATAAATTTCTATTAAGTAATCCTAATGCAAACTGGCACAGGGGAAAAGTTACAGGCAGGTAAAACTTAATAAGTGAAAACTAAGTGTTAAATTCAGTTGATTTTAACAGTTACATACATTCATTTCATTTTAGTTCTTTTTTTTTGAGCTTAGTTTGATTTTTTTTTTTTTGCTCCAGATGAGAAGTTTGGGTACAATAATCCAGATTATTTACGTAATACATCATTCTCTCTTTTGAAAAAATAAAAGAGTTGGTCCAAATAAGAACAGATACCATAAAAAAAGATCGGAAACCTCACAGTTGACTTCCTGGACAGCAATTAGCCTACTGCCAAATATTTATTTTAATGACACACTAAATCTGACACCTGCGGGCCACAGCAGGATCGAGTCTTAAACTTTAGACCAAGTGAAAACGCTGTGTTTATGCATTTGCCCAAATCCAAATTAGAGCCTAACAACTATTGCTCCAAAATTCACAGTTTGTTTTTTTGTTTGTTTTTTTTTTTTAAAACTTTTACACAATGGGCTATTGTTGACGCAGAAAATTTCTTGTGGGCAGCAACCTACTCTCAATTCAAACTTCTAAGTGAAAACACAAGAAATATGAAATAGTGCCACAGAGCTGGCCACTCGTCACCGCTTTCAGAAACCAGTGGTTTCCATAGGTTGATTAGCTGTTATTACTTCCATGCCTCTTTCATTATTTCCAATAAAAAGGCAAAAAAAAAAAAAAAGCAAACATACACAGCCCTCCATACATACACACTCGGCAGGATTCAAATACATGAGATCTAACAGCGCATACATATTTTATCGCAAGGCTTTTACAGCCAAGGGCAGCGTGGAGCAGTTTAACAATGCCAAATGTATCTTCTAAATGATTTGTAAAATGGTTGCTTAGATGGCTCCACTAACATTCGTCACGTTGTAGGGTATGTGATTAGGAATAAGCCTGATTTATTATCCTCAACAGTGCAAATGCTGGCAGTTAAATGCTGACCTTGACTAGCCATTGCCATCTAGCTCATTTGTGTCTCTGCAAGTTGGCTTCAGTAATAGTTATATGGAGAATTAATTAGAAATAACAGATTTTGTAAAGGAGAGTCAATAAACCTACAGATAATCCAGCATTTTAAAAGCTGATTATATAGGTTATTATGCTTTTCAAACCAGATGTCATACAGGAGCACAGTTTAAACAAACGATGCCTCTCATGATAAAATGAAGCACTCCAAAGAAACAGAAGCCACAATTATGAATCCCAAACTCATTTTTTCCAAGTGCTTTTATTATTATGAGATCTAATTCCACATCATTGACTTCTCTTCTTCACACAGAAATTTTCTAGCAGTAAAACAAACAGAAGGAAGCTGGGTACACCTCAATTAATAAAGTTATGCAAAAACAAAGGTAAAAAGAAGTTGAGATCAGCATCGTATTTTCAAGAAGAAAAAAAAAAAAAAAAACAACCTTTAAGAGGAAGAACTATCAGGAGATTCAAGATGCGGAGACTGCCAGCATCTTCCTTCTACCCTCTCATCTCGTTTCTGAAGGGCAACCTCCATCAAGACTCATCCTCTACTGAGGATGGGATCCTCTACCGGCACATGAAAACATGATAGTCAACTTTGCACACACAGATACTGAAACTCACCTTCCTGTGGTCCTTCACAACCATAATGTCATTGGCCTGGCTGAGCATGGAGACCAGACCTTGGTCTGGCCCACCCTTCCCACCCAAGCAAGCTCAGATGATCAGGAGGCGGCCAAGAGCTGACCAAGAAGCCACCAAAGAGCCCCTGGTGCCACCGAGCCAGTCATGTCACTGCAGGAGCACACCCACATGTTTGGTCCTCACCGACCTCCACACAGCAGGCCAGACGATGCTGCCCAAGGGAGACAAAAAACTCCTATGCTCAGTGACAATACAGCTCCTCACAACTCGGCACTAAAATCAAGAGATTGATTACCAAATTTATGCTACCCTGGAAATATACTCTTTTTCCCCCTCCAAATAGCCCCCCGAATTCTTCCTGGTTTCCACAGCTAATCTTACGTCCCCAAGTGCTTCCTTTGACTCGTCACTTCTCTAGAAGCTCTCCTTGTATCTTCCTTTCTTTAACTTCATCATTCACTCAGCCATCACCATAGGTGGCATAACCATCTCCTCTTCACATTAACTCCGTTATTTTTGTGCGTGTTCACATAAAAACAATTTCACTGCCCAGGACAACCTACTAATTGTTTAGAAGATGTTACACTGGCTGTCCAATAGATTATTTGACCACTACACAACGATGTTGGTCACAACTTCCATCAGCAGCGTGTACCATCTCCCAGATTTTGCTCCATGCTGCTCGTTTTAATTGTCAATACTAAGGCTTGACCAGTATCAGTTTCTAAAAAAAGTTTCACTGCAGGAGGGCACCCTGGCTCTCTCATGTAACTACTTGCAGATCAGCAGACTGGAAAATGGTTATTTCTTAAATGTCAGGCTGTATAAACCAATCTTCTTGTCAGCAGACCAAGAAAGCATGGAGAAGCGAAAGGTGCAGGGATGAAAGAATCATATTTTTGGAGGAGAAGGCAGCCACATCGCACCTCATGAAAGCTGGGCTGAGGAACGACCACTGAAACCAAGCCACCTCCGAGCCTCAGCAGCAACACTCCTGCATGTAGATGGAGCCACATTTGCCCTCCGACCCTTGGCAGAGAGGCATAAAAAACATCTCTAAATAACCTAGCTGCCAATTCTGCTGGCTGAGGTTCTCGGGGCATCATCCTGCTTCTACAGAGATGAAGACAGACATCACTGGGATGATCACCCATGCATCCTGGGGTGCATCAAGAAGAGCGTGGCCAGCAGGTCGATGGAGGTCATCTGCCCCTCTACTCTGCCCTGGGGAGGCCCCATCTGGAGCACTGGGTCCAGTTCTGGGCTCCCCAGTTCCAGAAGGACAGGGAACTGCTGGAGAGGGGACAGCGGAGGGCTACGAGGATGATGAGCAGCCTGGAGCATCTCTCTTATGAAGAGAGGCTGAAGAACTTGGGTCTTTGTAGTCTGGAGAAGAGAAGGCTGAGGGGGGATCTGATCAATGCCTATAAATACTTTAAGGGAGGGAGTCAGGAGGATGGGGCTGGTCTTATTTCAGTGGTGCCCAGGGACAGGACAAGAGGAAATGGGCACAAACTTGAATATAAGAAATTCCACCTAAAGATGAGGAGGAACTTCCTTACTGTGAGAGTGGTAGAGCCCTGGAAGAGGCTGCCCAGGGAGGTGGTGGAGTCTCCTTCTCTGGAGACATTCAAAAACTGCCTGGACAAGATCCTGTGCAACCTGATCTAGGTAGACTCACTCCGGTGGGGGGGTTGGACTTGATGATCTCCAGAGGTCCTTTCCAACCCCATATGATTCTATGATTCTATCACAGAAACGGTTGTGCTTCCTCAGATAAAACATCGAGTCCTATTTCCAATATATACCAACCCTTATATGTGCAGCCTTTGAAAAAGGCTATTTTATTTTTTTTTTAAAGACTAACCCTTAAAAACAAACAAAAACTTTAAGACTGAGAAATCTTGAACAAAATCTAAATATTTTAGGGAAGCTGTGTACTTCAGTGGACATTATGGATGACAGACACCAAGCGTAATATCTGAAGGAGGTGTAATAGCTGCACCCTTAACTTTGACATCTGGATTATTGTAACAGTCTGTAAGTAATAAAAGTGGTTAGGGGAATAATTATTTTTTTTTTTAATGTCTTCTCTCTACTAGAATAACAAAGATAACAAAAACACTGAAAATACATTTTCAACATGAAATATTCAGGAAATTCAATTAAGGAAGAAAAACAACCTAGAAAATAGTATCTTCTTGTGCTATAAATCAATTATTTCTGAAATGTCCCAAGCTTCAGGATCCTGAAGTTCCTACTTCTATTACCATTTATTCACTTTTGTTGGTTTTGTGTCAGCTAATGATGAAGAACTCATGAAATCCAGTGTTACTTGCTATAATTAAAAAAAAATGGACCAGTATCTCACCAAAATAAACTTATTTTTCCGCCTGCGACTTTGATGATATATTTTTAAGGAATTTAAAAAAAACCCAGACAAATTCAGTAGCTGTGATATTACATTTAACTTAGTGGTTACTCTCAATTATTATTTTTTCTAAAGCACAAAAATATTCTATTCCAAGACAGAAAACTTTCAATTGTTTGAACTTCAAGTCCTGCAACTGTAATACAAATGTGTAGATTACAAAATTAATCCAGTATTTATACTTTCCCCCCCTTTAAGAAATAAATGCTTGGTACACTGAAACATGCAGAAATCAGAGAGGAAAGCGCATTTAGTTAAGGGAAAGCAAACTGAGAAATCACATGGTTTCTTTCCTCAGCAACTCCAACTTTCACATTAAGTTACTACTTTATTTAGCAATGCCTAAGGGTGATATATCCCACTTGTACCTGGATCTTAATTATGGAAACAAGCCAACTTTGACACGCACTGATAACTGAAAAGGCTCTACATTTTCTCCCACCCCCCCCCAAACCTTAAGAGATTCACTCAAGATTTTAAAAAAAAAAAGCATTTAAATTGTAGTGTTTATTCTGCAAATAGAAGCTGATGGGTTCTCCTGTGCTGTAGTCACCACCGAACAGGTTCCTGGATTTAGTTTAACCTTAAGGCATATGTTGATTTTACAAAATGAAGCAAGCGTACTAAGCTCCTTCAGTTTCCATTTACCTCGGTGGATGCTGACAGGACCCAGCGTTTTCCTCAACCCAGCTGCAAGCCTTGACTTTTCCTTGACCTTCTCTACCGGAATCTTTTGGTAGCGACTAGAGTTGGCTATCCAAATTTTTACCTCAATATAACCTGGCAAATACAGAAAAATATAAACTGAACTGTAAACAAAAGTGTGTTCTGGTGGACTGAAACCGAGGAGCGCTTATCTCCTAGGGAAATAAATCTACTTTTTACCCACTAATCCAGAGATCAGAGAAGTTTAACATCCTCCCAATATTCTTCTGCAATGCACTTTTTCCCCCTCTAACTACTGCCACAACGTACCAAGATCCAACTGCCCCAGGGAAATAAAATTTGCTTGTTCTGAATTTTTTTTTTTTTTTTAATTTAGTACATAAATACGATAATCTATTGAAATGGAACGGCTAACCTAGACGGGAATTTCCTACCAGGAGTAAACCTTCAGCTTTGGAAACCAGAGACCAACAGTGAGCCTCAACGGCGCATTTGCTCTTAACTTTTCATATTTCGTTCACTTATAGAATTAGCGCAGTTTAAATGCATGCAGTGTTGGTATTTGTGCTGCTGATTCTAAATTGCCATATACTGTACGGCAAGATAAGGCAGGAACAGTTTATCTGAAAAATGATCTAGTTAATTATTGAAAGTCTATTGGAGGGGTGGGGGTGGGGGTGGCAGTTGGTTTAACTCTTTCTTCTCCTGCACCTGCTCACCTGCCATGGCCAAAAGGAAAGAGATCTAGCTTTGAAAAAATCCACTTTTTCATAGCACCATCTCATCTTCCACCCCTGAAAAATGTGTAAACTAATTATGTATCCTGATCACTCGCATAAGAGACCACAGCAGTGTTTACTCGGTGAGGCTCTGCTGCCTCCTTGGTCAGCAATATTTTAAAACTGGTTTACCTGCTGACGAGGGCACCAGTGGGAAATCATTACCATGAGGAACTGCAAGCAAGACAAGACCGCGTGACTATTTTGCTCTGCTATTGAGGATTTCTAAGACAAGGAAAAATTGAACAAACAGGGAAGAAAAATATACATAGAAGTGAAATGCAGGGAGATGCTAGCAGCAATAAGAACATCTCTTTAAAAACCCATCTCTTTTCACATAAATCTCACTTTTTTTTTTTCAAATTCTTCCTTTAGAGTCTGAACAAGCAGTTCCTAAAAATACCTGCCTTTACTTGAAATCTTTATTTTATGAAACCCTTATTCCAACAATAACATTGATGACCACAGCATTGACCATTTTCAACCTTGAGAAATGTAATTCTGTTGCTGAGACAGAAGTCTACCTGGTACGCCTGGCAAGGGTTTGGCCCCCTACGTCCTAAAGGAATACCTGTATCAAAAATATTAGTTTATACCAGAAGCAGCTTGGTCCAATCGTATGTACTTGCCTATTACAAACTATTTGCTTTATCTTCTGAGTGCACGATATGCTTACAGAGAAAGCCATCACACCATTAATGCTCTAACCACACAATCTAAAGTTTACAAGAGTTCTGTAATCATATTAAAATAAGATATTTCATAAAAGCAAAAACTAAACTCAACTGCCATCCCCAGTCTATTGGGGATTAAAATACCTCAACAGAAAAACCTCCGGAGTAACCATGAAACCATAGGGAAAAAAATGCACAAAAAAAAAAAGGTTACCATGGGAACAAAGGCTATTTTCCAACTTGTCAAATAAAAGCCCCAGTATGGCAGACCTTCACTCATAAGAGCAATCCCACAGGCTTTGAAAGGCAACATGTGTAATTATTGCTTGAGCCAGAAGAATCTAATGGGTGGATGGAGGGGGAGTCTGCCCTTTCAACTCCCTTGTGCTCTCCCACATCCAACAAGAGAAAAATCAGTGTGGATGTTGAAAGCACGTTGGCATCACGCTACCAGCGCGCGCGCTACGTATTATAATTCCGCAGAGGAACAGGAACTAGCAGTAGGAAAGTCTGCACAGTAATCTCAACTTCGTAAACAAGGGGTAGGGAAAAACGAAAGGCAACAGACGGCTCACAATATTTATTTAGTATGAGCTACCAAGGCGGAACTGAGCAAAAGAAACCCAAGCTCATAAGCGTCCCAGAGAAATTCCCGACACGAGCAGACCTCGCAACGCGCTGTGAGCTCTGCGTCCGTCGGTAAAAGGAAGGTTGGAAAAATAAATAATCCACTGAAGTCGACCTTCCTCATCAAAAGGCAATAATCCTTAATGATGTTAGGCACCGTGATTTATGTTTAACTGGAAGATTCCAGCTTGGCACTTGTTTCAGATGACACAGTAAAAGCCGAGCTCCAACTTTTACCACCATCTCTGATTAACAGATATTTTAAAAGGCAAATAGTCACATTATTTTGAAATCTCTTCCGTGACTTCTAAAAACACTATTTTAAATAATGAAGGCTTCATTTTAACTAACATTATTCCATTTTAAGAAATTCAAGCTGTTCATGGTGTTTTAATGCATACAATTATTACATGATATAAGAAATAAGAAGACTCTTGCAGTTCTAGGTTGAAGAACTACACAGATGTTGGAGCAGTTTGCAAATTTGTCTTTTCCACCTTCCCGGTCCCACTGCCTCTGTAAAACACCTTCCTAAAGCTAGAAGGTAGAAAAGCCAGGATAATTTCAACTTCTGTTTCTTTTACCATTCCCCTCATCGCATTCAGGTGCTTTTGCTACCTTTCGACCATGCACTAAAAAGACAGTTGTGATGTCTGAGGAACGTCCAAGGGTTACAGCGAGCAGAATATGCCTGCATTGAGTAGACAATACAGGGAAAATGGATGTGGGGTTCACACCTGTCAGCTTCTGGGAGAAGGAGAAAAGGGATAGGAACAGGTATTCAGACAGATCTTCGTGTGGCCTATGAGTGGTGAGGCTGGCCCTCATTCTTCTCACTGTGGCTTCTTTGCTTGGCCAACTACATCTCCAGTGGGCTTTGCCTGTGCCTATCTGCAAACACCATCTAGCCTTGGGCTCACCTCCCAGTCTCTCCCAGACTCTGAGGATGCTTACCAACAGTTTGCAATCGGATTTGCTCCAACACCTCTGCAAGTTCTCTAGCCATCATTTCTTCAAATGATGTACCTAATGTAAAGGTGCCACTCTAAGGCTGGGAATGAAGAGCTGATGCCTTGGAAACACAAAATGAAACCCAAACCCATCACATACTAGCTTTAAGTTCTAGGTGTGCAATCCCATGTATAACCTGGTTTTCAAATATAACCCATATATTATGTTTCTTCGCCAGCCCACTGTGAAGTTCCTCTGTTGAACTGTTCCCTATAGGCCAGCCTTCCATAGAAGATTCTCTCACGTTTTCACAGAGTATTCACCAACCAGAGTGAAATAAGAAAAACACTCCCATTTTCTCTTCAGTGCAAACAAGTAGGTACGCAACCCTTCTCCTGCCTTACATTCAGGAGACAAACATCTGCCCTACCCACGTATTTGGCGGAGCTGTGTATCACCTTGGTCTAAAATGACCAGCTGCTGGGTAAAGGGTTCTGTGGTACCTTTTCAGAAAATACACTGACACAAAAATCAAAGTTTTAAAAGTATTCTGATCCCGGTCCAACCTGTGAATTGTGAGACAGCCCTTTCAGGCTTCATACCTGCTTCTAAAAATTGTGATTAACAGGGGACACGGCAAGTAGCAGCTCCGGTTCAGACAGGGACATCGCTTCCCACTTGTCCCACCTCTGCTACACAAAGTGACAATCCTGCAGAGATGCTTAGTTTTATATTTACCCCAAGGTAAAGTACAGTCACTCGTCTTGGTGGTGATATTATTGATTACCACATCTATTTGCACACTTCAAGTCCTTCTGTCTTCCCCTTGCCCATAGCTTACGCGAAGGGTCAGGCAGTATGGACCAAAGGAGAGATACATTAATGAGTATTCCATAGTCCTAATTCTCATCCTACTGTTGTAGAAGGAACCCAGGTATTCTTTCCATCCTTCTTCCTAACTTAGAAAGCCAGTTAAACTGAACAACTTGGGGGTGGAGAAAGAAAGAGAGAGAAGAAAGATGTGAACCAGTCGTCTTTGAAGAGCCTTTCCCTCTATTCTCTCTCTTGCCAAAGAGCTTGTTTCAAAAGGGACACATAGAAAAAGATGTTTTGAACTGATCATCACCGTCACCAGTTAGAAAGACAGTGCATACTTGCAGCCACAAGAGGAATTAAGGCAGACAGTATTGCTAGAGCATCTGATACCACTGTCCCAGCATCTATGCGACCTGCGTATGTGCAACTGCACCAATTGCACTCACGCTCTACAGCTTCAGAGTGATTCACAATTTTTAATTTTACACATCCCTTGGGTTTGGGTAGAATTATATCTATTTTAGACACCAGGAGGTCATGACAGAGCAATGGCTTCGGTCATAAAACAAAACAGCATCAGATCCAAGAATGCAGTTATTCAGAGCTTGCTACAAAAGTGAAGACTTTTGAGAAGAAATACTGTTGAACCTTAGAAGATACAGGTTTTAGAAACTAGATGCACAGTTAACACTGAAGAATCACTTTTAAAAGCAACAATAATTACATAATAGGAAATCTCTGCTCCCATTAACTAAATAAAAATTCTACCAATAGCCTGTACAAGTAGAAGGTAAAATCAATTGCATGTGTATTTTAAAAATATTCCAAACCCCAAGTTCTTTCAACTCCCCTTTCCCTAATTTCACAGCAAGTGTAACCACTGACACGTAATAGAGTTATATCATATTAAATAACTATAGATTTTAACTTTTAAATCAATTAAAATACCCCTCCATTATATGTCAGAGTGACAAGTAATAGCCTGCTGAGTGCCATGGAAAATTTTGGTCAAATAGCAGATGAGGGCTGCAATCACTGACTGATACCTAGAGCAAAGGCTTTTGGTAATTCTCCCACAAGCAATCACAATTGCTGACAAAGTTCAAATTTGTCTTGACAGGATTGTCAAGGCAAACTAGAAACGTTCACAATTGCAAGTCAAAGAATTCATTTTTATTCAGCTGAAACTCACTCTACTGCTCACATACTAATGATACACAGTACTGTACCTACCACTCTTCTCTGGCTGAATAGCTGAAAGCCACACAGCAAAGACTAAAAGAAAATGGGGATTATTAAAGGAAAACACAGACCCAGGGAGTTATGTTCTGCAACTAACCCAGCCCCCAGCTCCTCTCCTAAATCCTCTGCTGGATACTGCCAAAACTCCCTTGCAATATATAGCAGGCCTTGATTTTGGAAGGCAGCTTCCATTTAACTTCAGTGGGAATAAGAGCTGGTACAATAATTAAAAATACCACCGTCTCTCATGTTTCCAGAAAAGAACGTTTAACTCTTTATGCACAAAGGCACATTAAGGAAGAGGCAAACTGACAGTTGAGTGTCCACAATTATGTGCTTGTGCATAAATTTACACAATTTACATCGTAATCAAGGCGTACAGCAGAGTGAGCAAACATTTATTACCTGCTAAGCCATCACCCAAAGATCTCATTTCTGCAGCCTGGCTGGGGCACGGACTTTGAATTTTCTATAGCAAGGACCGTGATATTTACAATCAGCGTTAAGCCACAATATCACTCACTGACACAAGCAATTAAAACCAAGCAGAAAGAACCCGACAACACACCTTCTTTGCTCCACGAAGCAGTTTCTGCCTATTCTAAAACAATCTGCTCCCCCAGCCCCCGCTGTAGCTGCCGAAATTATTTCTGCTATAAACAGGTGTGCAATATGCAGTGTAAGCACTTCGGGAAGAAAGAAGACAACTCAATAAAGAGTAAGTTTTGCGGACCCAGGGTTTCAAACCTTGCAGCAATCACAGCATAGCTTATTATATAGCCAGAGGATCCAGGCAGCCCCTGCCTATCCCCACTTACAGCCCTTCAGGCCACTCCAGGCAGCTCCCACTCACAAAGCATTAAGAAACCTACAAGTTCTTCTTACTTCCCTATCTGCTTTCCACATTCCCAATTAACACACACAAAAAACAAAGCAAGTGCTGAGCTCCGAAGTATATGGAAGTGGTTTCACTGTTGGTTTTTGGTTGCTTTGTTTTGTTTTTTAAATTACGAAGTTGTTACTCAGGAGCAGAAAAAATGAAACTTTGTTTTCCTAAGGCTTTCTCCTTCTTGCTTGCAACCTCTAGCAGGAGGAAAACGCAAACTATCACCTTCCCTCCAGTGGGGGCACTAATTGGGTGCCTCTCGCCCATCCTGTCACTTATTTTAATGGAACTGGTAAGAGATAACAGCTAAAATTGAAAGAGGTAATAGCTACCCACTGTCAGATTTAGTTGAAGTTGGCTGACATTCAAAACTTATTAGGTGGGAACACACAGACAGCTCGGTTACATAAAACTTAATTTCCTTAAGGCTCTGTCTAGGGTTCTGCTGGACTTGCCACCATAACCGGTAGTTATGTAGGAAAAAGTGCTCAAAAAGCTCTCATCGCTTTAGAGCTCTGGACCTTCCCACATCCTAACATATTTAAAAAGCGTCACCTACTTAATTAAAACAAGTAATCCCCCCCAAAGAAGAGCCTGCCCTCCGTCCCACCAAGCGTGTCCAAATGCACACCCTGAGAGCCCAAACAAACCTTTCTGACTCTCCTCCTCATCCCTCCAGGCTGCCACCTCTTCCTATCGTAGTCCACAGGTCTCCAGCGTCCACCTCGCCAGCACAGCAGTGCCACCTTTTCCCTCAGACCCTCCAGGTCTCTTTGGGGGAAAGGGGTGGGCAGTCTCACTTTGTGGCAGGATTGAGTATTTGATTTAGCTCATTCAAAACTAATTTAATCATCAGCGAAACCAGCATTTTCAAATCATAGAATCATATGGGGTTGGAAAGGACCTCTGGAGATCATCAAGTCCAACCCCCCCACCGGAGTGGGTCTACCCAGAGCAGGTTGCACAGGATCTTGTCCAGGCGGTTTTTGAATGTCTCCAGAGCAGGAGACTCCACCACCTCCCTGGGCCTGTTACAGTGCTCTACCACTCTCACAGTAAAGAAGTTCCTCCTCATGTTTAGGTGGAACTTCTTACACTCAAATAAACCACTCAACAAATAAACAGGTCAAACAAACTCAAGTTTGTGCCCAAAAATCTCGTTGGCAGCCCTCGCCCGAGCTCATCTGAGTCAAGCTCAGTGGTAGCTGTGGGGCTGGACCACAGCCCGTCAACTCCTCTCTTCGCCCCCACCAAGAACATTGCCCACAGGGGAAACCCCCGCTCCTCGGTTCAAAGCCAGCAGAAGACTTAGGCCCAAACGGATTGGATACTGCTCCATTTCATACTTTTTATGTAAATGCAAAGCATCCACCTCCTCCAAAAAGAGCAGACACAAGAGAGCGGGCCTGTCCTGTCGCATGTCAGACATGGCGCTACCAACGGTACCTCTGCACCTCTGAAGTTCTTCTGCCTGCTTCTGGAAGAGTTTCCACTAGGATGATTAATTAAATCCTGCTGTTCTGTATAGGAAGAGTACTTTTTTTTGGCTTGAGCTGATAAGAAATTAACCCCTTTTTTGCAGCACGTTAAGAGCTACAGATACTCATCTGATGCAAGTATTTTTGTTTTGTTTGTTTTCCTTGAGCTCTAGGTTTGCGTATACCTACAGAAGGTTAGATAATGAATCTGCAAAAGCTTGGCCACAGTGGACAGAGTCATCTCTTGTGTAGTTTTGGACTCTTTCTATATCTTTGCAATATTTCCTGGACTTGCCTCAGAGCCACGCTGGTTTTAATGAGTCCCCAGAAAGCAGCTTCAGGCAGCACACTGTCCATCCTTCTCTTTGAAAATCTACATCTGTGCTCCTATATATACAAAAACAGCGTTTCTAATCTGAGTATTTGAAAACACTTGGAAGAACTTGACACCTAAAACCCTTTCCAGGCCTTTTACACCAGGAAAGACTCAAAAGACCATCCAAGAGGAACTGGTTAATGCTCGGAAGAAAGGAGGCCGTTATCCAAATTTCACAGTCACAGAGAGGAATGTTAATAAAAGTAAATGCATACCAAGCACTTGTTTGAAGTTCGGTGCTTCTTTCATTCCAGAAACGCTGCTTTAATCTCCCAAATGCTGCTCTGCCTTTTCTTATCCTCTTTCGTGACTGTGTTGTCAAGCGCAGCGCCCGGGCGACTCGCCGCAGGAGCAGCAGAAAATGGCCTACAAACGTCTCGCCCGCGCCGCCATGGGGCACGTTCTTGAAGCAGAACCTCAGTTTTCCCCTCACAAAAGCCGTCTGGCAGAAGAATCTGGAAAGTCAGTCCTTCCTGGCTCTCCAGCATCTGGGAACCAACCGCTGGCAGAGACCAGGCCGCAGGTTATCAGCTGCGTGACCTTGGATTTGATGCAAAAAAAAAAAAAAAAAAAAAAAAAAAAAAAAAAAAAAAAATCGCTGAACGTTGAAAATTCCCCCCAACCCTGTCAACACGGCACGCAGTTTCCCCTACTGCAGGCTCCAAGCATGTCAAGAAGCAGCTCGTGGAGAAGTTGAGATGTTCTGCCTTGGTTGGCCAGAGTTGCCTCTTGATTGCCAAGGGCTTGCCCCAACAGCTGAATTTTGCCGAAGCATGAAGATTACCCTTGAGATTAATGGTATTACAGGCTTTGGTTTACTTGACGAAGACGATATACAGACCTTTATTCTCAGCTTTTCTGAGATTTCCTTGGCTGCAAAATTGCATTAACTGTTCCTCAACCAAACCTCTGGGTCTGCTGACCGTTTTTTCGGAAAAGGCAGAAGGTTCTTTTTCCTGCAAGAAGTCAATGATTACACCCGTTTCCAAAGCACGAGCTCTATTCTTTCTGTAGAGTTGAATCTCTGCACCCTTGAACTTCTGAGGAATCATCTTCTTGTCCTTGATGGCTGTAAATAGCTGTCCTTTTGTCAGGCCAGGTGGTGCCCTCTGATCAGCTACTCCAGCAGAAGCACCACGAGCGCCTGCCGCCCTCCTCTGCAGTATTTACAGGACAGACACAAGAGTTTGTGCTGTTTTGCTGCCAGCTGCTCTTGGGTGGGGGTAGGCTGGAGAACTTCCATTTAATGCTTCGTCAGAGATGCCAGATGGACATTTTAATAAACTGGTGAAGTGCTCGCGCCACTAATTTGGGATTTCCTTCTAGCTGGTTCTCAGCGTTAGACCATCTTGGCCACGGACTGATGCACCACCACTGCATTCACGGCCACACACTAGTTTTAAGCAGCCATAGAAGCTCATGTAAGTCCTCAGCGCCTTTTCTGCCATTACAGTTACAGTCTAAATTGATGGCAACCCCCCAGGTTTTTACAGGAACCACTTCTGCAGCCACAATAAAGCTGACGGTGGCCACAGTCAAAGCATAGCTGAGAAGTTTTTACCAGGCAGCCCCAAAGGCAAGCCCTAGGGGCTGCCTTTGGTCACTGTGATAGCTCCTAAAAAAACACTGGCAGCAGAAAGTATAACAACTAAATAAAAATACAGGAAAAAAAAATAGAAGTGGCTTTCATAAATACTGTAGAGTATTAAAGCCCCCCCCCAAACAAATAATGTGCCCCTTAAGGCTTTTACTAGCTATGTTGAAGTTACTCTGGTTGCATGAAAAGGAAAAAAAACCAAGAAACTGTGATACGAACAGAGCCTAAGAAGTCTATGAATGAATATTGATAAACTGCTGATCGTGATGCGCCATAATTATTCTTAGAGCATGAGGTCACAATCCTAAATAATGAAACTGCTGAAATAATATTTTTAAAGTTTCATCTTTCCCTTATGCATAAAAATCTCTGCTAAGCCTGCAAAATCTTGACCTCAAATTTAAGGACATTATGCTACTTTAATAAATTATATAGAAGGCTTGACTTGTGATCAAGAAAATATTAAGGCTTGGGTTATTATATTTTACATTATTTCTTTACTCATTAAACCTGAAGAGCTTGCATTAAGGATAGTGTAATTTAATGCACTGCCACAGTATTAACAAAACACGATATACATATTTAAATTCCAATGCTGTGAAAGAGACGACAGGGATAAACTATGTACTGAAAAGCCGCAATCCAGATGATGAAAAAGAAACACACCATCTTTTATATAAAGCTAAGGGCTTCAAAATTTTAACTCAAGACCAAATTTATTTTAATAGGTATTGTGTCCTAAAAAAAAAAAAAAATTACAGAAAGATATCTGGATTACTTTGAATACTGTTGTCTTAAGCTTTATACTTAATTAGAATTAGATGGGAAAGTTGGTTGGTGTCTCCCGTTCCTCTTCCAACATTTGACATATTGTTGCTGTTCCTGATAAGGCTGAAATAGGTCTCTTTGCATGATGGAGAAGTTATCCACCAAGACTGTTACTCAAGTGCACAAGTATGGCCATCGCTCCAATTAACTATTTATGAGCTGTTCCACTGCTCTAGAAAAAGTGCACTGCTGTCAGAAAAGAACTGCTCATTAGAAACCAGCCCGTTAAGGTATTTTTAAATATAACAATGCGATTTCAAGTAGACATATGTGCATTATTTTTTAAGGAGAAAAGGAACAGAAGCGTTTTACTCTGGAGCTGAGTGGTTTAAAATTTTAATGAAGGAAGAATTTAAGATTGTATGATAGGAAATAATGTCTCATTGGCAGAAATGTAGTTAAAATATCCCCGCAAACCTGTTCCATCTTTTACTTCTCTGCCCTTTTACCCTAGGCATGCATATGCTCCCCCTCTCCCTCACCGCACTGAACCAGGGTGGGTGCTGCTTCCACGTGGCTCCTCCTGTAAGGAAGGACCTCTTCCTGTAGGAAAGCTTCTCTCTACATCCAAAACACTGTTGGGAATAACTCCGCACTCCAAAACTGAAATTCCACCCCCCTCAAGTGGAGTGAAAATTAAATTAAAAAAAGAAAGGGGGTGATGGTGGTGGTGGTAAGGCAAACCTGCCCTGGTCTAACTTTTATCAACCACTGAGTTGCTAAAATCTTGATAGTTCTCCAAGGTGCTGTGGTTATTACTGATGGTACAGAAAGGTTACATACACCACTTTCGTATTACCGCAGTCCTCAAGTGTTTCAAGAAATTCACACATGTAAAACAACCACTACCACTTGAGGCTGTGCCCTTCATTCCCAGTTTTCTGCAATTTCCTTATTAAAGGTACCCAAGAAGCCACCTCATCCGACGCTCTAGCAGGCAGAGGTATTTCGGACAAATTGCAAAAATATTTCGTACCTGAATTATCAGATTGATGATAATCGACACTAAAGCACTACCTGTCAAATTGTTACTGAACTTCATCCTCTAAATCACTGTCTACCCAGTTGTTCCAAATGCACGTAGTTACGTTAGTCCAAATGAGCTTGTTGCTTAAAATACCGCTGCATCCCACACATTTGTTCCTGGAAGATAACATGATGGTGCCCATCTGAAATACCGTCTGGCACATTTACCTGTCTCAAGTGCTCACGTTACTTTGCAGCATCCTCCTCTGCTGCAAGTTCATCAGAACAACATTTTCATGCGACGAAGCACGCGATTCATCGTAATCTACATGAGGACACATTACCCGAAAACCTAATAAATGCAAAACCTTGCTATACACTGCTAATACTCTGATGTTAACCTACTGCTCACGCTTGATCTTAACATTTACCCGCCCACAAGACCAGATCTCTGAGGGTGGCTCTAGCGATCCAACTCTTCACCAGCTTTCTTCTGTGTACAGGGAACTACTGGAGAGAGTCCAACGTAGGGGAACAAAGATGATTAAGGGATTGAAGCATCCCCCTGATGAGGAAAGGCTGAGAGAGCTGGGACTCTTCAGCCTGGAGAAGAGAAGGCTGAGGGGAGACCTTATTAATGCTTATAAGTATCTAAAGGGCGGGTTGAGGGAGGATGGAGCCAGACTCTTTTCAGTGGTTCCCAGTGACAGGACGAGGGGCAACGGGCACAAGCTGGAACATGGGAAGTTCCACTCCAATCTGAGGAAGAACTTCTTTGGGGTGAGGGTGGCAGAGCCCTGGAAGAGGCTGCCCAGGGAGGGTGTGGAGTCCCCTTCTCTGGAGATCTTCAAGCCCCACCTGGATGCTCCTGAGTGATGTGCTCTGGGCAACCCTGCTTTGGCAGGGGAGTTGGACTGGATGGTCTCTAGAGGTCCCTTCCAACTCTGACAATTCTGTGATTCTGTATTAAGGTTGCTAGTCCAACCACCTTTCTTTACCTCTCTGTCTCTCACCCCTCTTCTTTTTGTCCTCATAAACATCGCCACCTAAAACTAAAATGATATGCAAGAATATCAAAGGGCAATATTGAGCCTTAGCCCAGCCACGGAGACAAAGCACGGCATTTTCAGCAGCCGTACGCTGCTAACTCCAGCCCTGTTGGGGCCAATGCCACCCACTTCAGCCGAGACACAGAAACGCAATTCCGAGCCATTCCAGAGTTTTCTTATAGTTTGCTGTCACCCTGCAGGGTGCATAAAGAATAATAATTCTCCTCCAATACTACCGTATCATTTACTTATAGTCTTCTTCTCTCCCTGTATTTTCCAATAATCTCCTAACTTTTTGCCTTTCAGCTGAAGGCAAACTCTTCACATTATGCATCATGGGGCCAGAATGAGTATCAATGTTTAACAATGATTCCCTGAAATCTCTTGGGAGAAGGAGGGAAAATGTAGCAAAGTAGTAAGGAATTCGGGAGTATATTTACTCCTATCTCTTGTCATTTTACGGTAAAATGGAGGAGAGGGGCGGAAGAAGAAAGTCTAATTTAGGGGGTCTGAATGATATATTGGAAGCTCTACATGCTTCCAAGGCTACTTCTAAAGAAAGTTTTATGCATGTGCAAGTCTGTTCATGGAAAGATACCATATGCTTATAATCATTTGTCCTTTATACAATGCATACTTCATGAAATTTGTATGGTCGTCTCTTTTTTTTTTTAATTTTTAGTTCCCCCACCCCCCCCGCCCCCCCTTAACAGCGAGATTCACAGATCTGAAAGGATGTTAAATACTAAATCTGTAAAAGTTCATGACAGTCTGTGGCAAAACTCCCATTCAGTTTGGATTAAATATATTTGGTGAAATTCCAAACAAGCCTGTCAATACGTGCAGAAGTGGGACTGCTGGCTCCCCAGGAGAGAGAGATCTCGCTTGTTTGTTCCACGTTTGCTCTATGAAGACCTTTTGTGTAGAAATCGACAAGGATGCTAACTTGATACACAGAATACTTCTGCAAGTGCTAGAAATTGAATGTGTCTACTCAACTGAGCAGGAGACCGAATGTCCCGAACCATGCAAAAGTCACAAGCACTAAGTGTGATGCTGTACAACTTCTGCTGTAAATTTATGTACGAATTAAAACATGTAAGAAAGTCATTCTCTTCACTGCGTGTTTACCCCTTTTATATCTAATTTTCAAATTATTTGAGGAGAGTTCACAGATTGCAAACAATTCTTTACTCTCTTTCCATCTCCCCATTACAGCTAGGGCTGAATACACAAAATCTTTTAAACCTTTTCCCCTCCCCAGTCTTTGCTCAATATTTGTTAATTACTGTACATTGAACTATCCCTTCTGCGGTGTTATACCATAATTCAAGCATTAGACTTCAGGATAAGAAGACGAGAAGAGTTATGTATACTTTTCCCTTCTAAGCTTTCACTTCAAGAGTTTTTTCCCTTGTGACTGCCTTAGTTTGTATTCCCTTCCTTATTTCCTCAAGCTTTTCTCTTAAGACTCAGACGTTTTCTTCCACTCTTCTGCATGCTAAACACATCTTTGGGTAAGATTTAAAGGGCTCAGATGTCAGGTATGTAAACTATTTTTTCTTTAAGAGCAGAACTGGCACATTAGGCTATTCCAAAGATAAGTGTATTCGAGGCAGAAACTTGCCTTTGAGTTTTATTCTCTTCTAGCAGCAATGCCATCTTGATAATCTTGGCTAAAGTGAAATAAGAAATGTTGCATTTGTTGGCTAAAAAAAATTTTTTTTGCTTAAGTGTGTCATCATGAAGTTTGAATATACTAAACTACCTGCTCTTATATTTTTCTGTACAATTCCCCAGGTTACTTCTAGACTTTTTCATTAAAATATAAAAGGTGGAGCTATTTTTCTCTCTTCCCCTCTCAGTCAGAAATCATACATGCAATGCCTGCACTAAAGTAACAATACTGTCTTTGGCATTTGTGGTTTATCTGCTGAAGCTTACGTCTGTGAATAACCCAAGTATTTTATGATAGACTCCTTTTAAAAACTAAAGCGAGGTGTGTAATCATCCATAATTCAGAAGCAGCACCTGTTGGGTTTGTGTTAACAACTTGATATTTAAGTAAAGAAAACTATTTGGAGATGGAGCCGCAAAAATACCCTTTTCTAGCAAATCCTATACTGACCAAAGTGAGACTGGTTTCAGTAAATGATGCTAATATTTTAATTTTCAAAAAATAATAAAAAAAANAAGATGTTCAAAAGTTGTAAGAAATCAAATATTAAAATACATGCGTAGAAAAGTTAAGATAGCAGTTTTTTCAAAAAAAAAAGACAGACAACTCCCACCCTGCCACCATTTCTTCCTCTTTCTAAACATTTCCTGAGTTCACAGTGGAGTACATCTAAAACTAATCTGCTCACCACGGTGGGCATTGCTTCTCAGGCAGCCCCACAGAAAGCTGCATATTGATGGAAATACTACATAGCTATCTTGAGTATAGTGTTAGCTCTTCACAATCCACATTTTTAAATGCTAGATGCAAATGTACATAGACCAGTGTATCTCAAAAATCTAGCTTGAACAGTCACACACACCTTTGGCAAGGAGGACTGGCAGCTCTGTTTTCTGATGCAAATCAAGGTCAAAATTCTGCCCGCTTGCTTACTAAAAAGTAGCAATTGAAGACACAGAAAGCTAGAAAAACCAGTTGATGCCACCACAACAACTCTGTGATGTATGTCAGCCACGCTAACATACAGCTTGTGAGGTACACTGCTCTTAGATTACCCCATAATGCAGTTAAATCAGAACGCATAGAAGAACCGTTAGCCAAATTTTCCAAGTGACTTCTATATACATTGACGGAGGTGATTTTTAACATCATCTCCAATCACAAATTAAAGTATTCTCAAGCCTTCCGTAATTTATAGCAAGTTAAGAGGCCATTCCAGAAGCTAAGGAGCCCAGGAGGGATTAAGGATCGTCGGGATTTCTTGGTGCCAATGGCCATATGGGCTTGTAAAATTGTTCTACGTGCCCAAGCTATCCTCTGCGCATTGAAGGCTGCTTTGCCTTAATGTCACAGGTTCGATGATCATGCCCAGACTTAATACATACAGATTTATGTAACTAAAATTATTATTATAACAGCAAATATAACAAATATGTACATATATAAAAGATACAGTACCACGGTTGTTTGTNAAGATGTTCAAAAGTTGTAAGAAATCAAATATTAAAATACATGCGTAGAAAAGTTAAGATAGCAGTTTTTTCAAAAAAAAAAGACAGACAACTCCCACCCTGCCACCATTTCTTCCTCTTTCTAAACAATTCCTGAGTTCACAGTGGAGTACATCTAAAACTAATCTGCTCACCACGGTGGGCATTGCTTCTCAGGCAGCCCCACAGAAAGCTGCATATTGATGGAAATACTACATAGCTATCTTGAGTATAGTGTTAGCTCTTCACAATCCACATTTTTAAATGCTAGATGCAAATGTACATAGACCAGTGTATCTCAAAAATCTAGCTTGAACAGTCACACACACCTTTGGCAAGGAGGATTGGCAGCTCTGTTTTCTGATGCAAATCAAGGTCAAAATTCTGCCCGCTTGCTTACTAAAAAGTAGCAATTGAAGACACAGAAAGCTAGAAAAACCAGTTGATGCCACCACAACAACTCTGTGATGTATGTCAGCCACGCTAACATACAGCTTGTGAGGTACACTGCTCTTAGATTACCCCATAATGCAGTTAAATCAGAACGCATAGAAGAACCGTTAGCCAAATTTTCCAAGTGACTTCTATATACATTGACGGAGGTGATTTTTAACATCATCTCCAATCACAAATTAAAGTATTCTCAAGCCTGCCGTAATTTATAGCAAGTTAAGAGGCCATTCCAGAAGCTAAGGAGCCCAGGAGGGATTAAGGATCGTCGGGATGTCTTGGTGCCAATGGCCATATGGGCTTGTAAAATTGTTCTATGTGCCCAAGCTATCCTCTGCGCATTGAAGGCTGCTTTGCCTTAATGTCACAGGTTCGATGATCATGCCCAGACTTAATACATACAGATTTATGTAACTAAAATTATTATTATAACAGCAAATATAACAAATATGTACATAGATAAAAGATACAGTACCACGGTTGTTTGTTGTTGGTTTTTTTTTTTTTTTTTTTTTTACCGTACAGCACCATTTTATTTCTAGGTCTCAACAGAGTTAGGAAAATATAACACAGAAAAAAAAAAAGTAATTATGGAGACAGGTGGGACACAGCAATATTTCCTTTCTGTTATTGGTTTCCTTGAAGATTAATAGCGGACAGAAGCATTTAAATCAACTTGATTCTACACTGCTTATAAATTTAATCCTGCCATTTTACTGTATAAATGATCATCAGATTAAGTGGCTATGAAATACCGAGTCTGTTTCGTCTTTTTTTTTTTTCCTTTTTTTAGCCTCCATCTTGAGCTAGACCACTAAGACACCAACTACAGAGTTAACAAGGAAACGGCACAGGGAACTTCTACTGACACAAAAACAACCACACCCAGAAGAATCCATCTTTCCAAGGCAGGTGACAGCTAGCAAATAACTTGACAGTGAGGTGCTCCCACCTCAACAGATACAAAATCTATAATAATAAAAAAAAAAAATAATCAACACTTAAATACACAGGGAAGGTTCCCGTGCTGGCCATTTCAAATCAAGAAGAGAACACAGTGCAGAGATCTCCTCTTCAGGAGGAGATACTGCAGTATCCATCCTCAACTCTCAAGATTGATCCAAATCAAAAAAATTAAAAGAAACTAAATTCTATAATTCTGAAAACATTCCTTCATCACTTACTATTCCATCTCCGTGTATTTCTTGTCTAAAACAAAGATTGCATTCAATGACAAATAAAGCTCAGATGCTGTAGAAAGTAGTATCACTTACCACCCTCTACCAACCTGTTCCCGGAGAGAGAGAAAGTAAGACCAGAAAGACAAATTAACTGTAGGTCAGGGAATGGTTTTCCCTCGGGAAGCCCTAGTGAATTCTCAGGGAATGACACCCCTCCATCCCAAAGGGACACGAGTCCTGTCATCAGCCCTTTGGGATGGGGTAAGCCACTGGTTTAGTTAAGAATAGAAACAGAATCCCAAGTCATCCATCCTACAGCCATATTAGAAATTTTCTGCACGGATTCTTATTTCTATTCAGCAGCTAAAGATGTTGACAGATAATTCTTGAGCTCTTTTTATTAAAATCTCCAGCGACATTTCCATTACTCGTTGACGGTGATGTGAATTCGCCCTGTCTCTACTTAGGGCACTCGCTGGTTTTTGAGCCTCAGAATTAAAAACGTTACTGATCATAACCAAATTGAATATCCCACTTAAACACTGAAGATTCTACTTTTACGGGGACTGTAGCCCAAGCAAACCCAGGGCTCTGCAGCCGCTCTCACCTCTGGGATCAACCACTGCTCCCAGTAGAGTGGTCCTGCTATGGCATCGTGGGGGCTAGCAGTATGTATTATGTATATAATCTCAGTATGTGTATAATCTCAGATGTCTAACCCAAAAACTGGATGGGTAGAAAAGTCTCTGAGCCCAGACTGAGGCCCAAGCTCCTATTATTAGTCGAATACCAAAACCCTGAAAGATGACAAGAGGAAAACCTCTTCAGCGGAGTTATACTGCATCCAGCCAGAACGCGAGACCAGTTTAACCACCATCAACTTAAGAGGAACAAGAAGCAGGGCAGGTTGAAAAACAAAACAAAAGAAAAACGTGTAAGCACTTCAGGGGCTTACACGGCAGCATTTATAGAGGGCTGTATCCACCCGAATCCACAGAGCACACTTCTCAATCTATCAGGAGTCACAAAGCACGAAGTTAAAAGAGTATGATGAAAAAGCCAAAAATTACGCAAAACTTCAAGGGAAAAAAAAAAAACCAACCTGAATACGAAGAACCCATTCAGCAAGCTACAAGCACTTAATTTAAGTCTTGGTCTCACGGTCTTAAGTAAGACCTGAGTCTCACCGAGATCCGCAATTAAATTTCTACCTAATTTAATGTGGGCCAGAAATTCACTCCATGGATGATGTAGCATGCCAGACCAGCTGCGCTATGAAGAAGTCCTTCCCTTAAACCAGCCCACAGAAAGTTTTTAGCCACAAAGCCATAGGAAGAACCTGAGCAACGTTCAAGCAAGCAGCCAGGAGGCACACATACCTCCTGGCAGAAATTTAATCCTCACAGAAAAGCACTTTTTTTTTTTGCAATTACGGAGAAACCAGTAAAATTAATCTTCAACATATTAAGTTCTAGTGAAGTACACAGATTTTTTTTTTTTTTTCCCCAAAAACCTTGAAGATCAAGAGAGTAAAAGAAAAGCTTAATATTTTTTAAATGAATTTTCGGTTATATTCCCTATCTCATACTGCAATCTTTTCTGGTTTAGAGTTGGAGAATGAAAAAAAAAAACCAAAAAAAACCCCCACAAACAAACAAAACCTGAAATTGTTGGGGATACAGATTTCTTTAAAACACGCATTTCAGTGTAACTCAAAGCTAGGGAGTAGTTAAGGAGTAATTATCATTTACAGTAGGCAGAGAAGAATTGCAATAACTGTACATCTGGGCAGTGGGCTGAAGAGACAGAGAATAAATAAAAGGCCAGGGGATGTTTTATTCCATCTCTGCCACGTTCCTCAAGGACGTGGCAGCTCGCACTAGAGGACAGCAGCAAGGCAGGCGCTCGCAGCGTGACAAAGCCTGCAGGAGAACTGCATCCAAGCCTTTTTTTTGAAAAACCATACGTATGTCTATGCACACAGGCACATATATAGATACGTCACCCAACAAACTGTCTGCAGAGTTTATTCCTCCATCCAAGGTGCGGGTTTATCATTGCTGGGAGCCAGGAGATAAATGGCATCAGGGTGTAGACCCTGATCACGACTCACCAAGAAGCAGGGGCTGCATGGGGGGCTCTGCTGCACCTGAACTGTATAATCATAGAATGGTTAGAGTTGGAAAGGACCTTCAAGATCATCGAGTTCCAACCCCCCTGCCCTGGGCAGGGACATCTCCCACCAGACCAGGTTGCTCCAAGCCCCATCCAGCCTGGCCTTGAACCCCTCCAGGGATGGGGCAGCCACAGCTTCTCTGGGCAACCTCTTCCAGTGCCTCACCACCTTCACAGCAAAGAATTTCTTTCTGGTATCTCATCTAAATCTCCCCTCTTCCAATTTAAAACCCTTCCCCCTTCTCCTGTCACTGCACTTCCTGACAAAGAGTCCCTCCCCAGCTCTCCTGTAGCTCCCTTCAGATATTGGAAGGCTGCTATGAGGTCTCTCTGGAGCCTTCTCTTCTCCAGGCTGAACAACCCCAGCTCTCTCAGCCTGTCTCCACAGCAGAGATGCTCCAGTCCTCTGATCACCTTCGTGGCCCTCCGCTGGACCCGTTCCAACAGGTCCATGTCCTTCAAGTGTTGAGGACTCCAGGTGGGGTCTCATCAGAGCAGAACAGAGGAGCAGAATCACCTCCCTCAACCTGCTGGCCCCACTTCTCTTGATGCAGCCCAGGATGGGGTTGGCTTTCTGGGCTGCCAGCATTCACTGCTGGCTCATGTTGAGCTTCTCATCCACCAACACCCCCAAGTCCTTCTCCTCAGGGCTGCTCTCCAGCCATTCTCCACCCAACCTGGATTTGTGCCTGGGATTGCCATGTCCCAGGTGCAGGACCCTGCATTTGGCGTGGTTGAACTTCATGCAGTTTGCACAGGCCCACCTCTCCGGCCTGTAATGGTGTGGTGGTACATATCTCTCTCCATAAGGTTTATCACTTTACAGAGTTACCCTTTCTGAATTGGGGGAATCCTGCAGGTCCCACACCAGGGGTCAGTCAAAAGAAATTGAAAGGGGAAAATAAAAAAAAAAATCACACCCAAATCCTCATGCAAACTAACATCTGATATGTGTGCAGGGTGACCACGAGTTCTATGGCTCCAACCGCAAAATACCAGAAAATGTTAAGGGTAATATATTGATTACTCCTGACAAAGTTAAGTAAGACCAACGGAACAGCAGCTACAACTAAAACCGACCAACATTTCCCTTTCTATCAGGAAAGATAGATGTTTGCTTGTTTAAAAACAGACATTTAACATCTTCCAGCACGGGTGTGCTTCATACTGAAAGAATCTGCGTTTCAGGAAAAACGCTATAGCTGCTTCTGAAAGACCAAAGTGAGGGGAAAACACTGTTTTGACAGTTTTTCAAATTTCATATAACTGACCATTTGAAAATCAGTATTTCCATGTTTTAGTGTAAAGAGCTTTGAATTGACCTTAGAGTTTTTCCAGCCTGGGGAAAATCCACTCAAACTCACCCCCTAAAAGCAGTGTTTGCACACACTCAATAGGGGTTCACAGCATTTTGCAGTATCACAAAATCACATGGGGTTGGAAGGGACCTCTGGAGATCATCTAGTCCAACCCCCCTGCCAAAGCAGGGCCACCCACAGCAGGTCCCACAGGAACGTGTCCAGGTGGGTTTGGAATGTCTCAGAGAATGAGACTCCACCACCTCCCTGGGCAGCCTCTGCCAGGGCTCTGCCACCCTCACAGGGAAGATGTTCCTCCTCACATTTACGAGGAACTTCTTATGTTCAAGTTTGTGCCCATTTCCTCTTGTCCTGTCACTGGGCACCACTGAGAAAAGACCAGCCACGTCCTCTTGACACCCTCCCTTGAAGTATTTATAAGCCTTGATCAGATCCCCCCTCAGCCTTCTCTTCTCCAGACTAAAAAGACCCAAGTCCCTCAGCCTCTCCTCATAAGGGAGATGCTCCAGGCCCCTCATCATCCTTGTAGCCCTCCGCTGTACCCTCTCCAACAGTTCCCTGTCCTTCTTGAACTGGGGAGCCCAGAACTGGTCCCAGTGCTCCAGATGGGGCCTCCCCAGGGCAGAGCAGAGGGGAAGGATGACCTCCCTCCACCTGCTGGTCACATTCTTCTTGATGCCCCCCAGGATGCCATTGGCCTTCTTGGCCACCAGGGCACATTGTTGGCTCATGGGCATCCTATTGTCCACCAGGACTCCCAGGTCTTTCTCCTCAGAGCTGCTCTCCAGCAGGTCAGCCCCCAACCTGTCCTGGTGCAGGGGGTTATTTCTCCCCAGGTGCAGCACCCTACACTTGCCTTTGTTGAATTTCCCTCCAGTAGTATTCCCTCCACAATTTATCTACATTGAGCAAGCTGTACACGAGGGCTGAGCGAAGTTCATTCTCCTTCCTTCCCCCCTCTGCATAAATGCTCGTTCTTGCTGCACCTCAACGGAGATGAAGGACACTTCAACTTGCTTCATCTCAGCAAACGCATGGCTGCTACACAAACCAGAATGGAAGGGAAGGTCCCAACCTGAACACAACGGGACCAGGACAGGCAATGATATTTACTCCAGGCTGCCAAGAGGCAACAAGTGGATCTAAATGCAACATTACAAGGAGAAGGGCAACCTGAGAACGTGCCAGATGAGACAGAAGACAGCAGCAGAAGAAAGGAAGGGGCAGAATCTTGGGTAGAGTGGCAAAAAGCTCTTTAGCGGTGTGAGTGGAAATACGGGGTTATTCAGACCACAATCTAGGATTAGGTGTAGAGCTGAAGACTCCAGAACATCATGAATATCTCCCTGTGCCTTAATACTTATGGTCCCTTTCTACAGTAAACCTGTTAGTAAAAGCAGCAAGGTCCATTTTTAAAGTTCAATGAGCCACACAGACGCCAACACTGTTCCACGAAATGGAATTAATTTCCATCAACTTTCTTAAGAGGTCCCAGAGGTACTTGTGACCATATAGCTTTGTGACTGTAGGCAACCTCACCTACTACAACTCTGCTTTGTGCAGAGGACAAATGAGCCATTATCTGGAAAGCAAATCTGGAGGAGCAAATTCAAGTATATTCTATAAACTGAACAAAAAAAAAATTATCATTAGCAAGGAGACGGTGCCTCCTTCACGTCAGGAACATGAACAAGGCTGGAAAGTTTTGAAAGAAAATGACCTATATAAGTTAAGGAAGTACGATGTCTGAATTTATCAAAACTAAATTTATCATAACTTTTCCCTATGCTATAAATTAGTCTTCATACAAACACATGCTTTTCCCAAAGATTTCTCTCAGTTTTATCTTTGAACCGTGAAAAAGACTTCAAAAAGCTAAGCCAGCCAATAGCCCACATTTAAGGTAATTTGCAAACTGTTCACCAAGTTCATTAATACCGACAATTTAATGAACAATGTAACCTTTGAATAGCCACCCTGATTACAATTTTCTGCAATTAAACTCCGTCTATGTACTCTGAAAGTGCTTACAGCAAACAGCATTTACACCTTTACCCACGTGGAGGAATTGTAAATATACGGAGTCCAGAAGAATTTACGGCTGGCTTACGGCGCCCCAAACCTTTTGAAATTAGTTTGGACCACGTTTTCTCTGGCTCTTAACCTGTACGTAAAAAAAAAAGGAGAGGCAAGAAGAGAGCAGGGCCAGAACAAACATGCCATCTACCAGGAAGGTGGCGCTGGGAAGAGGGAAGAGCGCCGTTCCCAAACTTTGGAGCACACCAACAGTTCCCACCACGCGTCCGTCCCCATGACCCACCATCAGATGGCAACGATTACGAGGTCCTCGCCTCCTTTCCACAGATGCTCAACGCTCGCGAGGAAGAAACCAAGGGGGTGGGCGAGGGGAGTTGGAGGAGAAAGACCACTGCCTCCTTCCAAAGAAAATTCGGCTTGCTCATTTCCCCTCTCCCTCCTCTTCAAAGTTTGAAAAGGCTGCCTTGTCCTCACGAGGCACAATCTGTTAAACCCATCAATAAGGATCTCGGGAAAAAAAAGATTCAAACCTGTTAACGCTCAGATTTATACGTAGAATTTTAAATATCTTTTAAGCATTTAGTAATATGAGACTCTCCATTGGACTTCTGTGTCTGTACTTTAAGTATTACGAAATATAAAATTAAGTTCACAATCTAGTATTTTTGTCATGGGAATGGTTCTCAAGTTTCTAGGCTTAGCAGATGGTCGATAACAGATTTCACTATTTCCTGTTTTTCCCCCATTTTCTTGGATTTCAGCAACAGAATAGATCTTTTCCTGAGCAATCTGTTCAGTTTGATTGCGTGTCTTTTCTGAATTATATCCAGTACTTATTTTTCTTTTGTAGTTCTCCTTCTCCCCACCCCCCCCCCAACTATGTCCCTTCTCTGAACACTGAAAGTTTTCTCTTTGGTTTGTAGTTGCTGGACAAGAATAAAAGCAAATCTCAGACGAAGCAGACAAAACGTATGTAAACTTCAACACTGCTTTTCTCAAGTTGTTCTTATTATGCAAATTATTCCAAACAAGTCAGACACACACACACTTCCTAACCTGTAATTTTGGGGTTTTTTTGCAGAACCATAATTCACTTCTCTCCATCTCAGGTCCACCACATTTTCCAGGATTCCTCTGCAGAGTTACTCCTAATTATCTCCATACGTGCATTACAGATAAATGCCCTGCTCCTATGTAACTAATTTAAAAATTCTCTAATTCGGAACAAATCTACCTACTGCCTTGAAACTACCTCCGCCCACAGAGAAAGGACAGAGATGCTTTTCCCTGTCTTCCTAGATGTTCTTGCAACAGCAAGGTACGTCTCCACTCCCGAGGTTCGCTTTGACGCAGTGGCTGTTCCTGGCGATGCAATCTAGACATGATGGAGAAGAACACATTCAGCAGATTTTATAAAAAGTTTGACTTGCTCTGGAGAACAGAGTCATACACTGGCCTCCCTGCTGCCGCAAGGGGAAATGCTTACAACAAAGCGACAAGAGAGGAAAAGCCCAGGTTTGCTAGCTCTTTAAGCCAATGCAATAAATCAAGAGTTATGTAACTTCTTTCTTTCCCATCCTAAAAATACATCCTTAGCTTGAAATATAATTATTAAGACTGAAAAATTAAGATGATGTTTCCATGGTTTTTAGTAGCTCTTAGGTTGGAACATGGAGGCCTTTGCAAGAAAGCTGCTCTCAGGAAGCAGGAAGGTAACCCTCCACCAGGATGGAGGAAGATGTGCTACCAACCGGGCAAACCAAAATGCTGTGACCACCGAATCATAGAATTGTCCAGGTTGGAAGGGACCTTTAAGATCATCTAGTTCAACCATCAACCTAACTCTGATTAAAAAACCCCATCATTAAACCTGTCACTAAGCATTATGTCAACTTGAAGCGGGATTACTGTCCATCTATGGTCTTGGGGACCTGCCTACTTCACCGTGATGGTAGAAGCAAACATGAGTAAGGTCTGCTTGATGGCTGTTTGGGTTTCAGAGGAGTCCATCTGCTCTGGATGACATGCTCACCTTTATCAGGGGCAGGAGGTGCAGCCCAAGGGAGGTGGTGATTCCCCGGGGTGGGTTCTGCACCCATGGCAGACATGTTGTTGGAACGGGTCTAGTGGAGGGCCACAAAGATGATCAGAGGGATGGAGCACCTCTCCTGTGAAGACAGGCTGAGACAGTTGGGGTTGTTCAGCCTGGAGAAGAGAAGGCTCCGGGGAGACCTTAGAGCAGCCTTCCAATATCTGAAGGGGCTACAGAAGAGACTGAGAGGGACTCTTTGTCAGGCAGTGCAGTGACAGGACAAGGGAGAACGGTTTTAAATTGGAAGAGGGGAGATTTAGATGAGATACCAGAAAGAAATTCTTTGCTGTGAGGGTGGGGAGACCCTGGAACAGGTTGCCCAGAGAAGCTGTGGCTGCCCCATCCCTGGAGGTGTTCAAGGCCAGGCTGGATGGGGCTTGGAGCAACCTGGTCTGGTGGGAGGTGTCCCTGCCCAGGGCAGGGGGGTTGGGACCAGATGACCTTTAAGGTCCCTTCCAACTCTAACCATTCTGTGATCCTATGCCCCCTCTGGCCCTTCACACCTCGCAGGTCTCCACAGGTATGTGCGAGCGGCACACAAGGTCATCTCCAGCAACTCCCCTCTCGCTGAGCGCAGATGGAGGCACTCCAAGAGCAGAAGACTATTTCTGGCCAGCCAGTTCGCACTGCTGTTGCCTGTCCCAGCTGAGATGGGCCACGTTCCTTTGCTGCCAGCCCCAGGAACGGCTGCTGCTGAGAAGGAGAACCAGCGGCAACCCTCCCTGCCAGCACTGAGGGGCTTTGTGCCCTGTTACTGGCAAGGACAAACTTCAGCAGTCCAACACTAGACCTCCTTCTTCTAGGGAACATCAGAAACCTTGAGGGTCTGCTTCTTGGATCAGAGGAGCTGTAATCTTTTTATAACTAGTTAAATGATGTCATATGCTCATTAGCTTTCCAGACTCTATTTGGAAGGCAATTTTTTTTTTTTTTTATTCTCTTGTTCTCTCTTTTTTTTTTCTTGACTGCTTAGTTTTTATTCAGCACGAGTGCTCTGCTCTGAAAATACTGCCAAAGGTTTTCCACATTCTCTGCACAGCCCTCTAACTGCATTGCAGAAAAATAAGACTCATATATACACATTCAACCTTGCTCCTCAAATGTCGTTAAAAGTTTCCTCTTTATAATTCAAGTTCCTACTGGAAAAAAAATAAGTTGATAATCTACCCAGAAATACAATTCTGCATGTTCCTGCACCGAGCCAAAACCACAGAATTTACTGCCACGGAAAACATAGAAGTAAAATGAATGAAAAGAATCTATCATTTCTTTCTTCAGTCTCTGCTGGGTCATTGCAGTAATCCAGGAAAAGAAATCTTCTGAAATGAAAATTGAAGAAGCGCTAGATTCAGTTCCAGTGCTTCAATGCTTAAGAAGTGCCTACTCACACATAGCCTTTAGTAAAATTAAAAGCAATTACGAAATGATGCAGAAATCACCTTGTTCAGCTGGGATTAAAAATATTAATCTTCGGTAGGATGTTAGGAAAAAAAATATTAATAGAACAATCACTAAAATATTCTGAAATTCTATTTAAGTTCATTTGAGAGGGCTTTATGGTTGTCCAGTATGAGTGTTTGAATTGTTTCACTATGGGGTTTGCAAGTTGTATTTAGACAATTGAGAATACAAACACGCTCTCAACATTTTTGACCGTATCCTGATCGTCCAAACTATGCCAGAGTAGCTTTTCTTCTGATGCATTTTTTAAAAGTAAGTTAAACAGATACTTCTCTCGCTGGATTCTAATGAATGACAAGTCTGAACCTCATCTCTTCCCTATTTGTACCAGAAGGAAAGAAACTAGCAGAGAGGTTCTCTCTCTGTTATAGCACTGAAGCTCCTCCATGCTCAGCAGAACTGGTTATGAAACTGGATGAGACTCCACAGTTTGGACAGTCCTACACTTTACAAGGAAATCCCTTCCATAACTTCATAAACCCTATTTAAAACTAATCAAATATTTTCATCTTGTTACTCCCATTCAGAGATGTTTCTGAGCGTTGCCTCTCCTGTGACTAGAAGCCTTTTAATCGCCAGGTTGAAGTCCCACAACCCAAGCTACGCGCACTCATCCTTGTCTCAGCATTATTTTCCTTCACCTTAAAAAAAAAAAAAAATTAATAAAAAGAGCCCCAAACTTTATAGAACAGTCCTTACTCCTTCTAAAAGTCTTATTTACAAACAAACCACACACCCACCCCCCATAACCATACATTCTCTCTCAGCCTTCCTTTTCCTCAAATAGATAGTACCTGCTCTACTAGTCTCAAGTCATAAAGTCTGCTCTTCTTCTGAGCTTGCAAGTAGGATGGGCTCTCTGGAGCACTGAACACTGCTGTGAAACACCGTACAACTGCTCCTGCATGGCTCCTCTTGTTTATTTTCAGGATGTTACTTCTATGTGGTCTGCTGGCGTCCCAAAGTCTTCCTCCTTCACGTTTTCGTAAAAATAGTACTGCTCTACTAAAATGTGCTCCCTTAGCACAATGTTGAGGATTCTCATCACCACACAAAAGGATCAGAGCCGTGTATAGGCACTGAATATCTAATTATAGAAGTGGGACAAGGCTCAAACGCAGGAAATGCAAGATCATGCATTTAGTTGTTCTCCACTTTCAGTTGTTGCCATAAACTTGGGTAGAAGAAAATGACAAGACAAAGACCAGTTCTTACCTACTAATAAGCATTCTCTGGCACAACCCATTTGTGTCTCCCTGCAAGACAGCTGTAATCAAACACATCTCTTATTTTTTTAATTCGCCTTTAGTTTAAAGTCACATATTTTCAGTTTGCGACTCTACCAAAGGGTCCACTGAAATTTAGTCTTAGCCTGGTATGATTACTTTTGGCAAACATTTTATTTCATTTACTTTGCATCTACCTACTTTTCTGATGAATATTATTGCAGTGCTTTGCATCCTGCAGATCTCAGGTTTGTGGGCTTGCAGGTATGTAGAGCAACACGTTCTGCTTCTCGAAGTTCAATATTTTATGGTAAAGGTTTCCCATACTTCCTAATGAAGTAATGCTCCAGAGGAATTTGAAACCTCTGCATCTGGTCCAGGGTTGACCCAAAAAAAAAAAAAAAAGAAAAAGGATTGGGTCCACCGATTTTGATGCAACACTAAGGTCTCCGCCAGCAAAGATCCCTAAAACTTTCTCAGGACACAAATGGAAGATTAGTCCTAGAAATTACCACAATTATATTTTATTACTTGTTCAAACATAAATTTCATCCCCAGGAACTTTTGCTTCCAAAGAAATTAGGTAATAAAGAACTTCTTTAGAGGTTATCAAAACACACAGACATTGCAACAGCTTCACTTGCAGCTGCTGCTCACCTGAACAAGAAACACAACATTTCATTAACTTTGTTCTCTAGTGAAGATGATGTGTGAATCACACAGGAATTACTTCCCCAGTTAGACACACTTCTTTTTTTTTTTTTGTCTCTCTCTGTCTCCCCTCCATAGATGCAAATATATAACATACCAGGGTCTGAAATCAGAATGAAAAAAACCATTGCAGGAAACAAGTTTTCAGACAGTGAATTCTGAACAGATGGTTTTCTAGTTCATACAAATAGCTGTGCTCATATGTGTTTTTAAGAGATCTGCAGCAATGTATGTTATGCTCAGGAAAAGATGCAGTAAAAGATTCTACCACTTGACTGACTAAATTAACTCATGCCCGGGATTTGTTTACAAGCACTCTTAAACACCATTAACAATTGCAGTTTAACACTGGAATTACAGGAGGTGCAGTGCAAAAATGGCAAAATGACCATTTGTTTTTTTTTTAAGTTTTCCCCGTGCGGGATAGAAACCCGATGAGTGGAATCACCTTTTGGCTTCAAGCGAAAGTATTCTCACTTCCTTTTTGGCACAGTTTTTTTTCCCCATCATCCAATAAAATGTTTACGCTAAAAATATACATGAAATGAGATAAAAACATAATAGGAATACAACATCCGACGAGGAAGAAAGATACGGTTGAAGCACGAATACGTTGCATCCCCGAAGTCATTAATTTCTCTATCAGAACCAAGAAAACTTAGATTCGGTGCGTATAAAAAAGCCTCATGACCTCACTCAGAAGGAACGAAAGGAAGAACAAATTTGAGAGAGAGCAACTTTCTCAGCGTAGCAGTCAACTCCAGCCTTGGATTATGGTCGTTTATCGCAAGGAGGGAAACCAACCAGGTCTGGCTCTGCAAATCACAGCCCGA